>CM039595.1:71195694-71238517 GCA_022457205.1 Saccharum spontaneum | reverse complement strand
AGTGCAGTATATGCTTGGCAACACGCACGGAATTATCTGTTAATATGAGATATTAGAGAACAAATCATGCCAGCAACATCAAAGTTTCATTTGTTTCGCATGTTTTGTCTGGTTTCCCTCACCTAACTGTGAGCTGTATTAGCTAAATATAACTATCCAACAACTAATTCTTAGCTAGGTGTAGACATGACACTATCGCCAAACCATTAGCTGTGGATACAAATAGGATTTTACTTATTTTCCAGCAGCTACCTCTTAATTCTAAGCCATCCAGTCCTGCTAGTGTTTAGAAATTGTTACGATATTGGGCTTAGAGATTTTAAGGAGGAAACTAATTATTCTGATACAAGTTTTATTGTGGTTGAAAATAATATAGGAGTTGCTTCTTGATCAGCTTGTTCTTCTTCCGCTTCCTGACATTTTCTCCTTCATCACAACACCAGCCGCCGCTCCATCGTGTTTCTCTTTGCCTTCTTGTTGTGTTCTGCTAACAGCCAGTCCAACTTGATTGGTCGATCGTGTCCTTTCCCGGCCGAGCACCACATGCTTGCCGCCGTAGCTCCAGTGACGCCCCTCTTCCGGCCGTAGCTCCTGGGCCTCCCATGCCTGAGCCACCTGCCGCTGCATGCATGCATGGCATGCTCGCTGTTGCTGTTGTTGCCACCACTACGGCATGCAGCCACTTGAAGCTTGGGAATGGGAGTGGGACAACCCAGTCATTGTACGTGCCTTTGTCCCAACAGCTAGCTACCCAGAGCAACTACACAACCAGAGAGCGCATGGTGGCCTTAAAAATGGCTGTAGAACAAACAAAAATTCATAACTTCTTGAATGATCTCCGATAGAAGAAAACTTTATATCAAAATTGTAGAACTCGATGAGACCTAAAAATTTATGTAGTTGGCAATCTTTTTATTTGAGACAATTTGGGAGTCTAACTATACATTTTAAGTTCTCGAATTTCAAATTTAATTTTTTAAAATTTTCAAATGACCTCGGATGCAAAATATCCTCTATACCAAAGCTGTAGTGCTTGCGAAGATTTAAAAATTTTGCAGCTGAAAATATTTTCATTTGAGATCGTTTGTGTGACATAATATTCAATATAATAACCATGTATATTAATACAAAAGGATAGTATTTGCTCACAAGTTATTATATGGTGTGGTGGTATGAGAGGCATGCGCAAAAAAAATCTAAAATTTAACATTGCGATGCTGCAGCTAAGCCTTTTGTGATTAAAATATCATAAACTGCGCTCCTAAATAATAGTAAACTTTCTTTAGAAATGTTTTGCTGAACTCTATTTTTGTAACCATCTCTAGAAATTGATTTCCAGGAGTGGTTGACTGAATAAATTCATCCCCAAAAATCAGTTTATTAAGTGTTGTTGATTAAATCAACCATACCTAGAAATAGTTGTCGAGTAAATAAATTTTTAACCTTTTCAAATGAATTTCTGTGCACAAAATCACCAATCATGAATCACAGAGGTGTAGCCGTGTAGGTGTCCAGCTTTCGTGGCGAAGACGCACAAAATCACCAATCATGGATCATCGAGGTGTAGGTATCGAGTGGCCAAGACCATTGTTTCTGACTCTATCCATACCAAAATTTTCACCAATGATCACCAATTTGACTGCATGCGATGTTATTTCGCAATCAAATCATGACACTAAAAGGGGAAAAATAAATATCCAACAAACTAAGACCCTATTTGGATGAACTAGGACTAGTGATTAGCTGACCAGTAGTTAGCTGACTAGTGATTAGTTCAGTCCTGTTTGGATCCCTGGGCTAATAATCACTAGTTCTAACAAATCAATAGTCCTAATTCATCCTAACAGGACCAAAGAAGTAGACAAAAAAAACTCATGCAGAACTTGACAACCTAGATATTTTTGTAGTAGCTATCCATATTTCATATTGTCCTACGTGCATGAGTGCCGGGTATTTTAAGAACAAGCATTTGCTGCACTGCACACAACACTCGTCAATCGACCAGGAAGCAGGGAGAACTAACCATCTATCCATGGCGGCTCTTCACTTGGTGCACGTAGTGTACCAGTTCATGCTGGCAGCTGCTACGTCTCTAGCACAACGGCCACTTTGGTTCCTCGTCGTGCCTCTCATGCTAGTGCTGTTGCCTTTCATCTGCCGACGCCTCCACCACCGCCCCAACGCCGGCGACGGTGACAGGAAGCGGTCGAAGCCTCTCCTGCCGTCGCCTCCGGGAAGGCTGCCGGTCATCGGCCACCTGCAACAATTTTTAGTAATAATTTTTAGCAACAATTAATAGAAACAATTATTAGCAACAAGTTTTAGCAATAATTATAGCAACAATTGTTTATTTGAAAATTACTAGCAACAATTTTTTTAACAATTATTAGCAACAATGTATACTAAATGATTAAAATATAAAATTTCATAAACAATAATTAGCAACAATTATTATTTTACCAACAACCTTTCATGCCAACCCCATTCCAATTTCATGAAACACAAATTACAAAATAAAAAAGGAAACCCTAGATCTAGAACAAGCTTCTCCATATATGCATGAAACTAGTGTGCAATCTCCACTAAAATCAAACAAGATCGACTAATTGAGGGTGCAAGCTCATTTCTCTAACGAATCTAAACTAATAGCTTGAAAACTATGCTCTAATTTGCTCCACACAAAGCTCAAGCACCATGAAAGAGAGAAAATAAAACTCCAATTTGCTCACTAACCAACCATTAAAACTTTAATTAAAGGGTTGGAATAACATTTTCTTACCTTCTACAAGTTTCCCATAAAAGGAATTGAGCTCAAAACCTCCCCCCTTAGTAGAGCAATTTTTTGGGAGGAGCCCAAGGCCTCCCAACCTTTTTTTGCGAGATGGAGTGAGGAGGAAGAAGGTGGGTGCAGCTACTTGTACAACCGTTATTTGTAAGGGCGGTTCAATCACCAGCCCCCTTACAAATGAATTTGTAAGGGCGGTTGGTGATTGAACCGCCCTTACAAATCGATTTGTAAGGGCGGTTGGTGATCCAACCGCCCTTAAAAATCGGACCATTTGTAAGGGCGGTTGATATCACCAACCTCCCTTATCGAGGCATTTGTAAGGACGGTTGGATTACTGGGCCCCCATTCAGCCCAATGTAAGAGGGGTTCGTGATTGAACCGCCCCTACAGTACAATAGGGCTGGCTCTTACAAATCATTTTTCACGTAGTGACACGTCTCCCTCCGTGACCTCGCGACCAAACATGACCATGGCGGCGGCCTCATGCTCCTCCAACTCGGCACCGTCCCCAACCTCGTCGTCTCCTCCCCGCACGCGGCTTAGGCGTTCCTCCGTACGCACGGCCACGTCTTCGCCTCACGGCCAACGCCCGAGGTCTTGCACAACTTTCTGTACGGGTCGTCAACCATCACCTTCGGACCCTACGGTAAGCATTGGCGTAAGGTCAGGAAGCTTGTCACCACACGCCTGTTCACCGTCAAGAAGGTGAACTCGTTTCGCCGAGCCCGCCAAGAAGAGGTAACCACTTTGGGTAGCTGTCTTGTAGGGAATGAAAGAGAATACATGAATTGCTATTTTTGTTATCATTATTATATGTATAGTAGGGGATGAATGAGAATGCATGAATGGCTATGTAATAATGTTTCACTAATTTTGTTACATATAATGAAATACATATACTAGGTGCACCTGGTGATGGCCAAGCTGAAGAAGGCCATGGCTACAGGCATGGCAGTGGAGATTAGCGAGACCATGAACACGTTCGCCAACGACATCATGTGCTGCGTGCTGTCGGGCAAGTTCTTCAGGGAAGACGGCCGGAACAAGACCTTCCGGGAGCTGATTGAGATGAATGTTGCCCTGTATGCAGGGTTTAGCCTAGAAAACTATTTCCCAGGGCTTGTGAATTCGCTAGGTATCTTCACCAGGTTGGTGAGCAGAAAGGCGGACGAGACGCATGAAAGATGGGATGACGTGCTTGAAAATATCATAAGCGACCATGAGAGGCGAGCTGAGCAAGAAGAGAGTGCAGACTTCGTTGACCTGATGCTCTCTGTTCAACAAGAGTACAGTATCACCAGAGATCATATCAAGGCCATCTTGATGGTGAGTGACTATTAGGTACCAATATCAACTTTTTCTTTAGAGATCAAAAATAGATCTATCCTAGATTGTGTCATTTTCGATTGACCTACTTATCCTAAATTACCCACACCCAGGACCTGTTTGATGCGGGCACGGGCACGGGCACGGGCACATCATACTTGACGCTTGAACTTGCCATGGCTGAGCTCATGCGCCATCCTCATATCATGACCAAGCTACAAGCTGAGGTCAGGAACAAGACACCAAATGGACAGGAAATGGTCAGGGAAGAGGACCTAGCTAGCATGGCCTATCTGAGAGCCGTCGTGAAGGAGACGCTAAGGTTACACCCACCTGCTCCACTGCTCTTGCCTTACCAATCTATGGTGGACTGTGAAATCGATGGGTATACAATCCCCTCTGGAACTCGAGTCATCATCAACTCTTGGGCAGTATGTAGACATGTAGAGTCGTGGGAGAAAGCAGAAGAGTTCATGCCGGAGAGGTTCATGGATGGTGCTAGCGCTGCAGCCGTCGACTTCAAGGGGAATGACTTCCAGTTCATACCATTTGGAGCTGGTCGAAGGATGTGCCCTGGAATCAACTTTGGGTTGGCCACTGTTGAGATCATGCTGGCAAACCTCATGTACTGTTTTGATTGGGGGCTGCCGGCTGGTATGGACAAGGAGGATATTGATATGACAGAAGTTTTTGGTTTGACGGTTCACCGAAAGGAGAAGCTCATGCTTGTTCCGAAACTACCTGGTAGAGCTAGCTGCGCATAATCTGAGGCGGGATGCTCTGTAAAAGATATGCCTACAATGTTTTTTAAAGTACGGCTTGCTCGTGAATTTGTGTAGCTGTTGTATGTATTTTGCTGGTTTAACTAGTTATATGCAGAGTCAAGAAAAAAACTTGTATGCAGCTATGTATTGCACGCATTTCCCTTCAAATATATATGAAGGCACAGTATGGAATGTTCGAAGGTTGTGAACAATATAGTTTTTAGAAAAAGGAAGCTACTAAGAACATCAAGATGCATCAAGATCATAAAACCGTTCTAAAAGTACTCTGGTCTCTCCAGAACTAAGATGATGTCTACAGCTTCAGCATAAAGGTAACACACCAAAAATAAAAAGGCAAACAGGTAGTGCTAAGAAGGCTAATGCCGGCAACCAGTTCCTACATAACCTATGTGATGTCCAGAAACATCCAACTCTTCATATCACACAAAGCCCATATGATGATTCAGAGACATTCATGGGCTCTCCTCACTGGCCACAGAATGAAAGCAGGTGCCTACGGAGCAGTTTGTGGGCATAATTTCATGTTTGTCTCTTCATTCATTTTCTAACACAATAGGGATAACAGATACTACGTAGTAACTATGCAGTTTTGGTAAAACTTATCAATTACAGACCTACATGTTTTATGACTCATATACATAGATTTTTCCATTGCATGTCACATCTGTGTATCATTAATATGCATTACTTGACTCCTTAATTAAAACTGTGGTGGCTCTTGTTGCGGCCCCATAGCTTATGTTGTCATTTGATTTTCATAATTTAATCTTGTTGATTGGTATATATTTTTTAATCCTTAAGTTAATTTGAAATTCTTGTGCATCTGTCCTGAATATTTACTGATTTAGAGGATTCTATTAGCAACCTATTTAAAGTATGCTGACCCTAGAACCATGATCAATATTACATATAAATAAGTAAAATAATGGGAAATAAAAAATTCTGAAACATAAACCAACAGAAACATAGCCATATTAATATAAGCATGCGAGGATCTTGGTCGATCTTAACCAAAAGCATGGCTGATATATCAGTTTTTAAATACATTGTAGATATTGCACACTTCATCAACAATTGACAAGGCAATAGTTTGCATCAGAAGTTAAGCCAAAGAATAAAAATGAAGTAAACCAGGGACGACAAGTGGCGATACTAAAAAGGATTCAGGGACTAATAACCATATACTAGTAAATATAGAAGACGAAGTTGTGTTGACATAGCTAAATGTGTTGGAGTTTGCATGGTTGCTGTAGTATGCTTGTTAGCCCAACTGCTGTGCTCTGGCCGTAGTGGCTAGCTGTGGGTAGCTAGCTATTGGGACAAAGGCACGTACAATGACTTGTTGTCACGTGGTTGCATGCCGTAGTGGTGGCAACAGCAACAGCAAGCATGCCTGCATGCAGCGGCAGGTGGCTCAGGCTTGGGGAGGCCCAGGAGCTACGGCCGGAAGAGGGGCGTCGCTGGAGCTACGGCAGCAAGCATGTGGTGCTCGGCGGCCAGGAAAAGGACACGATCTCATTGGGAAAGGCATCTCAAGACGGCTCATCGAGCATGTTCTCCGTACGTGGAACGAGCTCGTCCTGAATTAAGGCCCGATGCCACCCGTGTGGTGCTCTCTAGCTGAGCTTGTCGTGTCAATCAGCACGTATAGGCGGAGCCACCACTAGAGCGAGATAGAGTGGCCACCCCCTTTGGCTGCGCACCCTATCCACACCCCAGAGGTATCAGTCGGTGAAACTCGGTAGCACCTCATCATTTGCCCTCAATCTCCATGACAGGCTGAGCTCAACGCCTTGGCAACAATTGGTGACTACCGGCGCCTTCGTTTTTGGGCGTGTGGGCGATTGGATATGAATGAATCGAAGGGGTATGGGCTGGCGTGGACTGTGTTTCGCCTTGGGCTGTACAGACAGTTTGAGACTAAAGGCCAATTGGCCACTTTCATGTGCATAACTGGGGCCCCCAAGACGGGCTCAGTGGGTTTGCGGGAGCCCGGGACCTAGCCTCGGCCAGATGCCAAAGGCGCCCCGCACAGGGCAGGGAGGTGCGTGGCCAGGGGGCAGCGCCGCCACCACCCTCGATCTCCCGACATCTAAGGAGATCCAAAATAAAATAGGAAAGTCAAAAAAAGTAGAAAAATAAATAGAGTATTTCTTCGATAAAATAGATTAGGATTTTGTTAGAAATGATAAATAGTTACTTGTTATGATAGCAGTCCGAATCTATAAGGGTTCTTTTCATAAAATTAGATTGCTTAAGGACCAAGTCTCCAAGCACTATAAATAAAGGGGCCCTATAACCATTCAATCTTAAACAAGAGAAATAATCTATTCTCCTATCCCTTCTCTCTCTGCCACCGCCCCCTCCCTCTCCTTCTCCCAGCGCCCGCGCGCGCCCCCTCTGCCCTAGCATGCTGCCGCCGCCATACCACGCCGCCACCCCCACGCCTACCAGCGCCGACGCAGTAGCGCTGCCGCCCCTCGCCTAGGCCATCGCCAACCGGTCCCCCGGGAAAGGACCATCACACCTGGTATTCGGAGACCAAATCGACCCGATCACCACCACCACCTTGATCAACGAGATGAAGAAGGAGGTGCATGAGTTTGCCACCACCTACAACCAACAATTCAACGAGGTGAAAGAATTCGTTGCCAAGGCCAACGCCCTCTTGGACAAGAGCTCGCCATTGATAATAGATCCAATTCAGTCAGAGGCGACCACAACAAGAGCATCATCGGTAAAACCAGCATAGGCGGCACCGTGGAACCAGCTTGGTCACTTTACCAAGGAATCATTGACTTCCACAAGTACTTCTACCTACAGGCACCATCACCACTGTGGCCAAACTCGCTAGAATTCACTATAACACAACATACCTTTGCCGACACTTTCTACTATTGGCAAAGGGCACCTTTGCTGAAAGATAGACTCCCACGAAAAATTTTGCTGATAGTTTAGAAACAGTCGCGGTAGAAGCTGTCGACGAAAGTTTTGCCGACAGTTAAAGGAATCACCGACACTTTTGGTGTAGCCAAATGGTATACTTTTGCCGACAGTTGAGACCCTTGCCGAAAATTAAACCTATGCTGATAGTTATGACCTACGCCAATAGTTCAAACCGTTGCCGACACTTTATATGTTCGCGAAACCGTTTGCAAGGCATTTTATGAAACATGCCCTCGTCAGCAACTAAACTATTGGGAAAACTATATAGAAAATGAAGATATCAATACAATTTGAATATTTTGACTATCCACTTTTGTTCATAGAGAAGGCATCACATTGAGCAAATCCACTTGATTTTATAGAAATAATATATTAGAACTTCCATACATACATCAACTGGATACACACACACACACACACACACACACACACACACACACACACACACACACACACACATAGCAAGTCAAGTGATGAACATACTCAATGGAGCCATGCATATACAGGTCCTGGATATAGATTAGTCACTAGCAGACATATATAGACATATACTACAAATCTTGTACTAAGTGATTATGGCTAAAGCTAAGTGGCATTCAACACTTCCATGTCTTTGCCCTACATGATAGTAGGTGCAAACAAAAGAACAGAACAGGAATTCATGTCTTCCTGCAACAATTCTAGGACACATCAGAACAGTCTCCTTGATGAAAATGGCATGTTCAGCTGAGCATGACACTCCAAAATACTGGAACACTAGCTTGGTGCACAGATGGTTGCTGCCACTCCAAAATGTCAGCATGTAACAGCTCTGTGACTATTCCACAAAAGGTTGCGGATCCAAAATACTTGCAACACCACATAGCTTAAGTACCTAACATGAAGAAAGGTGAAATACCAGTGAAATGTGCTCTATGCTAAATTTGTTCTACACAGTTCAAACAGTTTGGATAACATATAAGTGCAATTCAAAACAAGGAGAGTACTTGAGCAAACTGGTGTCTGTACCATTAACACTTGCTTTGTTATTGGGTGGAAATAGTGAAACAATATTACTGTACAATGGGCAGGTATGCTATCAACAATTTTCATTACTAAATTGGGTAGCTGCAAAAATCTACTAAAGTAATTATAATATCTTAGACCATACAGATTTGGTACTTGTAGAGCTCATATCTTTTAGTAATTAATGACCAAAACACTTGCTCAAAACTGCTGGCAACAAGTGGCTATACACTAGGTGAATATGAAGCATGAAGAATATATATATAGCCATAAGGTTGGCAGTCCCACAATTCAAACAGTTTGGATCACATATATGTCAAAATGTTCAAGTAAAATACCTTCAAGCTGTGATGGCCTTCCTCTGCCACCACCTTTTGAGTGTTGCAGTGAATTCTTGTCATCCTTTATCTAGTAGAAAACAAATATATTACTAATCAGCAAAATATAATGATCAATTTTTCAAGAATATAGAGGTTAGACCATTACTCTGTCATGTGGCCATGCAATGCATCTCCCCCGAGCCTCTACAATGGTGGTGACCCCTTCATATGGATGAGGCAACACAACATTCCCCATAAATACATGATTAACAACAGGTTCATAGAACTGCATGCCAAGAACAATACCCCCCACAACCACCCTTGGGTTCTTTGTTTGAACGGTAGCCTTTGCCACAGGGGCATCATAGGGCCTTACTACATTCCTCTTTGCCATTGGGCGAACAATGACCTGGCACTTCATCGCCGAAACCATCCACGCTACAACAACGTCACCACTCCTCTTCACGGAGAATGGTTACTTCAACATACACTACAACTCTAGAAGATGCCATTTGGTCCTCAACGCCTATCGAGACGTACAGGAGCTGACATGGACCATGGGAACACACAACTACTCTGCCTTCGGCCACATCAACAACCTCCAGCCCTACTCCAAGCTCATTATCTTCCACACGGAGAACAAATAAGCTGGGGCGCTTCATCTTGAGCATGGAGGTGGCAACCTTTGGAGCAGTTTTCTTCCCCGAGCAGCATCATCGACCAAGCAAGAATACAACGCGAGGACGCGATGTGCAGAGAACGGGGGAGATGTCATGTGCCTAACTGGGCCCCCCAAGACGGGCTCAGCGGGCCGGCGGGAGCCCAGGACCTTGCCTTGGCTAGACGCTAGAGGCGCCCTGTGCAAGGCAAGGAGGCACGTGGCCAGGGGCAGCGCCGTCACCACCCTTAGATCTCCTGATATCCAAGGGGATCCATAATAAAATAGAAAAGTCAGAAAAAGTAAGAAAATAAATTGAGTATTTTCTAAATAAAAATAGATTAAGATTTTGTTAGAAAGGATAAATAGTTACTTATTCTGAAAGCAGTCCGAATCTACGCTACTACATAAATTATTTTGCGAGGCAATGCCCTTTTATTAACCGAGGCCTTTAAAAAATCCAACCGCCTCGGTCAATGCCGGAGTTTTACGGAGGCGGTCATTTTTATTAACCGAGGCGGTCACAATTAACCATCTCGAAAAATCGATTTACGAGGTGGTTAAAAAATAACCGCCTCCTAAAATCTATTAACAGAGGCGGGACTTACCTAAACATGCCTCCATTTTCGGAGGCGGACCTCTTAAAAGGCAGGCCTCCATTAATGTGGCCGAGCCTAGCTAGAAGCCCATCTCGGCCCAAAACTCGGTCACAGTATATAAGCCAGGTCGAAACCCTAGCCCCCAAATCCACTGAGCGCTGCTCTCTTCTCACTGCCGTGCGCTCTCCTCAGTGCCGCTCTTCTATCCCTCCCTCTCAGTGCTGCTCTTCTCTCCCTCTCTCTCAGCACCGCTCACACACCTCAGCATTGCCCTTCCCTTCGTCGCATCGTGTGTGGTGCCCCTTCCCTTCCTCCACCGCAACGGGCCGCTTCCCTTCCACGACAACACACCTCTCTCTCTCTCTGAGCAAGGGGCCAGTGGAAGCGTTGGGGAGGCCGGATCCGGTGGCGAGGGACGGCGGCAGCGGCCCGTGGACGGGCTTGGCGGGTCCATGGATGGGCTCGATAAGCCCATGGATGGGCTCGCTGGGCTTGTCCATGGGTTTCCTTTTTTTGTTTTTTATTTGATTTACCGAGGCGGGCATTTCAACCACCTCGGGAAAGATTTATTTATTATGACCTTTAGACCGAGGCGGTTGTGATGCCCGCCTAGGAAAAGTTTATAGTAGTAGTGCTATAAGGGTTCTTTCCGTAGTAGCACCTGCTTTTATTCTGTGGCCAGTGAATGAAAATGAGGTGTTAATGGAAGATATCTCCGTACTTGTGAGGAGAGCCCATGAATGTCTCTCAATCATCATATGTGCTATGTGTGATATGAAGAGTTGGATGTCTGTGGACATCACACAGGTTGTGTATGACATGGAGTAAGGAACAGGTTGCCGGCATTAGCCTTCATAGCACTACCTGTTTGCCTTTTTATTTTTGGTGCGTTACCTTAACTTGTGCTAGAGCTGTAGACATCATCTTAGTTCTGGAGAGACCAGAGTACTTTAGAATGGTTGTATGATCTTGATGTTCTTAGAAGCTTCCTTTTTCTAAAAACTATATTGTTCACAACCTTAGAACAATCCATACTGTAGCTTCATATATATTTGAAGGGAAATGCGTGCAATACATATCTGCATACAACTTTTTTTTTCTTGACTCTGCATATAACTAGTTAAACCCGCAAAATACATACAACAGGTACACAAATTCACGTGCAGGCCGTACATTAAAAAACAAAGTAGGCATATCTTTTACAGAGCATCCTGCCTCAGATTATGCGTAGCTAGCGGTACCAGGTAGTTTGGGAACGAGCATGAGCTTTTCCTTTCGGTGAACTGTCAAACCAAAAACTTCTGTCATATCAATATCCTTCTTGTCCATACCAGCCGGCAGCCCCCAATCAAAACAGTACATGAGGTTTGCCAGCATGATCTCAACAGTGACCAACCCAAAGTTGATGCCAGGGCACATCCTTCGACCAGCTCCAAATGGTATGAACTGAAAATCATTTCCCTTCAAGTCGATGGTCGCGGCGCTACCACCGTCCATGAACCTCTCTGGCATGAACTTCTCCGCTTTCTCCCATGACTCTAGATGTCTACAGACAGCCCAAGCGTTGATGATGACTCGAGTTCCAGAGGGGATTGTATACCCATCGATGTCACATTCCACCATGGACTTGTGAGGCAAGAGCAGTGGAGCAGGTGGATGTAACCTTAGCGTCTCCTTCACGACAGCTCTCAGATAGGACATGCTTGCTAGGTTCTCTTGCTTGACCATTTCCTCTCCATTTGGTGTCTTGTTCCTGACCTCAGCTTGTAGCTTCGTCATGATATGGGGGTGGCGCATGAGCTCAGCCATGGCAAGCTCCAGGACCAAGGATGACGTGACCGTGCCCGCATCAAACATGTCCTGGACCAAGCAGAACATGTCATTTAGGATAAGTCAATCAAAAAGGACACAATATAGGATAGATCTATTTTTTGTTCTCTAAAGAAAATGCTAATATGGGTAGCTAGTCACTCACCATCAAGACAGCCTTGATATGGTCTCTGGAGATACCGTACTCTTGCTGAACAGAGAGCATCACATCAACGAAGTCTGTACACTCTTCTTGCTCAGCTCTGTCGCCATGGCGATAGTTGAAGCTTTGCCTCTCATGGTCACTTATGATATTTTCAAGCAGCTCATCCCATCTTTCGTGCGTCTTGTCCGCCTTTCTCCTCACAAACCTGGTGAAGATACCTAGCGAATTCACAAGCCGTGGGAAGTAGTTTTCTAGGCTAAACCCTGCATACAGGGCAGAGTTCATCTCAATCAGCTCCCGGAAGGTCTTGTTCCGGCCGTCTTCCCTGAACAACTTGCCTGATACCACGCAGCACATGATGTCGTTGGCGAACGTGTTCATCGTCTCGCTCATGTCCACTTCCATGCCCGTAGCCATGGCCTTCTTCAGCTTGGCCATCACCAGGCGCACCTAGTATATGTATGGTGAGTGAAACATCATTACATAGCAATTCATTCATTCTCTTTCGTACCCTACTATACATAATAGTAGTAATAAGCTAGAAAAAAAGCTGTTACCTCCTCTTGGCGGGCATGGCAAAACGAGTTCACCTTCTTGACGGTGAAGAGGTGCGTGGTGACAAGCTTCCTGACCTTACGCCAGTGCTCACCGTAGGGTCCGAAGGCGATGGTCGACGACCCGTACAGGAAGTTGTGCAAGACCTTGGTCGTCGGCCGCGAGGCGAAGACATGGTCGTGTGTTCGGAGTACCGCCCGTGCCGCGCGTGGGGAGGAGACGACGAGGTTGGAGACGGTGCCGAGTTGGAGGAGCATGAGGCCGCCGCCACGGTCATGCTTGACAGCGAGGTCATGGAGGGAGACGTGCGGGAGGTCGCCGACGAGGTGCAGGTGGCCGATGACCGGCAGCCTCCCCGGAGGCGACGGCAGGATAGGCTTCGACTGCTTCCTCTCGTCGTCACCGGCGCCGGCGTTGGGGCGGTGGAGGCGTCGGCAGAGGACAGGCAGCAGCACTAGCGTGAGAGGCACGACGACGAACCAAATTGGCTGTTGTGCTGGAGGCGTAGCGGCGGCTCGGATGAACTGGTACACTACGTGCAACAAGTGAAGAGCCGCCATGGATGGATGGTTTGTTCTTCCTGCTTACTGGTCGAGTGACAAGTGTGGTGTGCAGTGAACTGGTACAATAGATGCTTCTTAAAATATCTGGCGCACACGTACGTACGATGGATATAGCTACCAAAAAAATATCTAGGTTGTCAAGTTCTGCACGAGTTCTTTTTTCAGCTACTTGTTAGTTAGTTGGATATTTATTTGCCCCTTTCGTATCATGATTTGATTGCGAAATAACATCGCAATTGATGGAGGTCCTTAGTAAGTGACAATTTTTGTATGGACAGAGTCGGAACATTCGTCTTGGCCACGAAAGCTCGACACCTACACCTCGGTGATCCATGACTGGTGATTTTGTGCACATCAACTCATTTGAAAAAGTTGAAACTTTATTTACTTGACAACTATTTTTAGGGATGGTTGATTTAGTCAACCACACAAGCAATTCCAGCAGAGTCCCTACTTAAGCCTCCATAGCGAAATACTAGGGCTTAGGCAAAAAAAAAAAAACTCATGCAGGGCTTCTACTCGGGCCATGAAATTTGGGTGGGCATCCAAATCCACCTTCTAGTACCCATTCCTGGGGGCTCACTCCCTGGCCCCCATCTGGCCATTCCGACTGTTTTCCTTCCTGCACGCACATTGAACTAGAGCAGCAACCCTGCCTTGCTCCAGCGACCCTCCCCTCCCTTCCCTCTGGTTCCCACTGGCAGCGCCTGTGGCAGACACAGTCACCCAGAGGCGCGGATTTCGACGAGATGCGGCTGGTCACAGCTCCTTCGACAACTTCCCTAGCTCCCACGCCTCATTCATGGAGCTATGTCAGTGGAGCTATGCCAGCGGTGGCGCGCGTGCCGGCGGAGTAATGCCGGCGGCGCCCAGACCTAGCCGTCTACCCAACACCGACTAGATCCACCAGATGCCGACTGGATCAACCCAGCGCCGACTGGATCCACTCGACACCGACTCAATCCGAACGACGCCAATTGGATCCACCCGATGTCGACTAGATTCTCGCCCATCGCCGGCTGGATCTGACCGACGCCGAGTGGATTCTCTCCTGACGCCGACTAGATCCACCTAGCGTTGCCAAGTAGGTAGAGGAGGAAGAAGAAGAGGGAATGATGAGCAGGTTCCATTTGTCATTTTCTATCGGAATGGATTTGGGAGCTCAAATTTGGGTACTGTTGTTGGAATGAAAGCAGAAAAACTGGGCCAACAAAAGTAGGGGCACCCAAATCTAAAGTAGGGGCCGTTATTTGGGTACCCCTGCTGGAGTTGCTGTTAATAAATTGATTTTTAGAAGATGATTTCATTCTGTCAACCGCTCCTGGAGATCAATTTCTAGATACCATTCTGTGCATTATATGCTTGGCAGCTTAGAGGTCATGGGTTATGAGATATTTTATTTAAGAAGCGAATAAGCTTCCATTAAAGTGAGGCCAACACCTGATCGGCGGCCACCGAAAAATTTACAGCAGCAGGATTACACTCTGGCCAGAGATTAACAGCACCTTGCTCTAAGCACGCACCCGACTTAGCTAAAGCATCTGCTACAAGGTTAGAACAGAGCTGGGGAGATTTAACGCCTTCACGGACACAAATTCAGTTTACATTATGATATCTCGAAAAAGGACTCTGTTCACCGATGCTTCTATTCTGAAGACGGGTTATGAGATACTAGAGAGAAACAAATCATGACAACAGCAATAGATCGATTTTCAGTTGTCCTGTGCTAATGCTCTATCTGAATTCCCTTAGCTAGCTAATGGCATTAACAGTTAGTGATTCTAAGGAGAAAATATTTGTTTTTATACAAATTTTATAGTGCTTGAAAAATAGGCCATCCACTAAAACAGAATGAGTGATGGAAAATATGAGGTATTTAGCAAAAGAAACACAGAAATGTACTAAATAGATAAGGACACCTAGCTAGCTCCTTGAGAACCATATTGATGATTTGAAGTGAAATAAGCAATATATATTTGTGAGGTTACTTTTTCTGATGATTTCACATACAATATCAAAGGTCCAGCAAGGCCAGCCTACGTTGTATCATGCACGCATACAGTATGTACTATATATTCCAGGCCATGTTGTATTAAATTGAAGCATATGTTCTGCATGTGTGGCAATGCCAGATGTATTGATGCATGATTGATCGATGCCTCAGCAGCAGGTGACTGCATGCAGAAAATCATGTATTAACTTAAAGCATATGTTCTGCAAGAGTGGCTATGCCAAAAATAGTTGTTGCATGATTGATTGATCGATGCCGAAGCAGCTGGTGATTGCACCCCCAAATTATGATATTTCTGTGAGGTGAATCGTCACTGCTCTGCCAGGGATCCATAAAAGCATTAAAGCTATTAAATACCATGCATGCATCGACACATGGAGGTTGTGGCGGCTCCTAAATGAAATGAAATGCTTGTTGTTACAACCTTTCAAGTTCTATGAGACATTGGAGGCAAACAAACCGTATATAACAATGGCCCATCTACATGTGCATGATCACTTCTCCCGTTGCTTCTTGGTCATCAGCTTGTTCTTCCACTTCGTGACATCATCCCCTTCTTCAAAATCATCTTACCTAAGGCAGTGTATCTAGAAACTGCCGTTTGAGTGTTGAGTTGAAAAGTTTTTTATTTAAAATTGTTTAGAGTCCTAAATATTATTTTATGTTCATGAATTTTGAAATTTGAAATTTTCAAATAGCCTCGGATGTTGACATAGTCTACAGCAAAGTTGTAGTTCTGAATACAATTTACAACTTTATAGTTGAAAAGTTTTGGTTTGAAGTTGTTTATAGTCCCAAATATGTGTTTTATTAAGTTCATGGTTTTCGAAATTCAAAATAGAATTTCTAAACGACCTTGAATGTTCATCTAGTTCGCACCAAAGAAGCAAGTAATTCAAAACAGCTGTCATTGAACTATACGAGAACCAGGAATTGAACTATATGAGAACCAGGAATTGAAGCTACCAATCTGCATATATGTAACACCCTAAATTTTTGAATATTTTTAAATAGGGAATTTGATTTAGTTAAGCATTTTTGTGGGCATGAAAACTTAGTGAAATAATATTTTTGTTTAAATAAAATCAAATATAGGGTTAGAAGAGTGTTTGTGCATACATGCCGTTGCATATTTTAATTGGGTGATTGGTTTTTATTTTAAAAAGAAAATTATTTCAAGAATCATTTGAAAATGCATTTGAGATATTAGAAAAAGAAAAAAAGGAATTAACTCTTCTCGGTTTTTGGCCCGAAGGCCCAGCCTGGCCTCCCTCTCTTTCAGGCCGCTGTTTTTTTCCCGCAGTCGCGCATTGGGCCGGCCCACCCAACCGAAGCTGCAGCCCGCCTCGGCCCTCTTCTCTCTTTGTTTCGCTGACACGTCGGGCCCACGCTGCAGCACCTTCTTCAACCCCGTGCTCGGGATGGATTCGAACCGGGAGTCCGACGCGGCTACGCCCTCTTCCCTCGCCTTGTCCCGCACGCCTTCGACTGCCATAAATAGCGCCCGCAGCCACACCGTCCCTCCCCACGCCGCCGCAAACTCGCATCACGCCCTCGGATAGAGCTTTCGCCGCCGCAAGCAGGCCGCCACCGCTCGAGCTCGGGAAACCCCGCTTGGAGAAGCCGCGCGCCATCCGGCCCGTTTCCCTTCTTCGGTGAGTGCGGTTGAAGCTCCTCTTCCTTCCCGTGACGGTTTTTGAGTCGAATTTTGGTCTTTAAGGCCTCAATGTGTGTCACCGCCGTGCACAGGAGGTTGCCGTCCGCCATTGTTAGCCGCAGGGAGCTCTAGATTGATTTCCGTCGCCCTAACCGGTCTAGGTGAGTCCGCAAGCCTCTGTTCTTGCCTCCGGTATATTTGAATCGAAGAATAGTGCGCTAACTCGCTGGATTGCTCAACGCCGGCGAGCCGCCGTCCAACCCGCCGCCGTCGGCTACAGTACCCGCCGGATTCCCCTCTCTCTCACCCTCCGATCAAATCTCGGCCGTTTAAATCTAATCCAACGGCTCAGATCTTAGGATACCCCTTCGCCTAGCTATTTTGCATAAGAGCCCCTCTGTTTCTTCGTTTTTAAACCCGCAGTCCAAGGCGTATTTGCTGAATTACGTTATGTTGTTTTGAAAACGTAAATTTCGTCGGTTTAAATGAAAATACGCTTTCAGCTATTTACAGAATTGCCACTAGATCTATTTAGGTCATAAAATCTCCGTTTTAACTCCGATTTGATCCGTTCAAGTTGCGTTAGGTTCATAATTTCATACTCTACCTATTAGTACTGCTGTATAGTAGATTTTACACTTTTAAAATTCGAGGTTAGATTTAATCTATTACTTTAATAAAGTAAATCTTGTTTAAATCATAACTTTTCCGTTTTAGTTCCGATTTGCGTGAACTTCGCGTCTGTGTGATCCTAGAGCGATGTAGATTTGTTTTAAAAACTTTTCTTCTTATTTTACTGCAGTTGGTGTACTGTTCTAATTGTAGCTTTGTTTGCTTTGCATGATTGCCCTTGGATGATTGTTGTTGATGTGCTAATCGAGAATAGACGGTGATCAGTTCGTTGGTGATCAAGAGAACTTTTACAAGTCGGATCAACAGGATCAGCTAGATCAAGGCAAGTATAGCATGGGATTACCCTTGTTACCTACTCACTTTAATTCATTTAATTCATGTTGCATGTGTCTCCTTGTTAAGGATGCCTTAGTATTGATCTTGTTCCTTGAATCCTATGGTTATTGGCATTGGGTAGTGGCTAGTGCTTACATAAACAATGATCTTGTAATTTGACTAATGATATATGCAATAACACTAAAAGATGCTTTTTAGCAACAGGGAACAAGAGGGCTAGAGTTATCTCTAGATTCCTCTCCGTAAGGACTTATCTGTAAGCGAACATCCGGGACTTACAGTACAGCTGTGAGGGCTACATGGCTCTGGCTTTAGTCATATAAGAGGACCTTTTCTAGCTTGTTAGTGGTTACCTTTATGGTGCAAAAGGGGTTGTGTTCCGGGTTGGGTGTAGTGCGGCTCCTGTCCCTATGAGTATAGGCTGCGTGTCATTGTGCCATATGGAAGGGGGGCTCTACATTTGTAGGCCACAGAAACCTAGCGGCCCTAACTTGTTAGACGAACCTTGGAAAGACTTCATAGTGAAACTTGATTGTCCAATGGGGAGTCATGACCTCGGGCTTTTGGGGATCACGACTCACAGTGAAAGTGTACAACCTCTGCAGAGTGTAAAACTGGTATATCAGCCGTGCTCACGGACACGAGCGGCCTTGGACCCTTACGGAATAGAGATCACTATTAATTTACTTGTTCTTGCTATTCATTATTCTCTTTACATGATCATATGTTTATTTCGGGAATATTACCTATTTGATGCTACTCAATTGCTTAAAACATGATCAACTAAAAGCTACATGCAGTTGAACCAGTGTCTATCCTACTTGAGCTACATGAACCCCATGTTACACTTGTTGAGTACTTTTGTGCTCACCCTTGCATTTCCCCACCACAGGATGGAATCCCGAAAGTGCAAATAGTGATTACTATTACTACTTTCCTGAAGATTACTAGACTTGTGGTCAACCAGTTGACGTGCCTGTGCTATGGAGCTAGCTACCACAATATTTAAACTATGTTTCCGCTTAATTATGTAAAGACTCTGTGATTCTATTCGTTATGTAATAAACATTTGTGATGATACTATTTATATTTGTCATCTTATGTGTGATTGATCTCTGGGCGCACATAAGAATATGCACTCCATTTGTTCCTTAAAAATGGGTGTGACAGATTGGTATCAGAGCTATGTTGACTGTAGGACGCAAGCCTAGTTAGCAATGGTCGTTTTAGTTCTCTTTTCTTCACTTGTTTCATGCTTATCACTTTACTCTTGATAATTGCTAAATTATTATGCTTCTTTCGCCTCGTTCTATTATGAAAATATTGCCTCTAATTTCAACTTACCCTTGGACTAAAATCTGTAGATGCCTCGTGCCCGCAAGACTGCCCGTATCACCACTGGAGGGTACTATCCACCCCGTTCCTTAGAGGAACCAGAAGAGCGTCAGGAGGAACCCGAAGAGCTTCATGAGGAACCCGAAGAGCTTCAGGAGGAACTACAAGACACTACACCAACCCCGCCATCAACACCAGAACAGGCGCCAGAACCAGTTTTGCCTCAAGAAGAAATTGAACCTAAGGAGGAGGTTATCTATTTGAGTGACGATGAAGATGTTGAGCTTGTTAATAATGGAGGACAGCCCCCTTCGCCTCCACAAGGTGGTTCCGCTGAAATTGGTGTGCCGCCCCTTCCTATGGGTTGGATTACAAGGATCCATCACAAATCAAGCCATGACACTCCGTCACACCATCGACTGGGTGACATACTTAATGCCTACTTCACAGATTGGGATCCTGCAATTGAGTATGTCTGCTGGGAGCATAAGCACCCTTTGGAAGCTACTTATTGGAAGTGCAGTGTGCGTATCTTCGTTAAGAACAATGAGTTGGGCACCTTTTTGCTGGACCGGTGTTTTTCCCATAGTGGACGTCGTGCCACCATAGAAGATGGCATAGAAGATGCAGCCTTTGAAGCATGCTTGGGACTTCGTCACCTTCGCTATGAGGTTATGCAAGATGATCAATATCGCTATTTTCCCCGTGGAGACCCAGAGTATGGATGGGTAATGACGAACCCTAGGAATTTGGATTTAGTTCCTCGGGTCATGGTGGATTTTGGTCATGACATGATGGTGACAAATCGTCGGTTGGTAGCCCTGGTTAAAGCTTTGGGAAAAGACGTCAAGAGGTATCAAGAAGTGATAGATGGCTTAAGGATTGACCAAGGCATGGAACCGATCTATGATTATCATGAACATCAAGCCCGTCCTTAGGAGTTGGAATACCATTTATGTAATAATACGATAGTTCGAGTAGTGTCAAGTTAAGTTGAGTTTGTGGTGTCGTGTGAACTTTGTGTGGTTAGTTGAGTTATTATTGTGCTTATGTGTGAGTTGGTTTTTCCATGTAATGAGTGCTGGAGCTTTGTGGGCTTGTCTACAAAAGTTCCAAATTATATAATACTAGGTTTTGGGGTGATAAATAAATAATTTAGTTGGGTTAACTTTTCTCTCTGTTCTGTCTTTTCTGGAGCAGTCTGTCTTTCCTTTATGCTTAAAATTAACTGATCAGCGAAAAATTCTGAAATTTTTATGAGAGAATCTAGACCCACGTACCTTTCCAATGCCTCTGGAATCACATTTTTATCTATTCGGGATCATGAGTTATAAACGTTACAAGATGAAGTTACTGTGCAGTCTGGAAGTCAGAAACAGTTTCTGTTGTGTCCTGTTTTTGGGTAACTTCGTGACAGAATCCGGGGGTATGAGTTAAATAAAAGTTGTAGATAATTTCATAAGCTTTCCAACCATATAAAGAACACCTCTACTGGATATCTGTAACTCGAGATAGGTTTGTTTTACCGAACAGCTGAAATTGGGATGTGTCCAGAAAATTGTCAGATTCTAATCTCTATCTCTAGAATTGTCTATTATGTGGTAATCTCTAAGATTTGATACTATATTGGATAACAGATGTCTGGAAGAGGACGAGGTAGAGGCTGTGGTCGTGGAGTTGGACCAACACCTACTATTCATGAGCTTTTGGCCATACAGACACAGCTAATGGAAGCTCTGGTGAACAATCAGCAAAATCAGCCAGTTGGAGGAGCGCCTGCGCGAGATAAACGTGGGAAATTTTTGAAGGGTCATCCCTCGGTGTTTACACATGCCTCAGATCCATTGGAAGATGATGATTGGCTTCGTGCAGTAGAGAAGCAGCTCAACATTGCTCAGTGTAATGATCAGCAGAAGGTGTTGTTTGCTTCGGGACAACTTCAAGGAGCAGCTCAAGACTGGTGGGATTCATATCAGTATGGCCGTCCTGCCAATGCCCCTGCCATTACTTGGCAGGAGTTTACAGAGAGTTTTAGGTCCTACCATATACCAGAGGGGGTGATAGCATTGAAGGCAGAAGAATTCCGCAATTTGACACAGGGATCTATGCCTGTGGCAGAGTATAGAGACAAGTTTGCTCAGTTGTCACGTTATGCGCCAAATGAGGTGGCTAATGATGCTGATAAGCAGCAACTTTTCTTGAAGGGTCTACATGATGGTCTTCAACTGCAGCTAATGTCTAATGCTTACCCAGATTATCAAACTCTAGTGAATCGTGCTATTGTGGTGGATAATAAGCGCAAGGAGATGGATGCTAAAAGAAAGAGACTTCAGGGACAGATATCTGGAAACAACACTCGTCAACGTACTGGTTATCAACAAGGTTTTCAGCAGAGGTATCCGCCCAACCAATGGAATCATGGTCAACTTCCTCCACGTAATCAGTTTCTGCAACGTCCTCCTTATCAGTCGCAGAATGGCAATCAACGCTCTCAACAGCAGAATGGGAACCAGAATCCGCGACAGAGTACCCCTAACAACACCCCAATGAAGACTAGTGCTCCTAATACTCCAACCAAGTGCTTCCGTTGTGGAAAGGAGGGTCACTTGTCTTATAACTGTCCTGAGAAGGCCAACCAGCAAACTCCTCAGAAGCAAAACAGTAATCAGAAGCCACCATACTACGGGAAGGTGACTCACTTGTCGGAGGAGACTGCAGTGTCGGAACCTGAAGTTATGCTCGGTACGTTCGATGTCCACTCCATCCCTGCCACTGTTCTTTTTGATTCTGGAGCTTCGCATTCATTCATATCTCAAATATTTGTTAAGACAAATACCATTCCTTTGTGTGCCATGAAAAACCCTATACTAGTCAATTCGCCTGGGGGTAGTATGCAAGCTTCCTATCGATGCCTCCCTATTAGTTTAAATTTAAGGGGGGTAGAGTTCAAAGTGAGTCCTATAGTGTTGAGAACAGCTGGGATTGATCTTATTCTGGGATTAGACTGGATGAAGCAAAATCAGGCAGTGATTCAGTGTAAGGAAAAGGCAGTAGCCCTGACAACACCGAAGGGAGATCGCATTAGTGTGGAGATTGTAGTGCAGAAGCCGCAGATAGCTACAGTAAATCGACTTGATGATAATGCTAATCAAGAGGATCCAGTTGTGGATGAATTCCCGGATGTGTTCCCCGACGACTTGCCAGGTATGCCACCCGACCGCGACATTGAGTTTATTATTGAATTATTGCCTGGAACTGCACCTATAGCTAAGCGTCCATATAGAATGGGGGTTAACGAATTAGAAGAACTTAAGAAACAAATAAAAGAATTGCAAGAGAAAGGTTTTATTCGTCCTAGCTCATCACCATGGGGAGCTCCTGTGATCTTTGTTGATAAGAGGATGGTTCTCAACGGATGTGTGTTGATTATCGGTCACTCAATGAGGTAACTATCAAGAATAAGTATCCGCTGCCAGGATTGATGACTTGTTTGATCAGTTGAGAGGTGCTTGTGTGTTTTCTAAGATTGATCTTCGCTCTGGCTATCATCAGTTGAAAATTCGGGCCACGGATATACCAAAGACAGCATTCACCACCCGATATGGTTTGTATGAGTATACAGTAATGTCCTTTGGTTTGACTAATGCTCTTGCATACTTTATGTACTTGATGAATAAGGTATTTATGGAGTATCTTGATAAGTTTGTAGTAGTGTTCATCGATTATATCCTGGTATACTCTAAGACTAAGGAAGAACATGTGGAACATTTGAGGTTGGTCCTACAGAAGCTCAGAGAGCATAAGCTCTATGCTAAGCGTAGCAAATGCGAGTTTTGGTTAAAGGAAGTTGCTTTTCTAGGTCATGTGGTCTCTAATGGTGGAATATCAGTGGATCCTAGCAAGGTAAAAGATGTGTTGAATTGGAAACCACCAACGGATATGGGAGAAATTCGTAGTTTTTTGGGGTTGGCTGGATATTATAGAAGATTTATTGAAGGGTTTTCTAAGCTTGCCAAGCCGATGACGGCGCTGTTGGAAAAGAATGCCAAATTTGTGTGTTCTGATAAGTGTCAGGTTAATTTTGAGGAGCTGAAGAAAAGATTGACAACAGCCCCGGTGTTAGTTTTGCCAGATTTGAATAAGAGCTTTTCTATTTATTGTGATGCATCTCGTTTAGGTCTTGGTTGTGTGCTTATGCAGGAAGGCAAAGTAGTAGCATATGCATCTCGACAGTTGAGGAAGCATGAGTTAAATTATCCTACTCATGACTTGGAGTTAGCAGCAGTGGTGCATGCCTTGAAAATATGGAGGCATTATTTGATTGGACATAAAAGTGATATTTACACTGATCATAAGAGTTTGAAGTACATTTTCACTCAATCAGATCTGAACTTGAGACAACGTCGCTGGTTAGAGTTGATTAAAGATTATGATTTGGAGGTACACTATCATCCGGGTAAGGCTAACGTGGTTGCAGATGCCCTTAGCAGAAAGAGCTATGTTAACGAGGTGCAAGTAATGCCTATGTCAAATGAGTTATGTGCTGAGTTTGAGCATCTAAACTTGGGTATTGCTATTAATGCAGTGGAATTAGTGGTAGAGCCTATGTTAGAGCAACAAATACGCGAGGGTCAGTTGACGGATGACAAGATAAAGGAGATAGTGAGGAATATACCGAAAGGTAAAGCACCTGGATTCCGGATGGATGATAAGGGAACCCTATGGTTTGGAGAACGATTATGTGTGCCTGAGGACAAAGCTATAAGAGAAGCAATCCTACGGGAGGCTCATGAGTCCGCTTACTCTATTCATCCTGGAAGTACTAAGATGTATATGGATTTACGAGAAAGGTATTGGTGGCATGGTTTGAAAAGAGATGTTGCAGAGTATGTTGCACTATGTGACACGTGTCAGAGGGTTAAAGCTGAACATCAAAGACCTGCAGGATTGTTGCAACCGATGCAGATACCTGAGTGGAAGTGGGAAGAAGTTGGTATGGACTTCATAGTAGGATTACCACGCACTCAAAGGGGTTTTGATTCAATATGGGTTATAGTGGATCGTTTGACTAAAGTTGCTCATTTTATACCGGTTAGAACTACGTATTCCAGTGCAAAGTTGGCGGAGCTGTATTTGGAAAGAATAGTAAGTTTGCACGGAGTTCCAAAGAAGATAGTGTCTGATCGAGGTACCCAGTTTACATCGTATTACTAGCAGTAAGTACAAGAGTCATTAGGGACTAAGCTGAATTTTAGCACAGCGTATCATCCTCAGACGGATGGGCAAACAGAAAGAATTAATCAGATATTGGAGGATATGTTGAGAGCTTGTGCTTTGCAGTATGGTACAAGTTGGGACAAGAGTTTGCCGTATGCAGAGTTTTCCTATAATAACAGTTATCAGAAAAGTTTACAGATGGCACCCTTTGAAGCTTTGTATGGTAGGAAGTGTAGAACTCCACTGTTTTGGAATCAGACGGGAGAGAGTCAAGTATTTGGTCCTGATGTGCTTAGGAATGCTGAGAAACAAGTAAGAATGATTCGAAATAATTTGAAAGCAGCTTAGTCTCGACAGAAAAGTTATGCCGATACTCGACGGAGAGAGTTGACTTTTGAAGTGGGAGATTATGTTTATCTGAAGGTGTCACCTATGAGGGGTGTGAAAAGGTTTAATCGGAAAGGAAAGTTAGCTCCGAGGTATGTCGGTCCTTTTAAGATCTTAGAGAGACGTGGTGAAGTGGCATATCAGTTGGAATTGCCTGAGAGTTTAGCAGGTGTGCATGATGTGTTCCATGTGTCTCAGTTAAAGAAATATCTACGTGTACCGGAAGAACAAATACCGTTGGAAGAACTCACTGTTAAGGAAAATCTTACTTATGAGGAGTATCTCGTGAAAATTTTGGAGACAGCAGAAAGAGTTACCCGAAGCCGAGTTATAAAGATGTGTAAAGTTCAGTGGAGTCGGTATTCGGAAGCAGAGGCTACGTGGGAAAGAGAGGAAGATTTAAGAAAAGCATACCCACAGTTGTTTGAGTAAGCATCGTCCGAATCTCGGGACGAGATTCGTTTAAGGGGGTAGAATTGTAACACCCTAAATTTTTGAATATTTTTAAATAGGGAATTTGATTTAGTTAAGCATTTTTGTGGGCATGAAAACTTAGTGAAATAATATTTTTGTTTAAATAAAATCAAATATAGGGTTAGAAGAGTGTTTGTGCATACATGCCGTTGCATATTTTAATTGGGTGATTGGTTTTTATTTTAAAAAGAAAATTATTTCAAGAATCATTTGAAAATGCATTTGAGATATTAGAAAAAGAAAAAAATAGGAATTAACTCTTCTCGGTTTTTGGCCTGAAGGCCCAGCCTGGCCTCCCTCTCTTTCAGGCCGCTGTTTTTTTCCCCGCAGTCGCGCATTGGGCCGGCCCACCCAACCGAAGCTGCAGCCCGCCTCGGCCCTCTTCTCTCTTCGTTTCGCTGACACGTTGGGCCCACGCTGCAGCACCTTCTTCAACCCCGTGCTCGGGATGGATTCGAACCGGGAGTCCGACGCGGCTACGCCCTCTTCCCTCGCCTTGTCCCGCACGCCTTCGACTGCCATAAATAGCGCCCGCAGCCACACCGTCCCTCCCCACGCCGCCGCAAACTCGCATCACGCCCTCGGATAGAGCTTTCGCTGCCGCAAGCAGGCCGCCACCGCTCGAGCTCGGGAAACCCCGCTTGGAGAAGCCGCGCGCCATCCGGCCCGTTTCCCTTCTTCGGTGAGTGCGGTTGAAGCTCCTCTTCCTTCCCGTGACGGTTTTTGAGTCGAATTTTGGTCTTTAAGGCCTCAATGTGTGTCACCGCCGTGTACAGGAGGTTGCCGTCCGCCATTGTTAGCCGCAGGGAGCTCTAGATTGATTTCCGTCGCCCTAACCGGTCTAGGTGAGTCCGCAAGCCTCTGTTCTTGCCTCCGGTATATTTGAATCGAAGAATAATGTGCTAACTCGCTGGATTGCTCAACGCCGGCGAGCCGCCGTCCAACCCGCCGCCGTCGGCTACAGTACCCGCCGGATTCCCCTCTCTCTCACCCTCCGATCAAATCTCGGCCGTTTAAATCTAATCCAACGGCTCAGATCTTAGGATACCCCTTCGCCTGGCTATTTTGCATAAGAGCCCCTCTATTTCTTCGTTTTTAAACCCGCAGTCCAAGGCGTATTTGCTGAATTACGTTTTGTTGTTTTGAAAACGTAAATTTCGTCGGTTTAAATGAAAATACGCTTTCAGCTATTTACAGAATTGCCACTAGATCTATTTAGGTCATAAAATCTCCGTTTTAACTCCGATTTGATCCGTTCAAGTTGCGTTAGGTTCATAATTTCATACTCTACCTATTAGTACTGCTGTATAGTAGATTTTACACTTTTAAAATTCAAGGTTACATTTAATCTATTACTTTAATAAAGTAAATCTTGTTTAAATCATTACTTCCGTTTTAGTTCCGATTTGCGTGAACTTCGCGTCTGTGTGATCCTAGAGCGATGTAGATTTGTTTTAAAAACTTTTCTTCTTATTTTACTGCTGTTGGTGTACTGTTCTAATTGTAGCTTTGTTTGCTTTGCATGATTGCCCTTGGATGATTGTTGTTGATGTGCTAATCGAGAATAGATAGTGATCAGTTCCTTGGTGATCAAGAGAACTTTTACGAGTCGGATCAACAGGATCAGCTAGATCAAGGCAAGTATAGCATGGGATTACCCTTGTTACCTACTCACTTTAATTCATTTAATTCATGCTGCATGTGTCTCCTTGTTAAGGATGCCTTAGTATTGATCTTGTTCCTTGAATCCTATGGTTATTGGCATTGGGTAGTGGCTAGTGCTTACATAAACAATGATCTTGTAATTTGACTAATGATATATGCAATAACACTAAAAGATGCTTTTTAGCAACAGGGAACAAGAGGGCTAGAGTTATCTCTAGATTCCTCTCCGTAAGGACTTATCTGTAAGCGAACATCCGAGACTTACAGTACAGCTGTGAGGGCTACATAGCTCTGGCTTTAGTCATATAAGAGGACCTTTTCTAGCTTGTTAGTGGTTACCTTTATGGAGCAAAAGGGGTTGTGTTCCGGGTTGGGTGTAGTGCGGCTCCTGTCCCTATGAGTATAGGCTGCGTGTCATTGTGCCATATGGAAGGGGGGCTCTATATTTGTAGGTCACAGAAACCTAGCGGCCCTAACTTGTTAGACGAACCTTGGAAAGACTTCATAGTGAAACTTGATTGTCCAATGGGGAGTCATGACCTCGGGCTTTTGGGGATCACGACTCACAGTGAAAGTGTACAACCTCTGCAGAGTGTAAAACTGGTATATCAGCCGTGCTCACGGACACGAGCGGCCTTGGACCTTTACGGAATAGAGATCACTATTAATTTACTTGTTCTTGCTATTCATTATTCTCTTTACATGATCATATGTTTATTTCGGGAATATTACCTATTTGATGCTACTCAATTGCTTAAAACATGATCAACTAAAAGCTACATGCAGTTGAACCAGTGTCTATCCTACTTGAGCTACATGAACCCCATGTTACACTTGTTGAGTACTTTTGTGCTCACCCTTGCATTTCCCAACCACAGGATGGAATCCCGAAAGTGCAAATAGTGATTACTACTACTACTTTCCTGAAGATTACTAGACTTGTGGTCAACCAGTTGACGTGCCTGTGCTATGGAGCTAGCTACCACAATATTTAAACTATGTTTCCGCTTAATTATGTAAAGAGTCTGTGATTCTATTCGTTATGTAATAAACATTTGTGATGATACTATTTATATTTGTCATCTTATGTGTGATTGATCTCTAGGCGCACATAAGAATATGCACTCCATTTGTTCCTTAAAAATGGGTGTGACAATATATTCTGCCATTGATAACTTTTTGATTTGCTGTTTTTTGTCTCAAATATTTATATTAAATTCACGTATTTTGAGATTCAAATTTTTGAATTTTTCAAAGAATCTTAGACGGAGACATCATATACAAAAGTTGTATTGCTTGGCAAGATTTAAAACTTTATAGTTGAACTTTTTCGTTTGGGTTTATTTAATACAAGATTATGAATCCTATACATGCTCACAAGTGAGTATGTGGTGTAGTGGTAAGGAGTTGTTATTGGTAAGTAGTAGACCGTGGGTTTGAGTTCTAAGAATTTTTTTTTTGTTTTTTGAGTTTTGTAGAAACCATCAATCGATTTTCAATGGCATGCATCTTAAGGTGTCTGCCCCTAAAAATCGATTTTCGAAGGTGGTACCACCTCTTCTGTAAATGCTGATTTACAATGAACTTTAGTTAGAAGCGGACGGCTTGCCTACCTCTCAAAATAAAAAATAATGCTCGCCTCTGAAAATATTTTTGTTACTAGCGTATTACTTGCTGATTGATCTTGCATGCTAGATGAACAGTTTTTAGGAGGTGAGTTTTGTGCTGCATTTATGATGTTTTTGTGTGGTTAATGATGTAAAATTTCAGATATAATTGATGTTCTTACAACATATTTATATAAAATAAAATTTTCTAGAACTCAAATAACTGCCGTATATAAATGTGATACAAAAGCTGAAGGCCATTTCGCTTGTATAAAAGAAATACAGTTACTCAGGCTCATATCAACATTAAACATGTCAAACAAATAAAGGCCTATAAAAAACATAAGCAGAGTAATTTATTATAAATTACAATATTATTGATTAAAAATGTTAAAATAAAAAGTGAAAATCGGCAGGGTCCGAAATTCGATGCACCCAAAATTAGTTTCGGGTTTCCTTGTTTATACACGAACATAGTGTCATCATATATTTAATATGCGAGGTGGCAACATTGAAGCATGCAGATATAATTTTGGAGGTTGTTTGCAATGAGGGTAATGCATATATAAAACATAACAATTAATATACTACAAAACTATATAAAGACCCCTGAATAAAAATATCATTGGGCTACCATGACAGTCTAGAGTCCATTGTGGCTACTTTACATTGCTAGGTCAGTGGGTCGAAGGAATAATGCCAACAGGCTAGCTAAGCCAGAATAATGCAGCATGCGATTCCGTCGCAGAATCATAAACCGTTGTGACGCCTGGCCAAAGCACCACCAAGAGAGCTCATACTTGTGTTGTCCGTATATGAATCCAGCTAGCCACTACAGTGGAGTTAGGCCGATACTTCTGTTCTCCGCTATCCGCTTATTTCTCCGAGCTCTATTTTTCTTGTGTCTTATTGTCACGCCATTGCTGATGTTGTTTTCCTTTCTTTTCTTCTCCATATATTTTTTGCCCTGATACGAAACACATAGGCCCAGCCCAGGGAAAATGGATCTGAGCGAGGCTCAACCCAATGGAGAGGGAGGATGCCTCATGTGTTTAATTAGTGTGCGCGCCGAAGTTATAGGCATGATGTATTTCTCACCTCTTGTAGTGTGTGATTAGTTTTTTTTATTGAATTTATAAGTGTGACTCACTCATATGGCCAATCATCACAGTTTTGTGATTCATATGCATCACATACTCGACCACTTTAAATACCATGGATCATCTCATTGCTCTTCCATCCCTCAGTGCTGTTATATGTTTGGCAACGCAAATAGATTATCAGTTATATGAGATATTAGAGACAAACAAATCATGTTAGCAACAATAAATTTTAGTCTGTTTGGCATTAATGTTTTGTTTGGATTCCCTCAGCTAACTATTAGCTGTCTTAGCTAAAAATAACTATCTAACAACTAATTCTTAGCTAGGTGTAGACATGACACTATCGACAAACCATTAGTTAATTTTTAATAGCTAGCTAGTACTTCTAAGTCATCCAGGCCTCTGTGTTTATGTTTGGACAGAAAAATATAATATTTTTTTCTTCCAAGAAAATAAATGTAGGGGCATGCCGGTGTACTAAAGTACACAAAAAAATAAATAAAGAGAAGGAAACACTGAATTTATTCATTTATAAAAAATACAAACAGAGGTTCCCTTATACAAATGCGCGCTCCATAGCCTGCTGGCGGCGATCTAACTTAGGCGATGTGATATTCATGGTTCCTAGGGCCTTGGAAAGCTCCCAGTTAATTACCCCTGCAAGTCAAGCTCACAGAGTACCTCCAATTAAGCTGCTGTGGTCGTCGTTTTCGATCTTCGCTTCACTTCTCCATACATGGTGTTGGTGTAGATGTGGATGGCGTCGGTGTGAGGGCCTCGTCAGGCCATGAGCCAGTACAGTATGGCTGGAATATCAGCCATGCCTGCCTGCATCGTTTGCCTCATCGGTGTTGAACGGCATGTGGTGTCATCATAGTAGTACTTGCATGGTTGGTGTAGATTGGATGACACTATAGGAAAACGCCTCTTTGCCGACTGCTTGCCCCGGTCGACAAAGGCATAAACCCAGTCGGCAAATCTTGCTTTGCCGACTGTAGAAAATTCTAGTTGGCAAAGGGATCTCTTTGCCGAGTGTCGAAAAAAAACAGTTGGCAAAGAAAATTGCAGTCGGTAAAGAGCCAGTTTCCTGTAGTGTGAGTTGTTGAAGTTGTAGTAGCTTGATGAAGACTTGCATCCGGCGTGATAGATGCATATGGTCCCGGTCGGCGTGGTAGATGCACCTGATCCCGATCGTTCCTTGTGCCTCTTGCATGGAGCCTCGCACGTACATATGCATGCTAACTGTGCATGCACGACGGACGTGCTCGTGCGTCTCCACCAGCACTCGGCCGGCGGCACCAGGTCCTTATGTGCGCAACAGACAGTCGCACTGCACTTGAACTCCAGGCCTCACCCGTGTGCGCTCGGCAGCCGCATCAGGCTGTCTTCATGGTCACGTCCGGCACCGCCGTGCATAGATGCAACTCTGCAAGACTAGACAATAATAGAATAGATAGATTAGATTGTCTTCTCACCCATGGATGTCGTGAACGCATCTCCTCCTCCTGGATGATGACGCGGCCTTTCTGCCTTCTTGCGGACCCGTGTGCAGATGCGGCTGTAGATGGCCGCGTGGAAGCGGGCACCGTGTGGTGGCGGTTGGCCTGGTGCACCTCTGGCTTCCTCCTGACGCAGCCTCCGGCCGGCGGCGGCGGCGTGTGCAGGTGCGGCTACTGCCTCCTTCCGTCGATCTGCTCCGGCCCTCTAATGGATGGCGCCCTTCTTTATATAGGCAGCAGCTAGGGGCCTGCTGACGCTCGCTGAAATGTGGGCCTAATGAGATAAGTCTCATTATTACGCAGAGATGCGAGCACAAACACGTACGTGTGCATGTGCGTGGAATTCTTTTCAGCAGTCGTGCGTTAAGCCGCCCTTCATCCGCACAAGTCGAGGGCTGCGATGAATCTGGAAGCTTGCGGCTGCTGCTTACAAGCTTGACACGACACGGGAGCTCATCAGATTATACGTGAACTCCACGCACCTGCTAGCATGCAAGTACATAAGGAGCACTAACACATACATGAATAATACACATGTAACGTGCTAGCCTCTTTCTTTTATTTCCACAGATAAATAACACGTGCATATAGACGCGCACACATGTTGCCTATTTATTTTCTTTTCTTAAGATATAAAATCCTTCTTGATAGCACATATAAATATACGCACATGTGAGAAAAATTTGGGACAAAATCTCGTCAAAAAGTTTAGATATTGTTAGGAGCTTGTGTTTATAGAGATTGTAAAGAGGGAAGTAACTGTTTTCAGGGGCGCATATGCAGAAATTTACCCTATTCGCACCCGTCGTTTCAGCTTCAGCTCCCAAACAACTGCACGCTTCGTCGCTTCAGCTCCCGCGGACTTCTCTCTTTCGTATTCCTCCGCGTCTCCGTCGTTTCGTTTCCCCGACTCAAATCCACGCACAACGCGACGACAGCTGCGGCACGCCGGTTGCCGGCAGGTGGCCAGCGGCGTAGTTCGCAGCGCATCACGGCGGCACGCGCACGGCAGCAGGCAACTAGCTAGCAGTTGGCCCGCCTCCCGGTGACCCTGTTCAGTTCTCTGCATGACTGCTTCTCCTCTGTTCATCGGACCGTGAGACTGACAAAGTAAGTACTTCTCTTCTTTTAGTTCTTGTTTCAATTCCTACAATTTAATCAGGTTCTTGTCGCTGTCCTCTTGACTCTTGTAGTCAGTAGTCTTGTTAGTTTGTATAGATTTTAGGCATTTAGGGTTAGGAATTTTTGTTCTTTCTATACAAAGTAACTAAAATTTAAATATTCTTGTGGATGCTATGAAAATCATGGAAAGTAGACTTATTTGCTATGCGGAGAAAGAAGAATAAAGAAAGTTACAAATGAAGCCGTGCTTCATCGCTTCATGAACATGGAAGGAAAAGGGTGTAGATTTGATCTATAAGAGGTAATGCATCTATTTTCAATTGCTCAATTATACATTTCTGTAGATTCTTTGCTTAAAATGAATGGTTCGTTTCTTTTTCTACAGGCCGGTGAGGATTTTGTGGCATAGGATTGCATTTTGTCAACACCAACAATCTTTTGTGGGATTCTCTAACTATATTTTGGTGAACAGTGTGCACTAATGCACTATTACCATTCTTTATGGTTGACGTACATCATTATTGCTTGTTTTAAATTATTCATGCTAAAACCTTGGTTGTGGTGCTGTTAAGTCACATTATTGCTTTGTCGCGAGCCTGTAAGGCCGCACCCCCTCTATAAATCTCTAGCTCGGCCATTGACTATTTTGATACAAGTTTTATTGTGGAAAAGAATATGGGAGTTGCTTCTCCATGAGCTTGATCTTCTTCCACTTCCTGACATCCTCCCCTTCGTCAGAATAATCTTGACCAGCCAAAACGCCAGCTGATAGGGTTTTTTTTCTCTTGAGGCCAAAATCCAAAATGGAGAATGAATACTTTTTTACCAAAAATTTTGCATGGTGTTTAGTTCCATTCTATAAAATAATGGACCAAAATCCAAAATTTTTTGGATGAAATAGGGAGTTAAACACACCCTCCCTACACCGACTCCTCGCTGTCTGTCTTCCTCTCCATGGAGGCATGGACCATGGTGGCCGCTGCCTCTCCGCCTGCAACTGCTCCTCGCCATACTCCGACCTGCAGCTGCTGCTCGTCTTCACCCGATTTGACGGTGCCGCGCGGGGGCTCAGCGCAGCAGCCAGCACGGGGCCGCTGCCGGAGGCTCGGCTGCGGAAGTCCCGTGCGGCGTCGGCGGCGGTGACAGTTGACCCGCGGCAGCGGCAGCCCATCGGCAACCAACGCACGCGAGCTCGCCGGTGCACGCAGGCTGTGGCGGGGACAGTGAATCAGCCTGGTTGCAGCTTCGTTAGTGGCGACGCTGCAGCTGCTATGTCGTCTCCACCCTATTCAGGCTTTGTAGGAGGTAGTAGCACAGATGTTGTAATATGCAGAGATGATTTTTATGTGAAATAAATATGGCATTTTGAGCCCCCTTTGAACTTTATATTGTGATGGATGTGTTACAAAAATTATAGTCAACTAGACAGTCCCCCTCGCATTGCGCAGGCATAAGCCAGAGATATCAACTACACGCATATGAGATTGATTGCTGATTAAGATGCAAGGAGACTAAATGCTTGAAGCTACGCACACATATGTTCCTGAATCCCAGGTAGTGCTAATCAGCTGAAATGTGAACAATTTAACATAACAGTGAACTTGCTCAGGTAGCTTGGGTTGCTGTTTGCATGAGTCTATACATATTTCAGTTGCAACAAAGAAACCAACTCCATTCAAAGTTGGTACAAAAGCTAATGGTTTCAGGTTGAAATCGTTTCTTAATTTCTTGAAATAACAGATCAGTCGCAGACTGTACAATCAAACGCTACGTTGAGTCAACAGGTAATTTGGTTCTGCAGAGTAATAATGTATCATCTAATGGGGCAACAAAACTTCTGCATGATTCACTTATCTCGTCGAGGGAATCCTGAAAGAAAAAGCAATGGTGATCGCTCCCGACCTCTCCCGCCACAAGAAAACTGACTGCGCGCTTTTCCCTTCTACGAAGCCGACGTGGGAGCGCTTTTCCTTTTATCCAGTACGTGCCTGTGACTACAAACCGAATAAAATTAGCCGGCTTCCGTTAGAGCTAGCGCGGGGAGGCAGAGTCGCGAGCCAGAGCGCGCTGGGATGCAGACTCGCGAGCAGCACAAGGAGGCGGACTCGACTTGTCCACATGTCGTATTTTGAGTGGACGTCCATATGGCGCCTGGTGTGGACGGTCCACACACAATTTTTTTCCAACTTTACTACCATGGGACGCAGTTTGTTTTTTCACCTAAGAAAAAAATGGGTCTGCCACGTGACAACCAACACTACTGGAAACAGCGCGTTTGCCAAGTGCCGAAATCTTTGCTGAGTGGTTTACATGGGTCTTACAAGTTCTGCGCTGCTGACCTTGCTTGGTCGTGCCCCCTAGGGGCAATCTGCTAGCGCCCGACGCCCGGCTCCAGGGGGCGTCCGGACTTGTAAGACCCCCGCCCGTCCCGCACGCAACAGCCCACCCCGTCCCATGAAAATGAAAACGGAAAATGCGACCCCCGCCCCGCTCCCGCACGGGAACCCGCGAACCCCCGTCCCGCCCCCGCACGGAGCCCCGCCACCAGCTCACCACCATGCTCCACCCTCCCATGTGCAGCAGGGGTATAATGCTATTGCAACAAAGAAGGACTCCTAATGAAACAAACAGGAGAGAACTGGTGAAACAAACGAAAAAACTGTTGAAACATCGGGAAAACACGTAATCAAACAAGTAGAAAAAACTGGTGAAACAAAACCAAAAAAAATGTTGAAACATCGAAAAACAACTAATGGAACAAGGAGAAGCTTCTGCAACAAGGAGAAGAAAGCTTCTGCAACAAAAGGAGAAGAACCTACTGCAACAAGGAGAAGAAGCTACTGCAACAAAGGAGAAGAAAGCTGCTGCAAACAAGAAGAAGAAGCTACTGCAACGAAGAGAAGAAGCTACTGCAACAAATGAGAAGAAGCTACTGCAACATCAGAAGCGATACTAATGAAATGTCAGGAAACATGGGGGATGATGCTGCAAACAAGGGGAAAAACTATTGAAACATCTCAAAAAGAACTACAACATCAGAGAATTGTGCAAACATTTTACATTATCTGTTGCATGTAGCTTAGATCTGACTCACCACAAACCCCAGCCGCCATCAAAACCTTAGATCCAGAGGGGGGAGGAGGAGGGAGGGGGAAAATCTCAGATCCGGATCCAGAGAGAGGAAGGGAGGAGAGGAGATCCAGATCAAGAGAGAGGAAGGGAGAAGATGAAGCTCCAAATCTAGATCCCTCCGCCACCTACCACGTCGGAGCCACCACCGTCACCCTCATCTCCGGTGAGGTGCCAGAGCCGGGTCGCAGAGGAAACGAAGGTGTGTGGGAGGGCGCGGTGCGCGAGGGGAGAAAGGGGAAGGAAGCACGACGCGTCGTGGGAGCACAGCGAGCTCGCTAGGGCGCGGCGCGTGGTGCGGGCCATCCCAACGATGGCGCGGGAGCGCGAGCAGCGAGGGGGCGGAGGTGCGAGAGGCGAGCGGGACTGGAAAGGCGTGGCAAGCGAGGAGGAAGAAGTGAAGAGACGGGAGTCATGCGAGCGAGCGAGTGGGCGGGGAGCGTCCGACCAAGCGAGCGAGTGGGTGGGAGCGTCCGATGAGCGAGTGGGCGGGGAGCATCCGACCGAGCGAGCGAGTGGGTGGGAGCGTCCGACGCGGTCGGACGCTCGTGATATATCATTACCGTAGAGTTGTGGACTTCTGTCCTGACAATTAAATGCTTATTTAGTGTTTCATTTAGATTGTATGCTAATTCTCAGCCATATTGTTCTGTCCTGACAGATGATGCTTATTTAGTGTTCGGAGATGTGGCACACAGAAAAATATATTACAAAAAAAACACTTTGCCGAGTGTCCTGCAGTTCGGCACTCGACAAAGTTACCGTTACCGTTTTCCTACCGTCCGGGCTACTTTTTTTTTGCCGAGGGCCAGGGGGATACATGGCAAAGGCTTTGCCGCAGTACCCGAAATAAAGCACTCAGCAAAGCGGGCTTTGTCGGCAGAATTTTAGGCAAGTGCGGTATGCCGTGGGCGGCACTCGGAAAAGCCTTTGCCGAGTACTTCTGGGGCTTTGCCGAGTGCTTCTGGGGCTTTGCCGAGTGCCCCCGGCACATAGCAAACTCGCTGTATCTAGTAGTGCAAGTCATTGTACGTGCCTTTGTCCCAACAGCTTGCTACCCAGAGCCACTACGGCCAGAGCGCAGCAGTTGGGCACGAAGAAGCATACTACAGCAACCATATGTAAACTGCAACACATTTAGTTATGCCAACGCAACTTCGTCTTAATTTACTATGGTCATTAATCCCTGAATCCTTTTTAGTATCTGCGGAGTGTTTAAAAATTGATATATCAACCGTGCTTATAGTAAGTATTGACCTAGATCCTCGCATGCTTATATTTATATGGTTACGTTTATGTTGGTTTATGTTTCATAAATTCTTTACATTCCATTAATTAATTTATTTATATGTGATATCGCTCATGGTTCTAGGGCCAGCATACTTTATGAGTAAATAGGTTGCTAATAGCATCCTCCAAAACAGTAAATAGTCAGGACAGATGCACAAGAGTTTCAAATTAACTTGACGATTAAAAAATATATACCAATCAACGAGATTAAATTATGAAAATCAAATGACATCATAAGATATGGGGCCACAACAGGAGCCAATTTTATTTTTGGTGTGTTACCTTTATGCTAATAAAGCAGTAGGCATCATCTTAGCTCTGGAGAGACCAGAGTACTTTTAGACTGGTTGTATGATCTTGACGCATATTGATGTTATTCGAACTATATTGTTCACAAACTTTGTATAACCCATACGGTGGCTTCATATATATTTGAAGGGGCATGCGTGCAATACATATGTGCATACAACTTTTTTTCTTGACTCTGCATACAACAAGTCAATCCTGCAAAAACATAGATTAGGCTGCAAATTCAATACTGTGCTCCAATAGAGGCAAGCTGTGCTCTGACGACTTCATGCCGTCGTGGGCGACCATGAAGACACCTCACCTTCACGACCTTGGGCCATGCTTTGCCTCGCCGTCGCGCCTGGGCAGGCAAAGGCAGTGTGGACCATGGTGGGAACAACGCAGAGCACCACTGGCAAGAGCCACGGGTGGCGTCGCGGGCGCCCCGGTTGGTTACGTGTAGGCACAGCTGCGAGCTATGTTTTTGTCCATTTTTTTTGTTTGGTGCGAATTTAGTCCCTGTTGGTCTCGATTTTGGTCCATGGTGCCTCAATTTGGTTCTGTTTGGTTTTGGTATTCATCTTGTTTCACTTCTTTGGATCTCGATTTGTTATATGCTTGTGATTTTGGCTCGGCTTTGACCAGATTTCGAATGGTGGTAGACTGTAGGTAAAGTTTGACGGAGGGTGTTGCGATGGATGAATATGTGTTATATCTGATCTCTGTCTTAGGCCAGACGAAAATCACACCAGACCAAAATGACGGTAGAGATTTTGTCTCTTTATTATTAGGTATAGATATTGAATATTTGGACTTGTAAACCATCTCAATTAAAAAGTTATCAACTATAAAGTTTATCTTAATCCCATCTCATGTAAAAAAGTTATGAATTTTTTCTATAAAACAGCTATCATTGTCGGTTTAAGCCACGAATTGGCAGTGATAGGTAGACAATGTCGATTAAAACAGCTATCACTGTTGCCAAGTTATATTGAACCGGCCATGATAGTATCATGTATATCATTGCTGGTTGAAGCCACGAACCGGTAGTGATAGGTCACCAATCACTGTTGGTTGGCTTCAACTGGCAATGATGCTCTATCACTATGGGTTCCAAAGAACCGGCAGCGATGGGCCAACAGTGAATGTTAGTTCTGTAGTAGTGATATAGGAGGCACGAGGCATGACCTGCAAAGGCTAGGCCCAAGCATAGCACATCCTGCAAATCATCATGTTGGGGCTGGCAAGACCCAAATCCCAGTGCCATGGCTAGACCTGACCTTGGGCTCATAGTGTTGGCACGATCATGATCCGATTCAAAAGTAGGCCCACTAAGGGTCTGCAATTCTAACCTCATATATAAAATCTCCCTAACCCAAGATATCCCATCATCGCCTCCTCAGTCACTAACCAAGTCCCGATTCCTTCTCCCGTCTACTTCCCGCCGAATCTTCTAATTCACCACTCCTCTCCAGTACACACTGTTGATGATAATATATCACCACCAATTCTTGTCCAACCTGATGGTGAGAATGATTTTTACCAGTAGTTCGGGCCCCCTAGGGGCAATCAGATTATTGTCAGCCATAGAGTTGTGGACTTCTGTCCTGACAATTAAATGCTTATTTAGTGTTTCATTTAGATTGTATGCTAATTCTCAGCCATATTGTTCTGTCCTGACAGATGATGCTTATTTAGTGTTCGGAGATGTGGCACACAGCAAAATATATTACAAAAAAACACTTTGCCGAGTGTCCTGCAGTTCGACACTCGGCAAAGTTACCGTTACCGTTTTCCTACCGTCCGGGCAACTTTTTTTTTTGCCGAGGGCCGGGGGATACATGACAAAGGCTTTGCCGAGTACCCGAAATAAAGCACTCAGCAAAGCAGGCTTTGCCGGCAGAATTTTAGGCAAGTGCGGTATGCCGTGGGCGGCACTCGGCAAAGCCTTTGCCGAGTGCTTCTGGGGCTTTGCCGAGTGCCCCAGGCACATAGCAAACTCGCTGTATCTAGTAGTGCAAGTCATTGTACGTGCCTTTGTCCCAACAGCTTGCTACCCAGAGCCACTACGGCCAGAGCGCAGCAGTTGGGCACGAAGAAGCATACTACAGCAACCATATGTAAACTGCAACACATTTAGTTATGCCAACGCAACTTCGTCTTTAATTTACTATGGTCATTAATCCCTGAGTCCTTTTTAGTATCTGCGGAGTGTTTAAAAATTGATATATCAACCGTACTTATAGTAAGTATTGACCTAGATCCTCGCATGCTTATATTTATATGGTTACTTTTATGTTGGTTTATGTTTCATAAATTCTTTACATTCCATTAATTAATTTATTTATATGTGATATCGCTCATGGTTCTAGGGCCACCATACTTTATGAGTAAATAGGTTGCTAATAGCATCCTCCAAAACAGTAAATAGTCAGGACAGATGCACAAGAGTTTCAAATTAACTTGACGATTAAAAAATATATACCAATCAACGAGATTAAATTATGAAAATCAAATGACATCATAAGATATGGGGCCACAACAGGAGCCAATTTTATTTTTGGTGTGTTACCTTTATGCTAAAGCAGTAGGCACCATCTTAGTTCTGCAGAGACCAGAGTACTTTTAGACTGGTTGTATGATCTTGACGCATATTGATGTTATTCGAACTATATTGTTCACAAACTTTGAATAACCCATACTGTGGCTTCATATATATTTGAAGGGGCATGCGTGCAATACATATGTGCATACAACTTTTTTTCTTGACTCTGCATACAACAAGTCAACCCCGCAAAAACATAGAGTAGGATGCAAATTCAATACTGTGCTCCAACAGCGGCGAGCTGCGCTCTGACGACTTCATGCCGTCAAGGGCGACCGTGCTCCGAAGATGTCTCACCTTCACGACCTTGGGCCACGCTCTGCCTCGCCGTCGTGCCTGCACATCCTCGTTCACCTGCGCCGGGGGGAGGGGGGGTGGGCGTCGGCAAGCAAAGGCAGTATGGACCACGGCAGGAACAACACAGCGCACCACTGGCAAGAGCCATGGGTGGCATCGCGGGTGCCCCGGTTGGTTACGTGTAGGCACAGCTGCAAGCTATGTTTTTGTCCATTTTTTTGTTTGGTGTGAGTTTGATCCCTGGTGGTTTCGATTTTGGTCTGTGGTGCCTCCATTTGGTTCTGTTTGGTTTTGGTATTCATCTTTTTTCACTTCTTTGGATCTCGATTTGTTATATGCTTGTGATTTTGGCTCAGCTTTGACCAGATTTCGAACGGTGGTAGACTGTAGGTAAAGTTTGACAGAGGGTGTTGTGATGGATAAATATGTGTTATATCTGATCTCTGTCTTAGGCCAGACGAATATGACACCAGACCAAAATGACGGCAGAGATTTTGCCTCTTTATTATTAGGTATAGATATTGAATATTTGGACTTGTAAACCATCTCAATTAAAAAGTTATCAACTATAAAGTATTAGATCTTTTAAACTCTACAATTTTTATATAAAGTTTATCTTAATCCGATCTCATATAAAAAAGTTATGAGTTTTTTTTTCTGTAGAACAGGTATCATTGTCAGTTTAAGCCACGAACTGGCAGTGATAGGTAGACAATGTCGATTAAAACAGCTATCACTATTGCCAACTTATACTGAACCGGCCATGATAGTATCATGCATATCATTGCTGGTTGAAGCCACGAACCGGTAGTGATAGGTCACGAATCACTACTGGTTGGCTTCAACCGGCAGTGATGCTCTATCACTATGGGTTCCAAAGAACAGGCCGCGATGGGCCAACAGTGAATGTTAGTTTATAGGAGGCACGAGGCATGACCCGCAAAGGCTAGGCCCAAGCACAGCACATCCTGCAAATCATCATGTTGGGGCTGGGAAGGCCCAATTCCCAGTGCCATGGCTATACCTGACCTTGGGCTCATAGTGTTGGCATGATCACGATCCGATTCAAAAGTAGGCCCAGTAAGGGTCTGCAATTCTAACCTCATATATAAAATCTCCCTAACCCAAGATATCCCATCATCGCCTCCTCAGTCACTAACCAAGTCCCGATTCCTTCTCCCGTCTACTTCCCACCGAATCTTCTAATTCACCACTCCTCTCCAGTACACATTGTTGATGATAATATATCACCACCAATTCTTGTCCAACCCGATGGTGAGAATGATTTTTATCAGTAGTTCGGGAGACAAGCCTACGGTGAAAAACCACTAGATTGAGGTTCCGTTTGCACTGACATTACGCACCCACCACATACACAAATTGTGTTTACCAAGGGTGGTTGATAGGTGAACCCATGTGGCCATGTCTTACCCAAGGAATGGGCACACACGGAGCTTCGAATCCTTCCCCACGAGCACATCTCTATCCTCTTGTGTTTCCATTCTCTCTCCTACTGTTTCACCCTCTCTCTGTCCATCCCATCTAGTAAAGACCGTGGACGCGGCCAGGCTATGCCTTTTACTTATAGAATACTGGAGATATGTAAACCGTGTAGGCAACATCTGATAGTTTTGGGTGTCCTATAAAATTTTTAGTGGACGAAACCATATCTGACTTCTTCAATGTGGTCACATGCATGAGGTACGAAACCTCTCATTCATCGTGGACTTAGCTTTCACCGAGATACTTTATTGATCACCAAATCATACCTCGGTCATAGTGTTGCATGGTTTTGTACAAAGGTTCCCACATGGTTTCAGGGTCTGAGTCGATCGTGGAAGTTTCAGATCATCATTGGTGTCTGTTGGTTCCTTGGACACCGTGTTTTGATGTAGCTCTAAGGGCTCCAGCACCACAGCCTTATGAAGCCAAGGCTTCCCATGTGACAAAAATATACCCAGTCCACTTTTAGTTCCATGCTTGGAATAGGCATATTTATAGATTTTCATTTTCACTAAAAACAAGTGACAAATAATAAGCTGTTCAATTATACTAGTGACAAAGAGGCATCGTGCCCCCCCATTGTATTTTACTACTTCATTCCAAATTGTAACTCACTTTATTTTTTCTAGATTCATAGCATTTGCTATGCACCGAGATATACACTATGTATGGATATTACATTTGAACATCTATGTATCTAGACAAGCCAAAATGACTTTTAGTTTGAAATAGATTGAGTACAAGATAGGGAACACCAAAAGATAAGTCTAGCTGTTGCAAGTTGTTATATATTGGAGTTTCTATGACAGAGAGCTTGATGTATGTTTTTATAACTCTACAAAACCTATAGACCTATTGTAGCCACATGATATATGTCTGGCATATATATATTCTTATAGGAGGCACGAGGCATGGCCTGCGAAGGCTACGTGTTGGCAATGCGGCTCGTATTTCTACCGCCAACATTTAGACAAAATAAAGCAAATGTCAAGACCAAAACTTAGAATTAGGGCTTTTAACTAACATTCTCCGCAAGTTCTAGTATATACATGTTTTGCAATACATAAATATGGAATACATACCAAAATACGCAATTAGGAAAGGCGCAAAGCGCATTTGGGCCAAAAGTACACAAGGCAGCCCAT
>CM039595.1:70540745-70560369 GCA_022457205.1 Saccharum spontaneum | reverse complement strand
AAAAACCATGGAGTTTTCCAACTTGCCAAAAAGTATTGGAAGAAATAAATAAGATCATATCCAACAGTTTTCAATAATTCACCTTAAAATATAGAATATAATTTTACATCAGGAATCCTGTACTATTCTAAATTGTCCTAACCACTTTTATAAATTGTTCCTCTCTTGTATATTTGCATCAGGAACTCTTTCCTGCTTTTTATTCTTTCCCCACCCTCTACGTTTATATTGACCGCACCATATGCGCTTTTAGATGGGCGGGAGGGATACGTGCCACCTGCAATCCACGCATCTTTATGCACAATAGGAGGTTTTTTCCCAGCTGCCAAAAGATTGGAAGTGGGATTGAGAGTTGTTGGAGATGATTTTTTTCCTAACCTGCCAAACATCCTGGATTGGGAGTGTTTTGGATACTTTTGAGATGCTCTGACATTTCTATCTTGCTTTAGGGCAAGTGCATGTGGCCCTAACAACAAGGATGGGACCCACCTGGCTAGGCTGCTACTAAAATTAATACTTTTTGTTCTTTCTATACCACTGCTGTTAGCACAGCTACCTCTCTCCACCGTTATTACCTTAGGTGGTTGTCATATTTTTTTTTTCGAAAGTGACTATTTTCCCTTGGTTATAGTGGGGTCCAAACCGTGTCAACAATCTCGTCTGCTTCGCCCCCTCCCGTGATGCTCCAATCCCCATCTCTTCCCTAAACATGATTGCTTGGGTCTTCACCTTGATGGTGTACCAGCACAGCTCCACGACGAACTCTTTGGCACCCTAGGCGACTGTAAGAACCGATTGATGACTAGATGTAGGGCGTAGGGTGAATAGCTATTGGAACAAATATGACACAACATTTTTGCCTCGAGGTTCGGTGTGTGGCTTGCCAGCCACCCATGTCCCTGTTGAGGCGTGCCCATGATCACCACCCTCCGCGAGCTCAAAGATCCCTCAAGATCATCTCCGACGTGAGCGCTTGCCTATGAGCCGGCTCAATCACATGAGGTACACCACAAGCCTCGATTCCATTATAGTTGTTCTTTGCGTTGCCCGCAGGGATGAGCACACAAGAGCTCTGAACATATCATCCTTCAGAACACAGGACACAAAAAAAACGTGGGAGTAAGTTTTGAGTGAAAATGGACACGACATTTTTATTTATTCCATTTCAAGCACAGGACACAAAAAACCTGGCATTCGTCACACACTCTTCTACATCGATCCTTTCCCCACTTTTTTTTCCCGTTCTGAGCATCTCCAAGAGTTTGCCAAATCAACTTGGCATCTATCTATTTTTAGCAAAACAGAAAAATTGTTCTCCAACCAGTTTGGCATCCAACTTGACAAATTTTAGCAACTTACCAAATCTCCCCCCTCCACGCGCATATTTGCGCGCTGAGCGCGAGCGCGCATCCGGCTTCACGTGTAAATTCAAGCGGGGCTCTTCGTTTCTTAGCGGGGTTCTTCGTTTTTTAACGGGGCTCTTCGTTCGCTTAGCGGGCCTCTTCTTATTTTACCAAGTCTAAATGGCAAACTCTTAGAGATAGTCTATTTTTTCATTTGCCATATATTTTAGCGAGTTGTCAAATCACGATATTTGCCAAGTAAATTTTGGCAAACTCTTGGAGATGCTTATCCGTCTTTTTATTCACATGTACACACACCTGATGGAAAAAGCTCACCAGCCATGCTTGCACGCGCGCGGTCCCCGGATCGACGTTCTCGATTCCTATAACCAGAGCGCGCCGGCGTTCCTGAGCATGGGCACGAGCTCGCCGGAGAGGTGCAGCGCCATGACCCTGTTGGTCCCGCCGACGAGGTCGCCGCCCACGAACACTGCCGGCACGGTGGGGGTGCCGGCGGTGCCGCGCCCGGCGCTGGCGCCGAGCCTCCTGGTCAGCTCCCGCTCCATCTCCAGGCCCCGGGGGTCCCTATCCAGATCGTGCACCGCCGCATTCACGCCCAGGCTGCTCAGCAGCGACGTCACGACGTCGCCCATGCTGCAGTTGCTCGCCGTGAACACCACCACCGCGCGCTCCGACGCCAGCCTCGCCACGTGATCCATTGCCATCCTCTGCTCCTTGTTTACCACGCCCGGACCGGAAGGTTCTAGAGGCTTATAGCTAGTGCCCCTCTCCTTGGATGCTGAGATGATTTCGAAGGTGATGTGGTTTCTTGCTCTACTGGCCATGGGACGGAATGCCTTTTATCGGCTGGAAAAAGGTGTTGGATTGTTGGTACGTAGTAGTAGTAGTACCAACTTGCATTGGATTATACTCCGTATGTTATAGATACAAGACAGAAGATTCTATTCTTTGACAACTAACTGATAGCATTTGCTGAACGTGTTATATAGCTAGATTTGGTTCTTCTATATATAAATGAAAAATAGTTTTGGATAAGAATCCATGTCCGTGTTCAAGCATGAGGGCCCTGGGAACATTGGAATCTCTCTCTCTCTCTCTGAAGAAAATTTGCAATATTATATGAAGATATCTGAAAAATTTGCAATATTATATGAAAAACTTGCAATATTATATGAAGATATCTGAAAAACGATAAGGATCTTTTTAAAAGTCATGACTCATGAGGATATTATATGAAGATATCTGAAAAACGATAAGGATCTTTTTAAAAGTCATGACTCATGAGGATAGAGCTGTATAGATATATGGGGATTTTCTTCGGTCATAGTTTATAAGCAAAACAATATTCGAAGAATATTAACACTTGCACTTACATTTTCACATACTGACCAAGTACACACGTTAAAGATACTAGTGATATATGCTTTTTTCAGAGCAATCCTAGTAGCATATGGTTGCAAGGTGAAAAGTAGTAAATTTTCTTCTACTGTTGTTCGAAGTCTGAATTCTGAAACTTGTAATAACTGAAAAAAAAATCTGGTGGAATGCAAATTAATGCTTTTCCGTTCTGTGAATGTCTCATTGTCTGAATGTTGTCCCTGCATGTAAATTGAGAGTTGAGACCTTTGACTCCAATTGTAAATACACAAGTCCATACAGAAAGCAAAGGTGCCAACAACAACACGGCATCGCTTCGTCACATGACAATATGACAGCAGGATCTGATTCCTCTGGCTAAGAGCAGGCACTCTGTATTGGAGGGATCAGGCTCCTGAATCCTGATCTTCAGGTTCAGAATAGCATCTTCCGACAGAGAACCGACTACGGTCTCATTCAGTCCCTCACACAAAGTCACACTCTCTCTTCTTACCTTATCCGCAGTGGCAGAATCTGCCCCATTTGCTATCTATCGTTCCCTTGAACAGTTACACCATACTTGGTGAGTAGATCATTAGACAAGACAATTGTTTGATAATTCTGCCCAATTTGCTATATATTTTGTTCTCTGAAGCATTTTCTCACCATTCACTGGTCGCATAATCTTATCAGATATGCAGGCATTTGCCTTGGCACAGTGCTGCACAGCCTGGCATTGCATATCAGCAAGGCCATGCTGTGTAAATGATGCTATGGAACAGTCGCCGTTGATTTGCTGCAATGGTTCCTCTGATCTTCTCATGTATGATGCAAAGCCCCCAGGACAAGAAGATGACAATGGAGAATGTGGATAGACATGTATCCTTATCCTCAAGATCTACCCTGGCAGTGCTAACTATCTGAGGAACTTTGTATCTTGAGATTCCTTCCTGAGCCTGATCAGTTCTTGGCTCCACGTGTTTGCAAAGGGCTACGTGCATTGATCTGCAAAAGCATATCTGAAACAAAGGTAAAGGTGAGGTACAATGGAGAGGGAAAAATGCTGGAAATATCTTAGAACGAATCCCATGTTATATAGTTTTATAAACAAGGGGTGCCACCAAATATATCCATCACATAAGAACACACAATGTGATAGATTACATATACAATTCCCGCTTCATAAGCTGAGAGAAAATACACAAATTGTCAGGTAGTGAGAAAATACCAAATAAGGAGTGCCATCAAATCATCCAATTACAGCCTGTTACATTTCACACACATACATACATCAATGAAGGTTTGCAAGGGGCTGCATTCTTTGACCTGGAAAAGCAAATGCATACCTGAAATGAAGGTAAAGGTGAGGTGCAATGGTGTGAAAAAAAATCTGGAAATATCTCAGGTAGCAACACCATGAGGGAATGACCAAACAAGGAGTACCATCTAATACTTACATTACTTAGTTATATATGGTATTAGTTATATACACGAATTGAATTGTGCGGACAATCTTATGGAGCTTACATGTACAATTCTCACTTGAGCAAAGGGGGCACATTTAAAAGGTGAGCCTCTCCTTATCCTCTGGAGAGCTCCGGGAGCGCTCAGTATTTCATGAGCTGTACACAAAATGAAAATAAAAATACTGTACAGGGGTGTATTTCGTGGCAGACAAAGTCACATAGATTCTAGAGTTTCTGGTTCTTCCGGATATCTTGACAAGATGATGGATCCATCAACTTCACGAACATAGCTGTATACTGAGTTGGCTGCACCAATCACAAATTGACAGGTTCCCCTTGAATCAGCATGTAGTGTGACACCGTAGTACTCAAGATGATCTGCTACGCTCATCCCATAGACCGACCTTTTGAAGCAACGGCAAACAATAAGCAACACATGCAAGAAAATAAATATCCAAAATAGATAGGCAGATACATACCTGCTACAGGTTGGGTCCTCACCAGAATCATCACATACCGTCTCATTTCTGGTAACTACATTTCCATCAATGCTCTCATGAAGCCAAACCTGAAGATAAATAAATGCAGAAGAAATGGATTAACGGTAACGTGGAGAAGTATGCATCTCTGTAAACTCTTTTTGACTATTGGATACAAACCTCTCTAGCAAAGTGGTGGTATGTCCATTCACCTAGGTAATAATAATACGGTGGTAAATGCGGCACAATATCATTCTGATGGGTCACACGGATTGTTCTTGGGACTTGTTCACCAAAGTATACAGCAAAAGCAGGATTGCCTATCCGAGGCTGTCCAAAAGTCATGAGCTCAACCTCCTTTGATCCAAATTTAACCTGTAAAAGAAAAGGCAAAGATATCATTGAAGCCAACCATCTGATATATTAACAATACATGCCATGGTAGTAGAGCATATATTGAAATTTGATGCAATAAACCAAGTACATTACTTACAGATAGATCAAGGGCACAAAACGAAGCTAAAGCCCCTCCCATGGAATGTCCCACAACATTTATGGGTAGATTTCCATATGTTTTTCTTGCCCATTTAATAGACTTCAGGATCTCATGTCGCATAGTTGTATTATAATATGCAGTATAAAACCCATGATGGACCTGCAGCATGAGACAGACAAGCAGCAAGCAAACACAAGTTATTTCTAATTCAATGAGAACTCTAAACATCAACAACAACTTGACTAGTGGAGTTACCATAGCATCCGGCATGCCTGGGTATGTCACATCAAGCTGCTTCCAGAAAAGATCTTCGATCCAATTTGCGACACTGTGCAAGTTAAATCAATGAGAAGTGAAGATTGAAAGCTTATAAATAGCTTATGATATTTGAATAAAAGATTACAATTTTATAAGTTGAAAAACACATAGCTAAATAACTAGGATAAAAGGTTGATGCACTCAGAGCAAATGCCCATACGTTACAAGTCTCGACTCATAATGGAGCATTTTCTGTACCTGTGCTGTTGAGTGCCTCTAAATGCAATGATTATGGATCGAGGATCAGGCGCAACTCCAACAAATGCCTGCACAATTTTTTGACAAACAATCGGCCTTCGTTTTCATTGAACACTGAGTGCAAGCAAAAGAGCTTTGCTGAAATAGAAATACATAAAGATAGTTAACCTGTAAGCAGTTCTCCACATCTACTATGATCACTATCACCTCAAAACCCTGCATCAATAATGCAAAAACAGTCGATTAAACGACAAGGAACACGTAGAACAACTTTCACAAACAGAGGAAGCACAAACCTTTGTGTGACCTTTACACCTTTGACAGGTCCATAAGAAAAGTGATGTTAAGTCAGATGTGTACACCTGAAACACATTTATGTAAACCAAGTCTGAAAGAGGACAAAAATGTTTTCTGGAGATAGAAACATGGGAATCATTATATGCATGCCCTATCAAAGAACCATTCAGAGATGCAACAACCAAGAACAGGATAGCTATTAGTGACTGAAAATGCTGCATAGAAAAGGGAGGGAATGAAAAAGTGTGGCAAAGAGTTTTTTTACTTAAGAAGGAAAGGGTGTGTGAAAGACAAGTATCAGAACAGATTGTTTTTTTGAAACGAATCAGGCAAGAGAGCTTCCAACTATATTAAAAAGAAGAAGAACCACGGCCATGTTTTTTTAGGTTTCGTTGCTTTCAGTCATTGTTGTTGTAGCTCTGTTGTAATGCCCGGTTTGGGTTCTTCTTCTTTTTAATCAGAACAAGAGGAAGCTTGGGCAGACTTATGATGAAGTTGCTTTCAACAGAATAAGTAGCAGCACATTGTGCAGGAGGAACTTACTGCGGACGCGTATTCGACAAGAATATGAGCAAGAGTATGATTGTAGGAATAACCACCATCACTGTGCTTCATCCTGATCACTGCATCGGCAAAGAATGGCGTGAGGAGTTTACACCTGATTTACTGGCAGAGAGCACAAAAGCACCATGATAACAGCAAAATAAATCCTCGCGATGCTCAGAAACTAGAGTTGGGTAATGTGACTACATCCAATCCAATGGCGTTACCAATCTGAGAAGCAAACAAGGAAAACCCATTACTCTGTTTTCCAAAAATCTACAGCACTAGCATCCCCAAGCACGTGGACAAGAATCGCCTTTCCACATTATTACAGCATTGCTATGCTGAAAAATCACTAGCAGGTGACAATGAACAAGTGGTTGTCGAAGCTTCATCTCATTTATGCAGAAGTGGATGCATCTACTCAAAGGGGTGGAGGATCAAGGCGACTAGCTAGCCCAAAGTGACATTCTGTTTCCTGATGTGGGCGAAATCTGATTTTGCTGTAATAGGATGGTCTTCTGGTTGCTGAGCTTTTCTTCTGAGTACTCTTTTCCTTTTTAGCTGGTATCCCCAGCAGTGATGACTTGTAATAAACATTATAAAAGCAGAGACCTTCTCCTAATCTCCTAAAAAAATGTTGGTGAAGCGGTTGCATCAACTGCGCAGATCACTCGTAGTAAGCACTGTTGCAAAGGTAGCAGCTTCATAAGCTTTCCCCAACCCAAATTAAATCCTCCCCACGAGAAAAGGCCAAATCCGGGAGAAACCCGCAGGCGCAGCAGCAGTCGGCGCACTAGGAGCTATGCTGCTTCCCAGCGTCGGCGCTCCTCAACTCCTCATCTAATCTAGACTAATTGACACTACACGCCGTCGTATGCTATGTACTCTGAGCTCCTCGCGCGGCGCCGGAGCAGCCGCAACAGCCAACCGGCTGGCTCCCCCGAGCTACTCACCCGCACCCTCAGCCTTTCCTCCGAATCCGCCCCTCCCGAGCAACCACGGGCCGCGCCGACGCAGCGCCGGCCGGAACCTCTTCCCTCCGGCACACGGACGGAAGGAGCGGCAGGAAGTTGAAACGGGGGGAAAGCTGATCGATCTCACCTCTTCCCTCCTCCTCCTCCCGCGCCGCCGCCGCCGCCGCGGGGGAAGAAGCGGAGGCCGCCAGAAGCACCGCGAGCAGCAGCAGCAGCAGCGTCGCCGTCCGCCCCAGCCATGCCATCCCCGTCTCCCTCTCCGTCTCTGGCTCGCCCCCACCCCACCGGAGACTGGTGGTAAAAAGAAGAAGAAGACGGCGGCGAGGGGCAACCCACCACACGGAGAAATTCTTCCGCGGGCCGTTCCGTGAAGTTACGGAACAGTTGACAGCGACGACGGCCCCGCGGTGGGGTTACCGCGTCGGCTACCACTAACACCCAACCAGACGCAGCCACGTGTCCCGCGAGAGGGATTAACGGATTAGCCTGCCCGGTTAGCGTTTTGCAGTTTGGCCCTCGGATTTGCCAGGTATATGAGGGGGAAGGACGAGCAGAGAGAGAAAGGGCCAGGGTCAGGGTCAGTGTCTGGCACGCTAAAATAGATAAAGAGGTGGAGGGCGCACGTGGAAAACGACCCGTCCGGAGGAGGACGGCACGGCAAGGCTTGCCATCCGGCAGTGGCGTTCGTCTTCGCCAACGCTGGTTGGCTGCCTTCAAGTTGAAGTTGAAGGGGTTTGGGTTTTGCCGGCGTTCTAGAGAAATCTGGCACGTGTGTGCGCTTGCTTTGAGCCTTTGACCAATCCAGGATTTTTTTTCGTACAAAATGCTGAGAACACGTCCGTGCAAGCAAGTAGATGGCTAAGACTAACCGTAGTGGGTACTTTAAAGAATACTTTAAAGCTTTAGATTATGAATATAGAGTAAAATCTACTGCACTGGGTACTCTAAAACGATACTATATTATTTCTCTCACTCTATATTTAGAGTAGTACAATGTTTACTCATAGATATATTTAGATAAAGTGATAAAAAAATGCTTACTCATGGATACGGTGTGCAGTGGTGGGCCCCACTAGCTAAACAAAGAAAAAAAATGCTATAACTCACAAACCAAAAATCCAAATTAAATTTCGATTGCACCATTAAATTCGTCTCAATAAATCCTTCAAAACTATATCACACATGGATATATTTAGATAAAGTGATAAGTGGGTCCCACAGTGGATAGAGTGAATAGAGGATGATACAGAGGATGGATGAGTGTGGGAGAATTAAGTATAGAGGAGAGAATCTTGCTGACTAGGACGTATAGAGGATGAATAGTGCGGATAGCCTAATGGCCTTCCTGGCCAAATCTAGGCTGCGCTCGTTTAGCATTGCCGATCAGGTTACCACATCGTACTAGGACCTACGAGGACCATTCAAACCGGGAATAATCGTGCGTGTCAAAATACGTACTGGTTAAGGTATATATATAACAACCAAACGATCGTTTGTGTTACAATACAAAAGAAAGTTAAAGAAAAAAGTGAAAGGAACGTAACTAATTAGTCTCAGATGGTCAGATCTCTAATCTTCACATGATCAATCTAATTCGTTTTTGATCAACCAAACCCGGCCGGAGGGAGGAGGCGGACGGCACGGCAACGCTTGCCGTCAACGGCACTGCGGGCGGGCCCACATGTCATGCGCACGGCCGCGACCTGGGCGGCAGTGGCGTTCGTCTTCGCCAACGCTGGCTGGCTGCCTTGAAGTCGAAGGGGTTTGGGTTTGGCCAGCGTTCTAGAGAAATCTGGCACCGAGATCTAAACGTGTGTGCGCTTGCTTTGACCAATCTAAGATTTTTTTTTTTGGTAAAAAAGCTGAAAACACGTCCGTGGAAGCAAAAGCAGACTGCTAGGAGGCGAATAATAGAGTTATAAGTCAAGTCATAAGAGTCAAGCTATACAATAGTTATCTTTTATTTGGCTTTAGAAAAAAGTTTTTTTTATTATTATGTAGTATCATGTCTTACTTTTTTTTCCTATTCCTACTCACATACACTTTTATTTGGGCCCACATATGCCTATAATTCCGTACTCAGCTTGTTGCTTGTATGAGAACGAAGGCCCCGTTCGGCTAGAATTATAAGCCGGCTGAAAAACACTGCTGGCTGATTTTTTGTGAAAGAAAAATATTGTTCCGACTGAAAAAACAAGCTGAATAAGACGGATTATAAGCCAGATGAACAGAGCCGAAGCTCTCTTCTCTTTCCTCTTCTCTCTCCTCTACATCAACAAAAATACTGACTAACTTGGCTATAAGCCTATTATTATACCTGCTCTAATGGCCTTCCTAACCATATATCTAGGCTGCGCTCGTTTATCGCTACCGATCAGGTTACCTGATTATGCTAGGTAGGAGCGGGGACAGAATTTGAACGTAGGAGGACCATTCAAACTGGGAATAATCGTGCGTGTCAAAATACATACATGGTTAAGGTATATATAACAACTAAATAAAGTGTTTGTGTTGAGATACAAAAGAAAGTTCAAAATATTGAAAAAAAACCCAAAAGGAACATAATTGATTAGTCTCAAATCTCTAACCTCCACGTGATAATCTAATTCTTTGGCCATAAAAAGAATCACTGTATTAAAAATGTTAGAAGGCAAACAATCTATCACTTATCATTTAGTCATTATTCGGACAAAACGATTACTTAAATAGACAAAATGGTGGTTTAAATAGGTTCGCAAAAAAAAGACGAATTAAATGGAAATAGGACACCACTATGTGGCATTATGTTGAGTACACGGGCTAAACAACCGTTTAGGCGCATAGTGACAGAAACATACGAGATAAAGGAAGATAACATGAAGACTAATGCTAAATAATATAGATGCCCTTAGAGGTCAATTCAGGGGGACCAAACAAGCAAATCACTAATCTTCAATTAACTAGATAATTGGAGGGTGTGCTATGGGGACAGACTAATGTTTGGTAGGTAATAATAAAAAGTAAAAGAGATGGAGAAAATATCAAGAAAACCTTATTTTGTTTATATAAGGTACTATTAGAGATTAATACGGAGGAAGAACAAAAAACAATCATAGTACAATAGTATCATTAACTAGCTAAGTTGATAATTAAGTATCTAAATTCGGAAGGGGGTGTCATGGGAGGTATGGGAAGGTTTGGGGCAGCCAGGTTCCTCTCAGCTCCTCCTTCCCTCCACCACCGATGCTAGGCTAATTAGGCCAGGCCAATCACTCCATGCCGCCTGGAAGCCCTAACTTCCATGTCAGCACACAACATCCAAATCACTATCGTTGATGGCTTCACGGATGCTCAAAAGTGCTTGCAGGAGTAATTAGGGCCTTGGCTGGCCTTGGCTGCCATGGGAGAAAGAATGGGGAGGGGAGCTGCATAGGAGAAGGGACAGTAGGTAAACCGCATCGAAGCTATTCATCGAAGAAGAGAGGAGCCACCCCACTAAAGAAGGGCCTAGTCCGAAGACGGACAGGCTTTCGGAAGAGGAGCCTCGTCGAGCCGAGGGGCCTCCTCGGGGATCTAAGCCGCGAGAGGGGTGTTATAGCAGGTTGCCGCATGGAGAGAGAGGAAATTGAGCTTGCGCTAGACAAAAACTACCAACCGTTAAATGATATATGGTCGATGTCCGCCCATGGGGATGGGACCGAGGTGGGTGGGATTTGAGAACCTGACTACTTTGGTGGTTTGAGTAGCGGCTTTAGTTGGAGCTATGATTTTTACTCGGGACTTCAAATTTTATTTTAATAAAGGTGTGTTGGAGAGTCCTGCTAAGATTCGCCTTATACTTCGTTTGTAAACAGAGTTGCTAGCGTCTGGACGTTCGATTCATGTGCTTAGCGTCGGACTGTGCAAATTCCTGCTGAAACGTTAATATGAGAATAAAAAATCCCACACCTCATCCTTGCTTATCCGTACGTCCGCTCGCCCGCTCACCTGACCCGCCCGCCCCAACGCCTGACCCGCCCCCATCCCCATTTGTTTGCCCTGCCCTCGCAGGCGTATCGCCGCCCTGTCGTGCCCCCGACTGCTGGCACCCAATGCGCCACGCGCCACATTCACCGACCACCGACTCGCCGCGCCCCATTCCCCGCTCCCCTGACTCTCCCAAGAGCATGAAACACGCACACCATGAAACACTTGAATGCAACATATGTCTAAAAACAGGTGAAACATCTAGAACATACACTTGCAACATATGTGTGAAAAAATATGCAACATCTAGATAGAATACTTGCAACTTGCAACATAAAAATACTTGCTACAACAGAAGACTAAAAAAGAAGAAATATTTTGGAACATACTATTGCAACATATGTGAAAACATATGCAACATCCAGATCAAACAATTGCAAACATTCGTCTAGAAACAGATGAAATTTTTGAACAAACGCTTGCAACATGCCTCTGAAACACTTACAACATATGTAACATGTGCAGCATCCTCCATTACTTTTGCAACAACCATATGAAACAATTGCAACATATATTTGAAACGCCTGAAACACTTGAAACATACATATGCAACATAGAGGAGGGAAAGGCTAGGCCGATCGATTTCCGTCGTTGGGGTCAGAGACAGCGGCGAGCGGTTACGCGCGAGCACCAACGCCACCAGTGCCACCTCCATGGATCTCGCTCAAGCTCCATGATCTTGCCAGTGTGGGGGCGAGGGCCATCAGATCTGTGGCATTGGGGGCTCCCGGTGGGTGAGGACGTTGGGTGGAGGGATGGGCAACGCTGGAGTGGGGGAGGGTACGAGCAGGGGTGGGCAAGCGAGAGAGAAAGAGTGGACCAGCAGGGAAACCCGAGAGAGAGAAGCTCATTGGGTAGGGGGCTTGTGTGGAGCGAGGCGAGGCGGCGAGGAGTTGATTTTGTTTTTTTATTTAGGTGAGCGGCACGTGCATCAGTGAGGTAAAGTTGTTGTGCACGTCACGCCACACGTCCGGAGGGAAGTCATTGACGTCCTATTTGTAGCATTACCGTTTTGTCAAACCCTAATAATGCCACATGCCCGTACCTTCTTCGAGGAGGGAAAGGAACTTCTTTTTTTGTTTTTTAAAAGAAATCTTTTACTCTTTGTACTCATTCCGTTCAAGGGAATTCAAAAAATTTAACTTTAAATAAAATCTACACAAAAATCACTAATATTTATGATCTTGAATAATTATCATTAGATTAATTAATTATATGATATATTTTCATAATATTTTAAGTTTGACTCAACTTAAATATAGATCATATCTTTTTAGGATCAAGAGAGTCAGTAATATATGATGCATTATTATTTTATTTCTTTTTTACTAAAGGGGGCACATTGAGGGATTGAACTTTTTTTTTCTTTTGATTGAGGAGAGATTGAGGGGTTGAACTGAATGGATTTTTTTTTAGCAAATTGAACTGAATGGATGATGGTTTCCTTGATCTGCTAACACCGCTTACGAAGCCCAAGAATGAAATGTCTGGCCCGACCTAGACAGTTTTCTCAGCCCATAGTAGCGAACAATTGGTGGTCCACTAATCTTGCGAAGGAAGGAAATAGCAAACGGCCCAAAAACAAAGCCGGCAATATGGCAGCAAAAGCACTTCCCAAACGGATCTTCTACATACTTGTTTGAAGATGTGCTGTACGTGGATTGTGGAAGGATGCACAGTGCGGAGGAAGGATTTCAACCTTTATTCTGACATTCAAAAAACTTGCCTTGCTTTGCTTGCCTCTACTCTGCGGATAACTAGTCGGAACCGGTCGTTCTCCCGCTTTGCTCTGCGCCGTATGGAAGAAGAAGAGTGAAAAACACATGTTGCAAGTGTATGTTTTAAGTGTTTCAAAGGTATGTTACAGATGTTTCATATGGATATTGTAAAACTAGATCGGGATGCTGCATATGTTGCAATGGCATACATGTAGGTTACAAGTGTCTGTTAAAATTGTTTCATCTTTTTTTTTCCAGACATAAGTTGCAAGTGTGTTTATTTGTACGTTGCATATATTTCACACATATGTTGCAAGTGTTTTATCTAGATGTTATTTTTGTTTTGCAATGACTTTTCAAGTGTTTTTAGGTTTTTTACAAGTGTTTCATACGCATGTTTCAAGTGTTTCATCTGTCTTTAGATGCATGTTACAAATGTTTCATCTGAATGTTTTAGATTGGGTGTTGCACATATTGCATTGGTGCCAGTGGTTGGCGGACATCGGCATGCAGTAGGGCTTCGGCTCCTACCTCGCGCCTCTCCCTCTCCTCTCCTCTCCTCTCCCTCTCCTCTCTTTCCTTTCCTCCATCTCGCCGTGGCAGTTCGAGCTCGACCTAGACATGGAGTTCGGCGGCGCTAGAGCGGGATGGGACACGGGGAGGGGGTGTGGTGCAATGCGGGCGGCTGTGCTGCGTCCGGGACGCGGGGCACTGGTGTAGGATGGATGCAGGCGGTGCTCGTTTCCGTAATCGGATAGGGCGCGGGAGGCGCGTCCAGACACACTGTTCTGTTGTTTTATTTGCATACTAGAAATTGAACTACACCATTGTGTTACTACAAACTGATCTGTCTTAGGCCATCGTTGTTTCCACAGGTGAGCAGTATTACCCCGCGCTAAGACGAGCATGCAATAGATAGTCCTAATGATAATTTTAATTTCACATCAAAACTAGAGTTGTATTTTAGTTGTCCATCATCCTTCATGAAAACTGGTATTCCGAACATCGCACTATAAATATCATTTTTTTAGATAAATGGTACAACACACCTTCATACTTATATCGTAATATTATTATTTTCTCCATTGCAACACATAAGCATTTATCTAGTAGAGATCGACCTATATTGCGAAACAGAGAACTGGTATTGTGTACTTCACAAATACGTAACTCGTAGACATCAATATTGCTTGCACGGTGGCGGTGGCGGGGGAGTCTCCGGCACCGGGCTGCCGGACGGAGTCAGGATGTTTGCGGTGCAGATGGTCACGCATGTGGTCGCACACACTCCATAGAATCGCTCGGTGCACGTCAAGCTGAGGGGATCCAGCAAAGGGGCAATGTGGATGATGCTGCCGCACAGATCACTAGTGTAGCGATCACACCTAGGATCACAGAACGCGCGGCAATCGTCGCGCAAGTTGGCCATCGCCGGAGGACCCATGGCCGACAACAGGAGCAGCACGATGCAGGCGGCAGGCACGGCCGGCTTGAGCACGGCGGCGGCGCTCCCGGCGGAAGCCACCATTGATCAACGAAGTGGACTTGCAGGGCCGCAGGAAAGTAGGATGCGACTAATTTGGTTTTCTCTACTGCTGATGATGCTCATACTGGGGTAGCGAGCGGGGATGCGCTATTTATAGGCATGAACGTACGCACGTCAGATCATTACTGAATTCTATATGCGTGTAAACATGTTAGTGGCTGACCTGACGACAACTCGATCGTGCACATGCTTGCCCTCGATAATTGATACTAGAATTGTTGACAACTAGAATTAGCACTTCATAGATAAAGCTAGCCGAGTTGTATTTAATTCGGTTTTGAAGTAAAGGATACCTGGTGTTTAAACGAAATATTAGTTGATGAATATTTGGTCAGGCTAGCTGGTTGACTAGCACAAAATGAATATTTGGTCAGGATAGCTGGTTAGACAGCTTATCCATCAGGAAGTGAGCACAGGTGCTGTACAGAAGGAGGAAGACGCCGTGTGTACACGCGAGTTGCGCTGCTGCATGAGTCTGCATGCTGGGCTTGATCAAGTGCAGGGACGTGATGCTCACATGGTTGTCTTTGCCTTCGGAAGGAGAAAGGTAGGCGGACACATCTGCCGTAATCAAGGGTGAGAAGGAGCCGGACAACTGCCCCTCCGTAAGAGTACAGCAAGGGGATGCATGTCAAGATTAGATATAAATTTCTATAACTGAAACATATATCGTATCTAACTATTACCTTTATGGCTGTATACCAAAAACGCACGTCAGTGAACCACGTCGCCCTCCTTTTCCTGTACGTCGGATGCCGCATCAACGTCCACCTCCTCGCCACCTCTCATGCTTCCAGAAACCTCCTCATCTGCCCCAAACAAAAGACGTCGACATCCACGCGCCTCCTTCTATCCTCGCGCAGCTTCTGCGGGGAGCCGCCTCCAGACCCGCATCGACACCGCCGCAGCCGTCCTCTGCGCTACCCCCTCCTTCCTCCCGCGCAGCACCGTCGCGCACACAGCGCCCGCTCCGTTCGATCTCCGCCGCCTCCGACCCCCCGCGCCGTCCCACAGCTGGCGCCGCCTCCACCTGCGCGGCCGCGACTCTCACGGCCGGCGCAACGAAGGCAGCGCGAGCGACCCCCTCCCCACGCGGCGTGGATGGCACCGGAGCTCCGATCTGGCGTCCACGTGAGGTAAGCTGCCATTTCCTTTCTCTTGCGCTTCGATCTCCTAGCATGGATGCCATGGTGGTGTGTCCTCAGTTGCTTCTCCTTCATCTCTAAGCACCGTGAGTCAGTGAGTGCCCATCTGCTGTGTTCTTTGCTCTTGGTGTCCTGTGCCCTTCAGGTGCTCTGTCAAATGCCCAAAACGGCTCTGCTTTCTAATTTTGCGTCAGTTCCCTTGCAGTCATCTAACTACTCTCTGTTGCCTATGTATACCTTGGCAGGTGTTATCTTTGCATGTTCATTTCGCATGTACATAAACAACCATTAGTTTTCCTTTGTGGTGCAGGAAACGCTACCAATCATATGAGCCCCGTTCTGTGACATCCATAGTTATATGGCTTTTGGTTACTGAATTCAGGTTTACGCCGACCAAGACAGCTGAGGTTTGGGACTATTAGCTGCTAAATACCAGGCTGCTCAATCAGCATCTGCAATCTGTGCTTCCTTGCTCAATCAGCATCTGCAACCTTTGCTTCCTTGCTGCAGTGAATTAATCGTAAACTGCATCTCTACTAATGAAGCCGAGTACCACTTTCTTTTTTAATATATTAGCATACAGAGACATCAGTCACCATCCTCATCTTGCTAAGACAAAAAGCTTCTACATGAATAAATACTACGTGATCCATTGTGTATAGGTTCCAACTAATACTGAGAGGACAGATGCAATTACTTCTTCCTTGCATTTTTTCCTCATTATTTTTTAAAGAATTCGTCACTCCGATCTGTATTGTCGGTTGTGCGTAAAGTAAATGCATCTACCTAATTTTTTAGAGAGGTTCAATTTGGATTCGGGGTATGTTTCCCACTGATGAAAATGATGTCTGAAACAATGGTGTGCGGATCTACGCTTCTGTTGGCCCTGCTTTTACTTAGGCAGTTCGTGTTATTTCAGAGTTGTAGAATATTCAAGAAATGGCTTCTTCGATTGCACTCTTTCAGAGGCACAAAAACGTACTTGATTTCCACTGGGCCATTACTTTGTTCTCACACTCACTGATTCCAGGTATGCATATGTTACTTCTTCCAATCATTGAGTGCTTACTGCAACCTACTTCTTTCAGTGGGCCAGTGTGGAATTAGCCGTTACATATTTCTCCTCATTACTGTGAGTTACTTTGCTTGCTATGTATTCGATTTTGCAGGCTGCCAAATTAGGTTGGGAATATATAACAGTTTCTAACAAGACAAACCTGGAATGTTCGTCCACTTGCGAGTATTCACCCGCTTTAGCATCGCTAAGACGTTTCTTTTCTCTCTATTTTTTTAAAAGTTGTTTTGCTGCGAAATTCCAGCAATTACCGAGCTATTGTTGTCGTTGTGATTTCATATTTCTACTCCACATTGTATTCCTCACTAGGTGAGTTTCATACTAACAGCTACTTATTTTATATCATCATTCCAGGATGCCCTTTCCACAGGAAGTATGGGAGCTAATAGATTTCTTCAATGCCTGTTTCCAGCAAAGCGAAGTCTTCATTTTAGTTATACCAAGTTAGATGGTGCCAAAATTGCATCCTTCCTCCGATGTTTACAGTGCAGGTGACACAAATTTCTCATTCTTCCCAGACAATGTTTGTTCCTACCTCCAAATGCATGTATGCAATTTAAAAAGAATACATTGGAAGTACCAAACTCTGCTCCTCTAGCTCTTTATATGCCCATCTGATATGTTGCTCTGTCAACAACAATATGCACATTTTGTTCATAATTCCTGGTGATTGGAATTATTGTTAGTATTTTTTGCATCTTATATGTGTACTCTACAAAAAATACTGTTTTCCTGTAACTCAAATTCTTTTTTTTTCATACACAATAGCTCTCACAGATTGTCAGTTGTTCCTGTCAATATTTTCCCTGCTTCTGTACATGCTGCTGGTCAATCTCAAATACGTTCATATGCGCATTGCAGGAAAGAAATTAAAGATTTTAGGTCCTGCACATCCATGTTTTTAGTATTTTTTCCCATCTTATATGTGCAGCCTAGAAAAAAATACATTAGTTTGTTTCCGTGCCTGATACCTCTCACTGATTGTCAGCTGTTCCTGTCAATGTCTTCCCTGCTTCTATACATGCTGCTGAATCTCTCTATCTCCCACGTCATCGGCAAAGTCGCACCGTCCGTTGCCTGTTTGCGTGCAATCGTTCCTTTCCACCATCCTCTTAGCTTGCTCATATTATTCCTATTTTCCCATCAGCTAATGTTAACTCTGTACTAAACAAACATGCATATGTGATTCCTTATTGATTTTGTCCATACATATAATATTATGCAGCAAGGTAGACCCCTGTTCAATATCATGAATTTATCATGTTATAATTTTCCGTCCAATATATGTGCTCAACCCAGCAGCTTATTATACTCATTTTCCTTTTACAGCAGCTCTCTAAATATTTATTGTCTAATGCAGCTATTTCTACTTTAGGTTTCATCTATAGTACATGCCACACACCTAAGGATTGCTCAACATGTGTGCACTAGAGGCCCCTTTTGTTCCATAATCTACGAAGCTTCATTGTAATGTACTATAAGTTTACCCTTCTCATCAGGTCAAATGTAATATTCATAGTTTCCATGCCATTTGTGCTTGCATTTGACACTACCAATAGTTCTAAGTGTTGCAATGCTCCCTCTCCATGTATAAAACATACTTTTGTACATCTGACTGTACCAATTGAACTGTAATCCTATGTGACTACATTCGAACACAATAAAAAAGGCCATGGCAAACAAATACATGTGTGCCATGCCAAAATACAAAGTTTCAGTGGACATGGAACTCTTTGTTTCCCCTCATACTATAATGGAATCTTTGTTAATTTATTTCAATATTTGTCTGCTGCAACCATGGCATGTTATTTTGCTTATGAGATATTTAAACATGGGATAGTGTTTTTTTCCGTCATCAGTTACTATTCTTGCTCCTGCCCGCGCAATGCGCGGGGAACCTGACTAGTTAGTATTGGAGATGGGCTCTCGATCGTCCTGGCTAGGTTCAAGCGCCCTATATATTTAAAGGTCATGGCCGATTGGAAAAAACACAATCGACACAAAAACAAATCTACTATTTTTCTTCGTTATTTGTTCTTTCTTCTACCTTAGGACAGTAGTATATGCCGAACCCTAACCTCCATTAGGGATTGGTAATCTTTGCCGTTTTGCGCTAAAAAACGGTCGGCTCTCCTCCACGAAAGCGAGGAACTTCTTTGCTAGTTTGTCCTGAAAACTAGTCGCTCATCGTCGCGAAAGTACGATAGTTATTGTGTTGTTGCGCGGATCAATTTTGCGTGCCAACATAATTGGAAACGGTCGGCTCTCCTCCACGAAAGCGAGGAACTCCTTTGCTAGTTTGTCCTGAAAACTAGTTGCTCATCGTCGCGAAAGTACGATAGTTATCGTGTTGTTACGCGGATCAATTTTGCGTGCCAACACAATTGGCGACTCCGCTGGGGAATCGATCGATTCAGCTATCTACCGCCAAATTATTTCTCCTAGCCATTGATCTATCGACGAATCAGGAAGGCCGGTTGTGTGTTCTTATCTATCATCGCCGCCAGGAATTGTTAGGGAATTCAGCCGGCAAAGTAAAATTGGCGTCGTTCTATCCTGATGATCGGTGGCTTGCATACGTGGTTTGGCAAAAGGCTGTTTTGATTCGCTTGGTTCCTGTGCTAATCCAACTCGGAAGCGC
>CM039595.1:70493618-70540645 GCA_022457205.1 Saccharum spontaneum | reverse complement strand
CACATCACTGCCGGTTCTAATAACAAACCGGCAGTGATAGCCAACATCACTGCTGGTTAAAAACCGGCAGTGATGTCCCACATCACTGCCGGTTCTAATGACCAACCGGCAGTGATGTCCCACATCACTGCCGGTTCTAATAACAAACCGGCAGTGATATCCAACATCACTGCCGGTTCTAATTACCAACCGGCAGTGATGTGGGACATCACTGCCGGTTGGTCATTAGAACCGGTTTAGTTTTACTTTTTTAAAAAAAAATTAAAAACAACAAGTTCAAACCAAATTTTAGAACCCCAAATTATTTCAAATGAAAAAGTGAGGACTACCAAATTTATACAACTCATGAAGATCTACAACTTTGATATAGGTCATTTCTTCATTTGAAAAAAATTGAACATTTCAAATTTGAAATTTTGAAAAATGGAACGTCCAGTCCAAAATTTAAAACCCAAAATGATTTGAACATAAAACTTGATGAATACCAAAGTTGTTCAACTTATCAAGATCTACAACTTTTGTATAGGTCATTTCTTCATTTGAGAAATTGTTAATATACATTGTTCACAAAACCTACACGTGTCTCATATGGTTTATGAAATCTTATGAGAGATGTGTAATATTTATGAACAATGTTATTACCACTTTGTCGGATGAAGAAATGACCAATATAAAAGTTGTAGACCTTGATGAGTTGTACAACTTTCTTTACATCACTTTTCTAGTTGAAACCATTTGGGGTTTCAAAATCATGTTTCAAGTTGTCTTTTTTAAAAAAATTTGAAAAACGACAAGTTCAAACCAAATTTTAGAACCCCAATTTATTTCAAATGAAAAAGTGATGAATACCAAAGTTGTTCACATTTGACAAATTCTTAGTACACATTGTTCACAAAACTTACATCGGGAATTTGAGATGTTGCACATGTTTCATTGTCATGTTTCACTAGTTCAAACCAGAATTTGAGCCCCTAAATGATTTCAGCTCAGAAAGTGATGAATACCAAAGTTGTTCAACTAATGAAGATCTACAACATTTCATTAAGGATTACATAGTTTATGATATTCTAACTATGATGGCCTCATCGTGATCACTCCGGAGGTAAGCAGGTTCGTCACCCTCTTCAAGGATAGGTAGGGTAATGTCTGCCCCAAAAGGAGCCATTTCTTGATAACCTTTGTACTCTTCTTCGTCCGTCACTCCTTCAACACCGACAATCTTCCTTTTGCCTTGCATGACTACTTGTAGTCTTCCCTTTGTATTGTTATCCCTTGCATAGAAGATTTGCAAAACATCCTTTGCAAGGACGAAGGGGTCATCTCTGTATGCGGTCTTGGATAGATCAACGGTAGTGAACCCATCATTGTCGGTGTTGATTTCATCTAGCCGGACCCACTGGCAACGGAAAAGAGCGACCTTCAACTGTCGTCCATAGTCTAGCTCCCATATCTCATCTATGAAACCATAGTATGTTGCCTCCACCGTGCCGTATTCATCGTGGGCGTCGAAACGAACAGCACTATTTTGGTTGGTGCTCTTTCCATCCTGTTTTTTTGTGTAAAATGTAAAACCATTTATATCATAACCTTGGTACATCATCACCGTAGTCGAAGGTCCGGGAGCTAAGAGATCTAGCTGACATCCCGACACCATTCCTAGCCTGCGACGTCGAAACCAGTCACCGAATTCCTCCTTATGTTTTTTCTCAAGCCAAGCCTGTGACCTACCGATGTGCTTACTTTGCAGTAACTGCTTGTGCTCATTAATGTATGCCATCACACCGTCGGCCTGTTGGAGAACAGCGAAGTGTGCCTGTCTGAAGGAAACCACTTCGACTATTTTGACTGCTTTCTCACCTATCGTTCCTTTGCCCCCTAGTCTTCCATCGTGACGAGATACTGGAACTCCGACCCGATTGATGTCTATATAATATGTGCAGAACTCAATGGCCTCCTCCGTTGTCCATCCTTCTACCATGCTCCCTTCTGGTCTGAATCTATTCCTAACATACCGCCTGAAAACTTTCATCAACCTCTCGAAAGGAAACATCTGGTGTAGATACATTGGGCCAAGGGCTTTAATTTGGTCCACAAGATGAACAAGTAGATGCACTGATATGTCGAAGTAAGTCGGTGGGAAATGCATCTCAAGCCTGCATAGAATCTCGGTTATCTCCTGCTTCAGCTGGTCTAGCTTGGCCCCTTCAATGACCTTTTCAGAGATCGCGTTGAAGAATGAACACAACTTTATGATTGGGGCACGGACCTTGTCAGGGAGGATACCTCGTAGGGCAACTGGGAGCAGCTGAGTCATAATGACATGACAGTCATGGGCCTTCATACAACCATAGTTAAACTTAAGTTCTCTCATGTTAACTAGCCTCTTCGGGTTCGCACAGTAGCCAGTTGGCACTTTGAGATCATTAAAGAAAGAAATAAGCATGGCCTTTTCTTCCTTTTTCAGTGTCCATGATGCCACCGGAAGTTTCAAGTGGCCATCCTCAAGAGTTATTGGGTGCAACTCCTTCCTGAGGCCCAGGTGTTGCATGTCCAAGCGTGTCGCGAGAGAATCCTTTGTTGTTCCCTCGGTGTTCATCAACATGTTAAGTGTGTTACCGCACACGTTTTTAGTTATGTGCATTGGATCAAGACAGTGACGTACACTCAAAAGTGGCCAATAAGGTAGTTCCCAAAAGATTGATTTTTTCTTCCAGATACTACCGGCTGGCGCTGGTACTGCACCTTCCCCCTTCCCAAGGACAACATCTGTGAGTTTGCTTACTTGTTTAAGTATCTGTTTCCCGTCTCGATACTTTGGAGGGCCACGTTTCTCAGTAGTCCCATTAAAATCTTTTCTATTCTTGCGGTAAGGGTGATCCCTTCGTAGGAACCTACAGTGTCCCATATAGACCATCTTCTTGTTTTCTGGTAGATGAATAGCATCAGTCTCGTCCAAGCACTCGACACACCCAGTGTATCCTTTTGTCTTCTCTCCAGACAAGCAACCTCGCCCTGGCAGGTCAGTGATTGTAGCGATAAGTATAACCTTTATCGTGACATGTTCTTTTTTATACTCATCCCAAACATCCTTCACACCCGTCTCCCACATCTGTAGTAGTTCATCGATCACTGGTTGTAGAAGCACATCGATATCATTACCAGGTTGTTTTGGCCCTTGGATTAGTAGTGGCATCTGGATGTATGACCGTTTCATACAAAGCCAGGGTGGAAGGTTGTATATACATAGCGTCACTGGCCAAGTGCTATGATTGCTTCTAACCTGGTCAAACGGATTCATCCCATCTGTGCTCAAACCTATCCAAAGATGCCTTACCTCTCCACCAATGTTCTTATAGAACATAGTGTTGATAGTCCTCCAGTCCGACCCGTCGGCGGGGTGCCTCAACATTGTATCTTTCTTACGCTCTTCGCCGTGCCAACGCAACAGTTTGGCTGACTTTGCATTTGCAAACAACCTATGCACTCGTGGAGCTATAGGAAAATACCATACGACCTTTATGGGCCCTCCTCTGGTCTTGCTTCCCTGATTTGACGGCCCTTGCTTGTATCGGGGAGCTTTACACTTGGGACACGCATCCAAGTCTTTGTATTTTTCTCCACGGTACAATATGCAATCGTTGGAACACGCGTGTATTTTCTCAACCTCGAGGCCGATTGGGCAAATCATTTGCTTGGCCAGGTAAGTCTTTTCTGGTAACTCGGTACCCTTCGGGAGCAGTTTATGCAGTATACCTAACAAGCTATCGAAGCCTTTATCACTCAATCCATTCGTTGATTTGAACTCTAATAGCATGATGTTGGCTTCCAGTTTGCTTATTGGGCAGGTCGGATACAATGGTGTTTTTGCATCCTTTCTCATGATCTCCAGTTTTTTCAACTGTGTAGCACTAAGGAATCCGCCATGCACATCATGAAGAAACTGTGAAATGCCATCATTTTCCTCTGTGTCGTCCACTAATGTATTCCTAAACACATTATCGTTGGTAGGCACAGGTACTGTGTAGCATTGGTCATCATCAATAGGTAGAAATGCGTCTAGGCATTGGTCATCATCAATAGGCACATCATCATTGTTTTCTTGTGCAACATTTTGACCAACCTCCCCATGCAAAGTCCAAATCGTGTAGTCTCTCATGAACCCCCTGGTAATCAAGTGCAATCGTATATGCTCCACGTCGCCCCATTTTCTCGTATTCTTGCAATCTTTGCATGGACAGAATACAGGCTGTGAGTCCCCAGCATTGGCTCTAGCGAGCTTGATGAAATCGTCGATGCCCGTCAAGTACCGTTGGTCTGTACATGACAGATCGTATATCCACCCTCGATCCATGTCTGCACAGGTAAAATGGGCCGGGCAGAGGAAACATAGGAAAGTTTTAATAAGAAACAATTATTGCACAATATTGAAGAACAATTATTCTACTCCATGCAACATAAAAATGGAGACACTAATTTAAAAAAAGACTAAATTTGGAGACATGATCATGAATAACAATGTAGCTCCAAACAATGCCCATATAAATTAAAAATCGCAGCCCCATAAAAATTAATTATTGCACAATATTGTAGAACAATTATTCTACTCCATGCCACATAAAAATAGAGACATTAATTTAAATAAATACTAAAATTGGAGACATTATCATGAACAATGCATTGTTTCTAGTAGTAAATCAAGTCATTAGGGGGCTGGAGCCCACCCACCCCCCCTTAGATCCGCCACTACTGCTCAAATAATGCATTGTTTGGTGACACAAGGGTTAATTTGCTCATCAACATTGTAAAAGAATCTACTCTACTCCTAAGAACCAATTATAACATCACATACTAACAATGCATTATAGCCATGAATTAGAAAAGTGCTCTGTAGAAGAATGGAGAAATAAGAATGAGAATCAAGCATTATAGCCATCAAAACAAAGCTAATTAAGCAACAAAATCGAAGGAATGGAGGCTGGTTACTAACCTTAAAGCAAAAAGATCAAGCCATTCTTCCAAATCCAAGTGGTAGCTTCACGGATTTGGGCGACCGCAACATTGGAGGGAGTGGCCCAAACGCGCGCCTCTGTTCTCGGGATAAAAGAGTGGAGGAAGAAGATGACGGCTACCACCTTTTTGTGCTGTCAGGCTCATCATTGTCGGTTCTATCCTAGAACCGACAGTGATAGAATCAAATCACTGTCGGTTCGTGGCTTGAACCGGCAGTGATAAGTGGAGTTGTCATCACTGCCGGCGGGAGGCACAAACCGGCAGTGATAGTTGTCATCACTGCCGGTTCTCGCACCCCCCCAATTATTTTCTGGTTGTCAGAGCCTAGAACCGGCAGTGAAGGGTCATCACTGCCGGTTGTCCTAATTTCGGCAGTGATGTGGCCGGCACTGTTGACTGTTTCTGTAGTAGTGTGTGGGCCATATCAAGCAAATAGGCCGGTCGGTGGCCGACAGGTCCTAAATGACCTCGGATGGAGAAACTACCAAAACCAAAGCTGTAGATCCCTAAAATTTAAGAAACTTCGTAGTTGACAACTTTTTGATTTGAAATCATCTTGTGAGCCATATCAGGCAAATAGGCCTGTCGGCCGCCCACTGGCCGACAGGTCCTAAATGACCTCGGATGGAGAAACTACCAAAATAAAAGTTGTAGATCTCGAAAAGTTATGAAACTTTGCAGTTGACAACTTTTTCATTTGAAATCGTTTAGGGCGTCAAACAATCAATTTATGCTCAGTTTAGTATAATATGTGGGGAACCAAAATCCATTATAGGCACATGTGATCACGAAGTGCAGTGATAGAGGAGGCTACGCGTGAGGGGGGGCTGCGGGTTCGAATCCTTGCAGCCGCAAAGCGCGTGATTTTCACGCGAAAAGTGTCGCGACTTCATAGTTGACAACTTTTTAATTTGAAATCGTCTTGTGGGCCATATTGAGCAAATGGGCCGATCGGTGGCCGACAGGTCCTAAATGACCTCGGACGGAGAAACTACCAAAATCAAAGCTGTAGGTCCCTAAAATTTATGAAACTTCGTAGTTGATGACTTTTTGATTTGAAATCATCTTGTGGACCATATCGGGCAAATAGGCCTGTCGGCCGCCCACTGGCCGACAGGTCCTAAATGACCTCGGATGAAGAAACTACCAAAATGAAAGTTGTAGATCTCGAAAAGTTATGAAACTTTGCAGTTGACAACGTTTTCATTTGAAATCATTTAGGGCGTCAAACAATCAATTTATTCTCAGTTTAGTATAATATGTGGGGAACCAAAATCCATTATAGGCACGTGTAAGCACGAGGTGCGGTGATATAGGATGCTACGCGTGAGGGGGCCGCCGGTTCGAATCCTTGCAGCCGCAAAGCGCGTGATTTTCACGCGAAAAGTGTCGTGACTTCGTAGTTGACAACTTTTTAATTCGAAATCGTCATGTGGGCCATATCGGGCAAATAGGCCGGTTGGTGACCGACAGGTCCTAAATGACCTCGGACGGAGAAACTACCAAAATGAAAGTTGTCGATCCCTAAAATTTAAGAAACTTCGTAGTTGACGACTTTTTGATTTGAAATCATCTTGTGCGCCACATCGGGCAAATAGGCCTGTCGGCCGCCCACTGGCCAACAGGTCCTAAATGACCTCGGATGGAGAAACTACCAAAATAAAAGTTGTAGATCTCGAAAAGTTATGAAACTTTGTAGTTGACAACTTTTTCATTTGAAATCGATTAGGGCGTCAAACAATCAATTTATGCTCAGTTTAGTATAATACGTGGGGAACCACAATCCATTATAGCCACATGTGATCACGAAGTGCAGTTATAGAGGAGGCTACGCATGAGGGGGCCGCAGGTTTGAATCCTTGCAGCCACAAAGCGCGTGATTTTCACGCGAAAAGTGTCGCGACTTCGTAGTTGACAACTTTTTAATTTGAAATCATCTTGTGGGCCATATCGAGCAAATAGGCCGGTCGGTGGCCGACAGGTCCTAAATGACCTCGGATGGAGAAACTACCAAAACCAAAGCTGTAGATCCCTAAAATTTAAGAAACTTCGTAGTTGACAACTTTTTGATTTTAAATCATCTTGTGAGCCATATCAGGCAAATAGGCCTGTCGGCCGCCCACTGGCCGACAGGTCCTAAATGACCTCGGATGGAGAAACTACCAAAATAAAAGTTGTAGATCTCAAAAAGTTATGAAACTTTGCAGTTGACAACTTTTTCATTTGAAATCGTTTAGGGCGTCAAACAATCAATTTATGCTCAGTTTAGTATAATATGTGGGGAACCAAAATCCATTATAGGCACATGTGATCACGAAGTGCAGTGATAGAGGAGGCTACGCGTGAGGGGGGGCTGCGGGTTCGAATCCTTGCAGCCGCAAAGCGCGTGATTTTCACGCGAAAAGTGTCGCGACTTCATAGTTGACAACTTTTTAATTTGAAATCGTCTTGTGGGCCATATTGAGCAAATGGGCCGGTCGGTGGCCGACAAGTCCTAAATGACCTCGGACGGAGAAACTACCAAAATCAAAGCTGTAGGTCCCTAAAATTTATGAAACTTCGTAGTTGATGACTTTTTGATTTGAAATCATCTTGTGGACCATATCGGGCAAATAGGCCTGTCGGCCGCCCACTGGCCGACAGGTCCTAAATGACCTCGGATGAAGAAACTACCAAAATGAAAGTTGTAGATCTCGAAAAGTTATGAAACTTTGCAGTTGACAACGTTTTCATTTGAAATCATTTAGGGCGTCAAACAATCAATTTATTCTCAGTTTAGTATAATATGTGGGGAACCAAAATCCATTATAGGCACGTGTAAGCACGAGGTGCGGTGATATAGGATGCTACGCGTGAGGGGGCCGCCGGTTCGAATCCTTGCAGCCGCAAAGCGCGTGATTTTCACGCGAAAAGTGTCGTGACTTCGTAGTTGACAACTTTTTAATTCGAAATCGTCATGTGGGCCATATCGGGCAAATAGGCCGGTTGGTGACCGACAGGTCCTAAATGACCTCGGACGGAGAAACTACCAAAATGAAAGTTGTCGATCCCTAAAATTTAAGAAACTTCGTAGTTGACGACTTTTTGATTTGAAATCATCTTGTGCGCCACATCGGGCAAATAGGCCTGTCGGCCGTCCACTGGCCAACAGGTCCTAAATGACCTCGGATGGAGAAACTACCAAAATAAAAGTTGTAGATCTCGAAAAGTTATGAAACTTTGTAGTTGACAACTTTTTCATTTGAAATCGATTAGGGCGTCAAACAATCAATTTATGCTCAGTTTAGTATAATACGTGGGGAACCACAATCCATTATAGCCACATGTGATCACGAAGTGCAGTTATAGAGGAGGCTACGCATGAGGGGGCCGCAGGTTTGAATCCTTGCAGCCACAAAGCGCGTGATTTTCACGCGAAAAGTGTCGCGACTTCGTAGTTGACAACTTTTTAATTTGAAATCATCTTGTGGGCCATATCGAGCAAATAGGCCGGTCGGTGGCCGACAGGTCCTAAATGACCTCGGATGGAGAAACTACCAAAACCAAAGCTGTAGATCCCTAAAATTTAAGAAACTTCGTAGTTGACAACTTTTTGATTTGAAATCATCTTGTGAGCCATATCAGGCAAATAGGCCTGTCGGCCGCCCACTGGCCGACAGGTCCTAAATGACCTCGGATGGAGAAACTACCAAAATAAAAGTTGTAGATCTCGAAAAGTTATGAAACTTTGCAGTTGACAACTTTTTCATTTGAAATCGTTTAGGGCGTCAAACAATCAATTTATGCTCAGTTTAGTATAATATGTGGGGAACCAAAATCCATTATAGGCACATGTGATCACGAAGTGCGGTGATATAGGATGCTACGCGTGAGGGGGCCGCCGGTTCGAATCCTTGCAGCCGCAAAGCGCGTGATTTTCACGCGAAAAGTGTCGTGACTTCGTAGTTGACAACTTTTTAATTCGAAATCGTCATGTGGGCCATATCGGGCAAATAGGCCGGTTGGTGACCGACAGGTCCTAAATAACCTCGGACGGAGAAACTACCAAAATGAAAGTTGTCGATCCCTAAAATTTAAGAAACTTCGTAGTTGACAACTTTTTGATTTGAAATCATCTTGTGGGGCATATCAGGCAATTAGGCCTGTCGGCCGCCCACTGGCCGACAGGTCCTAAATGACCTCGGATGGAGAAACTACTAAAATAAAAGTTGTAGATCTCGAAAAGTTATGAAACTTTGCAGTTGACAACTTTTTCATTTGAAATCGTTTAGGGCGTCAAACAAACAATTTATGCTCAGTTTAGTATAATATGTGGGGAACCAAAATCCATTATAGGCATATGTGATCACGAGGTGCAGTGATAGAGGAGGCTACGTGTGAGGGGGGCCACGTGTTCGAATCCTTGCAGCCGCAAAGCGCGTGATTTTCACGCTGTCGCGACTTCATATTTGACAACTTTTTACTTTGAAATCGTCATGTGGGCCATATCAGGCAAATAGGCCGGTTAGTGGCCGACAGGTCCTAAATGACCTCGGACGGACAAACTACCAAAATGAAAGTTGTAGATCCCTAAAATTTAAGAAACTTCGTAGTTGATGACTTTTTGATTTGAAATCTTCTTGTGCGCCACATCGGGCAAATAGGCCTGTCGGCCGTCCACTGGCCAACAGGTCCTAAATGACCTCGGATGGAGAAACTACCAAAATAAAAGTTGTAGATCTCGAAAAGTTACGAAACTTTGTAGTTGACAACTTTTTCATTTGAAATCGATTAGGGCGTCAAACAATCAATTTATGCTCAGTTTAGTATAATATGTGGGGAACCAAAATCCATTATAGGCACATGTGATCACGAGGTGCAGTGATAGAGGAGGCTACGCGTAAGGGGGGCCGCGGGTTCGAATCCTTGCAGCCGCAAAGCGCGTGATTTTCACGCGAAAAATGTCGCGACTTCGTAGTTGACAACTTTTTAATATGAAATCGTCTTGTGGGCCATATCGGGCAAATACGTCGGTCGGTGGAAAACAAGTCCTAAATGACCTCGGACGGAGAAACTACCAAAATGAAAGTTGTAGAACCCTAAAATTTTAGAAACTTCGTAGTTGATGAGTTTTTGATTTGAAATCATCTTTTGGGCCATATCGGGCAAATAGGCTTGTCGGCCGCCCACTGGCCGACAGGTCCTAAATGACCTCGGATGGAGAAACTACCAAAATAAAAGTTGTAGATCTTGAAAAGTTATGAAACTTTACAGTTGACAACTTTTTCATTTGAAATCATCTTGTGGGCCATATCGGGCAAATAGGCCTGTCGGCCGCCCACTGGCCGACAGGTCCTAAATGACCTCGGATGGAGAAACTACCAAAATAAAAGTTGTAGATCTCGAAAAGTTATGAAACTTTGCTGTTGACAACTTTTTCATTTGAAATCGTTTAAGGCGTCAAACAATCAATATATGGTCAGTTTGGTATAATATGTGGGGAACCAAAATCCATTATAGGCACATGTGAGCACGAGGTGCAGTGATAGAGGAGGCTACGCGTGAGGGGGGCAGCGGGTTTGAATCCTTGCAGCCACAAAGCGCGTGATTTTCACGCGAAAAGTGTCGCGACTTCGTAGTTGACAACTTTTTAATATGAAATCGTCTTGTGGGCCATATCGGGCAAATAGGCCGGTCAGTGGCCGACAGGTCCTAAATGACCTCGGCCGGAGAAACTACCAAAATGAAAGTTGTAGATCCCTAAAATTTAAGAAATTTCGCAGTTGACGAGTTTTTTATTTGAAATTATCTTGTGGGCCATATCGGGCAAATAGGCCTGTCGGCCGCCCACTGGCCGACATGTCCTAAATGACCTCGGATGGAGAAACTATCAAAATGAAAGTTGTAGATCTCGAAAGTTATGAAACTTTGCAGTTGACAACTTTGTCATTTGAAATCGTTTAGGGCATCAAACAATCAATTTATGCTCAGTTTAGTATAATATGTGGGGAACCAAAATCCATTATACGCACACGTGAGCACGAGATGCAGTGATAGAGGTGGCTACGCGTGAGGGGGCCGCAGGTTCGAATCCTTGCAGCCGCAAAGCGCGTGATTTTCACGCGAAAAGTGTCGCGACTTCGTAGTTGACAACTTTTTAATTTGAAATCGTCTTGTGGGCCATATCGAGCAAATAGGCCGGTCGGTGGCCGACAGGTCCTAAATGACCTCGGATGGAGAAACTACCAAAATCAAAGCTGTAGATCCCTAAAATTTAAGAAACTTCGTAGTTGACAACTTTTTGATTTGAAATCATCTTGTGGGCCATATCGGGCAAATAGGCCTGTCGGCCACCCACTGGCCGACAGGTCATAAATGACCTCAGATGGAGAAACTACCAAAATAAAAGTTGTAGATCTCGAAAAGTTATGAAACTTTGCAGTTGACAACTTTTTCATTTGAAATCGTTTAGGGCGTCAAACAATCAATTTATGCTCAGTTTAGTATAATGTGTGGGGAACCAAAATCCATTATAGGCACATGTGATCACGAGGTGCAGTGATAGAGGAGGCTACGTGTGAGGGGGGTCGCGGGTTCGAATCCTTGCAGCCGCAAAGCGCGTGATTTTCACGCTGTCGCGACTTCATATTTGACAACTTTTTACTTTGAAATCGTCATGTGGGCCATATCGGGCAAATAGGCCGGTTGGTGGCCGACAGGTCCTAAATGACCTCGGACGGACAAACTACCAAAATGAAAGTTCTAGATCCCTAAAATTTAAGAAACTTCGTAGTTGACGAATTTTTGATTTGAAATCATCTTATGCGCCATATCGGGCAAATAGGCCTGTCGGCCGTCCACTGGCCAACAGGTCCTAAATGACCTCGGATGGAGAAACTACCAAAATAAAAGTTGTAGATCTCGAAAAGTTATGAAACTTTGTAGTTGACAACTTTTTCATTTGAAATCGATTAGGGCGTCAATCAATCAATTTATGCTCAGTTCAGTATAATATGTGGGGAACCAAAATCCATTATAGCCACATGTGATCACGAAGTGCAGTGATAGAGGAGGCTACGCATGAGGGGGCCGCAGGTTTGAATCCTTGCAGCCACAAAGCGCGTGATTTTCACGCGAAAAGTGTCACGACTTCGTAGTTGACAACTTTTTAATTTGAAATCGTCTTGTGGGCCATATCGAGCAAATAGGCCGGTCGGTGGCCGACAGGTCCTAAATGACCTCGGATGGAGAAACTACCAAAATCAAAGCTATAGATCCCTAAAATTTAAGAAACTTCGTAGTTGACAACTTTTTGATTTGAAATCATCTTGTGAGCCATATCGGGCAAATAGGCCTGTCGGCCGCCCACTGGCCGACAGGTCCTGAATGACCTCGGATGGAGAAACTACCAAAATAAAAGTTGTAGATCTCGAAAAGTTATGAAACTTTGCAGTTGACAACTTTTTCATTTGAAATCGTTTAGGGCGTCAAACAATCAATTTATGCTCAGTTTAGTATAATATGTGGGGAACCAAAATCCATTATAGGCACATGTGATCACGAAGTGCAGTGATAGAGGAGGCTACGCGAGAGGGGGGGCTGCGGGTTCGAATCCTTGCAGCCGCAAAGCGCGTGATTTTCACGCAAAAAGTGTCGCGACTTCATAGTTGACAACTTTTTAATTTGAAATCGTCTTGTGGGCCATATTGAGCAAATAGGTCGGTCGGTGGCCGACAGGTCCTAAATGACCTCGGACGGAGAAACTACCAAAATCAAAGCTGTAGGTCCCTAAAATTTATGAAACTTCGTAGTTGATGACTTTTTGATTTGAAATCATCTTGTGGATCATATCGGGCAAATAGGCCTGTCGGCCGCCCACTGGCCGACAGGTCCTAAATGACCTCGGATGAAGAAACTACCAAAATGAAAGTTGTAGATCTCGAAAAGTTATGAAACTTTGCAGTTGACAACGTTTTTATTTGAAATGATTTGGGGCGTCAAACAATCAATTTATTCTCATTTTAGTATAATATGTGGGAAACCAAAATCCATTATAGGCACGTGTGAGCACGAGGTGCGGTGATATAGGAGGCTACGCGTGTGGGGGGCCGCCGGTTCGATTCCTTGCAGCCGCAAAGCGCGTGATTTTCACGCGAAAAGTGTCATGTGGGCCATATCGGGCAAATAGGCCGGTTGGTGACCGACAGGTCCTAAATGACCTCGGACAGAGAAACTACCAAAATGAAAGTTGTTGATCCCTAAAATTTAAGAAACTTCGTAGTTGACGACTTTTTGATTTGAAATCATCTTGTGGGCCATATCGGGCAATTAGGCCTGTCGGCCGCCCACTGGCCGACAGGTCCTAAATGACCTCGGATGGAGAAACTACTAAAATAAAAGTTGTAGATCTCGAAAAGTTATGAAACTTTGCAGTTGACAACTTTTTCATTTGAAATCGTTTAGGGCGTCAAACAATCAATTTATGCTCAGTTTAGTATAATATGTGGGGAACCAAAATCCATTATAGGCATATGTGATCACGAGGTGCAGTGATAGAGGAGGCTACGTGTGAGGGGGGCCGCGTGTTCGAATCCTTGCAGCCGCAAAGCGCGTGATTTTCACGCTGTCGCGACTTCATATTTGACAACTTTTTACTTTGAAATCGTCATGTGGGCCATATCGGGCAAATAGGCCGGTTGGTGGCCGACAGGTCCTAAATGACCTCGGACGGACAAACTACCAAAATGAAAGTTGTAGATCCCTAAAATTTAAGAAACTTCGTAGTTGACGACTTTTTGATTTGAAATCATCTTGTGCGCCACATCGGGCAAATAGGCCTGTCGGCCGTCCACTGGCCAAGAGGTCCTAAATGACCTCGGATGGAGAAACTACCAAAATAAAAGTTGTAGATCTCGAAAAGTTATGAAACTTTGTAGTTGACAACTTTTTCATTTGAAATCGATTAGGGCGTCAAACAATCAATATATGCTCAGTTTAGTATAATACGTGGGGAACCACAATCCATTATAGCCACATGTGATCACGAAGTGCAGTTATAGAGGAGGCTACGCATGAGGGGGCCGCAGGTTTGAATCCTTGCAGCCACAAAGCGCGTGATTTTCACGCGAAAAGTGTCGCGACTTCGTAGTTGACAACTTTTTAATTTGAAATCATCTTGTGGGCCATATCGAGCAAATAGGCCGGTCGGTGGCCGACAGGTCCTAAATGACCTCGGATGGAGAAACTACCAAAACCAAAGCTGTAGATCCCTAAAATTTAAGAAACTTCGTACTTGACAACTTTTTGATTTTAAATCATCTTGTGAGCCATATCAGGCAAATAGGCCTGTCGGCCGCCCACTGGCCGACAGGTCCTAAATGACCTCGGATGGAGAAACTACCAAAATAAAAGTTGTAGATCTCGAAAAGTTATGAAACTTTGCAGTTGACAACTTTTTCATTTGAAATCGTTTAGGGCGTCAAACAATCAATTTATGCTCAGTTTAGTATAATATGTGGGGAACCAAAATCCATTATAGGCACATGTGATCACGAAGTGCAGTGATAGAGGAGGCTACGCGTGAGGGGGGGCTGCGGGTTCGAATCCTTGCAGCCGCAAAGCGCGTGATTTTCACGCGAAAAGTGTCGCGACTTCATAGTTGACAACTTTTTAATTTGAAATCGTCTTGTGGGCCATATTGAGCAAATGGGCCGGTCGGTGGCCGACAGGTCCTAAATGACCTCGGACGGAGAAACAACCAAAATCAAAGCTGTAGGTCCCTAAAATTTATGAAACTTCGTAGTTGATGACTTTTTGATTTGAAATCATCTTGTGGACCATATCGGGCAAATAGGCCTGTCGGCCGCCCACTGGCCGACAGGTCCTAAATGACCTCGGATGAAGAAACTACCAAAATGAAAGTTGTAGATCTCGAAAAGTTATGAAACTTTGCAGTTGACAACGTTTTCATTTGAAATCATTTAGGGCGTCAAACAATCAATTTATTCTCAGTTTAGTATAATATGTGGGGAACCAAAATCCATTATAGGCACGTGTAAGCACGAGGTGCGGTGATATAGGATGCTACGCGTGAGGGGGCCGCCGGTTCGAATCCTTGCAGCCGCAAAGCGCGTGATTTTCACGCGAAAAGTGTCGTGACTTCGTAGTTGACAACTTTTTAATTCGAAATCGTCATGTGGGCCATATCGGGCAAATAGGCCGGTTGGTGACCGACAGGTCCTAAATGACCTCGCACGGAGAAACTACCAAAATGAAAGTTGTCGATCCCTAAAATTTAAGAAACTTCGTAGTTGACGACTTTTTGATTTGAAATCATCTTGTGCGCCACATCGGGCAAATAGGCCTGTCGGCCGTCCACTGGCCAACAGGTCCTAAATGACCTCGGATGGAGAAACTACCAAAATAAAAGTTGTAGATCTCGAAAAGTTATGAAACTTTGTAGTTGACAACTTTTTCATTTGAAATCGATTAGGGCGTCAAACAATCAATTTATGCTCAGTTTAGTATAATACGTGGGGAACCACAATCCATTATAGCCACATGTGATCACGAAGTGTAGTTATAGAGGAGGCTACGCATGAGGGGGCCGCAGGTTTGAATCCTTGCAGCCACAAAGCGCGTGATTTTCACGCGAAAAGTGTCACGACTTCGTAGTTGACAACTTTTTAATTTGAAATCATCTTGTGGGCCATATCGAGCAAATAGGCCGGTCGGTGGCCGACAGGTCCTAAATGACCTCGGATGGAGAAACTACCAAAACCAAAGCTGTAGATCCCTAAAATTTAAGAAACTTCGTAGTTGACAACTTTTTGATTTTAAATCATCTTGTGAGCCATATCAGGCAAATAGGCCTGTCGGCCGCCCACTGGCCGACAGGTCCTAAATGACCTCGGATGGAGAAACTACCAAAATAAAAGTTGTAGATCTCGAAAAGTTATGAAACTTTGCAGTTGACAACTTTTTCATTTGAAATCGTTTAGGGCGTCAAACAATCAATTTATGCTCAGTTTAGTATAATATGTGGGGAACCAAAATCCATTATAGGCATATGTGATCACGAAGTGCAGTGATAGAGGAGGCTACGCGTGAGGGAGGGCTGCGGGTTCGAATCCTTGCAGCCGCAAAGCGCGTGATTTCCACGCGAAAAGTGTCGCGACTTCATAGTTGACAACTTTTTAATTTGAAATCGTCTTGTGGGCCATATTGAGCAAATGGGCCGGTCGGTGGCCGACAGGTCCTAAATGACCTCGGACGGAGAAACTACCAAAATCAAAGCTGTAGGTCCCTAAAATTTATGAAACTTCGTAGTTGATGACTTTTTGATTTGAAATCATCTTGTGGACCATATCGGGCAAATAGGCCTGTCGGCCGCCCACTGGCCGACAGGTCCTAAATGACCTCGGATGAAGAAACTACCAAAATGAAAGTTGTAGATCTCGAAAAGTTATGAAACTTTGCAGTTGACAACGTTTTCATTTGAAATCATTTAGGGCGTCAAACAATCAATTTATTCTCAGTTTAGTATAATATGTGGGGAACCAAAATCCATTATAGGCACGTGTAAGCACGAGGTGCGGTGATATAGGATGCTACGCGTGAGGGGGCCGCCGGTTCGAATCCTTGCAGCCGCAAAGCGCGTGATTTTCACGCGAAAAGTGTCGTGACTTCGTAGTTGACAACTTTTTAATTCGAAATCGTCATGTGGGCCATATCGGGCAAATAGGCCGGTTGGTGACCGACAGGTCCTAAATGACCTCGGACGGAGAAACTACCAAAATGAAAGTTGTCGATCCCTAAAATTTAAGAAACTTTGTAGTTGACGACGTTTTGATTTGAAATCATCTTGTGGGCCATATCAGGCAATTAGGCCTGTCGGCCGCCCACTGGCCGACAGGTCCTAAATGACCTCGGATGGAGAAACTACTAAAATAAAAGTTGTAGATCTCGAAAAGTTATGAAACTTTGCAGGTGACAACTTTTTCATTTGAAATCGTTTAGGGCGTCAAACAATCAATTTATGCTCAGTTTAGTATAATATGTGGGGAACCAAAATCCATTATAGGCATATGTGATCACGAGGTGCAGTGATAGAGGAGGCTACGTGTGAGGGGGGCCGCGTGTTCGAATCCTTGCAGCCGCAAAGCGCGTGATTTTCACGCTGTCGCGACTTCATATTTGACAACTTTTTACTTTGAAATCGTCATGTGGGCCATATCAGGCAAATAGGCCGGTTGGTGGCCGACAGGTCCTAAATGACCTCGGACGGACAAACTACCAAAATGAAAGTTGTAGATCCCTAAAATTTAAGAAACTTCGTAGTTGATGACTTTTTGATTTGAAATCATCTTGTGCGCCACATCGGGCAAATAGGCCTGTCGGCCGTCCACTGGCCAACAGGTCCTAAATGACCTCGGATGGAGAAACTACCAAAATAAAAGTTGTAGATCTCGAAAAGTTACGAAACTTTGTAGTTGACAACTTTTTCATTTGAAATCGATTAGGGCGTCAAACAATCAATTTATGCTCAGTTTAGTATAATATGTGGGGAACCAAAATCCATTATAGGCACATGTGATCACGAGGTGCAGTGATAGAGGAGGCTACGCGTGAGGGGGGCCGCGGGTTCGAATCCTTGCAGCCGCAAAGCGCGTGATTTTCACGCGAAAAATGTCGCGACTTCGTAGTTGACAACTTTTTAATATGAAATCGTCTTGTGGGCCATATCGGGCAAATACGTCGGTCGGTGGAAAACAGGTCCTAAATGACCTCGGACGGAGAAACTACCAAAATGAAAGTTGTAGAACCCTAAAATTTTAGAAACTTCGTAGTTGATGAGTTTTTGATTTGAAATCATCTTTTGGGCCATATCGAGCAAATAGGCTTGTCGGCCGCCCACTGGCCGACAGGTCCTAAATGACCTCGGATGGAGAAACTACCAAAATGAAAGTTGTAGATCTCGAAAAGTTATGAAACTCTGCAGTTGACAACTTTTTCATTTGAAATTGTTTATGGCGTCAAACAATCAATTTATGCTCAGTTTAGTATAATATGTTTGGAACCCAAATCCATTATAGGCACATGTGATCACGAGGTTCAGTGATAGAGGAGGCTAAACGTGAGGGGGGCCGCGGGTTCGAATCCTTGCAGCAGCAAGGCGCGTGATTTTCACGCGAAAAGTGTCGTGACTTCATAGTTGACAACTTTTTAATTTGAAATCGTCATGTGGGCCATATCGGGCAAATAGGCCGGTTGGTGGCCGATAGGTCCTAAATACCTCGGACGGAGAAACTACCAAAATGAAAGTTGTAGATCCCTAAAATTTAAGAAACTTCGTAGTTGACGACTTTTTGATTTGAAATCATCTTGTGGGCCATATCGGGCAAATAGGCCTGTCGGCCGCCCACTGGCCAACAGGTCCTAAATGACCTCGGATGGAGAAACTACCAAAATGAAAGTTGTAGATCTCGAAAAGTTATGAAACTTTGCAGTTGACAACTTTTTCATTTGAAATCGTTTAGGGCGTCAAACAATCAATTTATGCTCAGCTTATTATAATATGTGGGGAACCAAAATCCATTATAGGCACATGTGACCACCAGGTGTTGTGATAGAGGAGGCTACGCGCGAGGAGGGCCGCGGGTTCGAATCCTTGCAGCCGCAAAGCGCGTGAGTTTCACGCGAAAAGTGTCACGACTTCGTAGTTGACAACTTTTTAAATTGAAATCGTCTTGTGGGCCATATCGAGCAAATAGGCCGGTCGGTGGCCGACAGGTCCTTAATGACCTCGGACGGAGAAACTACCAAAATGAAAGTTGTCGATCCCTAAAATTTAAGAAACTTCGTAATTGACGACTTTTTGATTTGAAATCATCTTGTGGGCCATATTGGGCAAATAGGCCTCTCGGCCGCCCACTGGCCAATAGGTCCTAAATGACCTCGGATGAAGAAACTACCAAAATGAAAGTTGTAGATCTCGAAAAGTTATGAAACTTTGCAGTTGACAACGTTTTTACTTGAAATCGTTTGGGGCGTCAAACAATCAATTTATGCTCAATTTAGTATAATATGTGGGGAACCAAAATCCGTTATAGGCACATGTGAGCACGAAGTGCAGTGATAGAGGAGGCTACGCGCGAGGGGGCCGTGGGTTCGAATCCTTGCAGCTGCAAAGCGCGTCATTTTCACGCGAAAAGTGTCGCGATTTCGTAGTTGACAACTTTTTAATTTGAAATCATCTTGTGGGCCATATCAGGCAAATAGGTCGGTCGGTGGAAAACAGGTCCTAAATGACCTCGGCCGGAGAAACTACCAAAATGAAAGTTGTATATCCCTAAAATTTAAGAAACTTTGTAGTTGACGAGTTTTTGATTTGATACCGTCTTGTGGGCCATATCGGGCAAATAGGCCTGTCAGCTGCCCACTGGCCGACAGGTCCTAAATGACCTCGGATGGAGAAACAACTAAAATAAAAGTTGTAGATCTCGAAAAGTTATGAAACTTTGCAGTTGCCAACTTTTTCATTTGAAATCGTTAGGGCGTCAAACAATCAATTTATGCTCAGTTTAGTATAATATGTGGGGAACCAAAATCCATTATAAGCACATGTGATCACAAGGTGCAGTGATAGAGGAGGCTACGCGTGAGGGGGGCCGCGGGTTCGAATCCTTGCAGCCGCAAAGCGTGTGATTTTCACGCGAAAAGTGTCGCGACTTCATAGTTGACAACTTTTTAATTTAAAATCGTCATGTGGGCCATATCGGGCAAATAGGCCGGTTGGTGGCCGACAGTTCCTAAATGACCTCGGATGGAGAAACTACCAAAATGAAAGTTGTAGATCTTGAAAAGTTATGAAACTTTACAGTTGACAACTTTTTCATTTAAAATCGTCTTGGGCGTCAAACAATCAATTTATACTCATTTTAGTATAATATATGGGGAACCAAAATCCATTATAGGCACATGTGAGCACGAGATGCAGTGATAGAGGGCAACGCGCGATGGGGGGCCGCGGGTTCGAATCCTTGCAGCCGCAAAGCGCGAGATTTTCACGCGAGAAGTGCCGCGACTTCGTAGTTGACAACTTTTTAATTCGAAATCGACTTGTGGTCCATATCGGGCAAATAGGCCGGTCGGTGGCCGACAGGTCCTAAATGACCTCGGACGGAGAAACTACCAAAATGAAAGTTGTAGATCCCTAAAATTTATGAAACTTCGTAGTTGTCGACTTTTTGATTTGAAATCATCTTGTGGTCCATATCGGGCAAATAGGCCTGTCGGCCGCCCACTGGCCGACAGGTCCTAAATGACCTCGGATGGAGAAACTACCAAAATGAAAGTTGTAGATCTCGAAAAGTTATGAAACTCTGCAGTTGACAACTTTTTCATTTGAAATCGTTTAGGGCGTCCAACAATCAATTTATGCTCAGTTTAGTATAATATGTGGGGAACCAAAATCCATTATAGGCACATGTGATCATGAGGTGCAGTGATACAGGAGGCTACGTGTGAGGGGGGTCGCGGGTTCGAATCCTTGCAGCCGCAAAGCGCGTGATTTTCACGTGAAAAGTGTCGCGACTTCGTAGTTGACAACTTCTTAATTTGAAATCGTCTTATGGGCCATATCAGGCAAATAGGCCGGTCGGTGGCCAACAGGTTCTAAATGACCTCGGACGGAGAAACTACCAAAATGAAAGTTGTAGATCCATAAAATTTAAGAAACTCCATAGTTAACGACTTTTTGATTTGAAATCATCTTGTGGGCCATATCGGACAAATAGGCCTGTCGGCCGTCCACTGGCCGACAGGTCCTAAATGACCTCGGATGAAGAAACTACCAAAATGAAAGTTGTAGATCTCGAAAAGTTATGAAACTTTGCAGTTGACAACTTTTTCATTTGAAATCGTTTAGGGCGTCAAACAATCAATTTATGTTCAGTTTAGTATAATATGTGGGGAACCAAAATCCATTATAGGCACATGTGATCACTAGGTGCAGTGATAGAGGAGGCTACGCGTGAGGGAGGCCACGAGTTCGAATCCTTGCAGCCGCAAAGCGCGTGATTTTCACGCGAAAAGTGTCGCGACTTCGTAGTTGACAACTTTTTAATTTGAAATCGTCTTATGGGCCATATCGGGTAAATAGGCCGGTCGGTGGCCAACAGGTTCTAAATGACCTCGGACAGAAAAACTACCGAAATGAAAGTTGTAGATCACTAAAATTTAAGAAACTTCGTAGTTGACGACTTTTTTATTCGAAATCATCTTGTGGGCCATATCGGGCAAATAGGCCTGTCGGCCGCCCACTGGCCGACAGGTCCTAAATGACCTTGGATGAAGAAACTACCAAAATGAAAGTTGTAGATCTCGAAAACTTATGAAACTTTCCAGTTGACAACGTTTTCATTTAAAATCATTTAGGTTGTCAAACAATCAATTTATGCTCAGTTTAGTATAATATGTGGGGAACCAAAATCCATTATAGGCACATGTGAGCACGAGGTACAGTGATACGCGCGAGGGGGGCCGCGGGTTCGAATCCTTGCAGCCGCAAAGCGCGTGATTTTCATGCGAAAAGTGTCACGACTTCGTAGTTGACAACTTTTTAATATGAAATCGTCTTGTGGGCCATATCGGGCAAATAGTCCGGTCGGTGGAAAACAGGTCCTAAATGACCTCGGACGGAGAAACTACCAAAATGAAAGTTGTAGATCCCTAAAATTTAAGAAACTTCGTAGTTGATGAGTTTTTGATTTGAAATCATCTTGTGGGCCATATCGGGCAAATAGACCTGTCAGCCGCCCACCGGCCGACAGGTCCTAAATGACCTCAGATGGAGAAACTACCAAAATGAAAGTTGTAGATCTCGAAAAGTTATGAAACTCTGCAGTTGACAACTTTTTCATTTTGAAATCGTTTAGGGCGTCAAACAATCAATTTATGCTCAGTTTAGTATAATATGTGGGGAACCAAAATCCATTATAGGAACATGTGATCACGAGGTGCAGTGATAGAGGAGGCTACGCGTGAGGGGGGTCGCGGGTTCGAATCCTTGCAGCTGCAAAGCGCGTGATTTTCACGCGAAAAGTGTCACGACTTCGTAGTTGACAACTTTTTAATTTGAAATCGTCTTGTGGGCCATATCAGGCAAATAGGCCGGTCGGTGGCCAACAGGTCCTAAATGAGCTCGGACGGAGAAACTACAAAAATGAAAGTTGTAGATCCCTAAAATTTAAGAAACTTCGTAGTTGACGAGTTTTTGATTTGAAATCATCTTGTGGGCCATATCGGACAAATAGGCCTGTCGGCCGCCCACTGGCCGACAGGTCCTAAATGACCTCGGATTGAGAAACTACACAGATGAAAGTTGTAGCTCTCGAAAAGTTATGAAATTTTGTAGTTGACAACTTTTTCATTTGAAATCGTTTAGGGCGTCAAAGAATCAATTTATGCCCAGCTTATTATAATATGTGGGGAACTAAAATCCATTATAGGCACATGTGACCACCAGGTGTTGTGATAGAGGAGGCTACGCGCGAGGGGGGCCGCGGGTTCGAATCCTTGCAGCCGCAAAGCGCGTGAGTTTCACGCGAAAAGTGTCGCGACTTCGTAGTGGACAACTTTTTAAATTGAAATCGTCTTGTGGGCCATATCGAGCAAATAGGCCGGTCGGTGGCCGACAGGTCCTTAATGACCTCGGACGGAGAAAGAAACTTCGTAGTTGACGACTTTTTGATTTGAAATTATCTTGTGGGCCATATTGCGCAAATAGGCCTCTCGGCCGCCCACTGGCCAATAGGTCCTAAATGACCTCGGATGAAGAAACTACCAAAATGAAAGGTGTAGATCTCGAAAAGTTATGAAACTTTGCAGTTGACAACGTTTTTATTTAAAATCGTTTGGGGGCGTCAAACAATCAATTTATTCTCAATTTAGTATAATATGTGGGGAACCAAAATCCGTTATAGGCACATGTGAGCACGAGGTGCAGTGATAGAGGAGGCTACGCGCGAGGGCGCCGTGGGTTCGAATCCTTGCAGCCGCAAAGTGCGTCATTTTCACGCGAAAAGTGTCGCGATTTCGTAGTTGACAACTTTTTAATTTAAAATCGTCTTGTGGGCCATATCAGGCAAATAGGCCGGTCGGTGGAAAATAGGTCCTAAATGACCTCGGCCGGAGAAACTACCAAAATGAAAGTTGTATATCCCTAAAATTTAAGAAACTTCGTAGTTGACGAGTTTTTGATTTGATACCATCTTGTGGGCCATATCGGGCAAATAGGCCTGTCAGCCGCCCACTGGCCGACAGGTCCTAAATGACCTCGGATGGAGAAACTACCAAAATTAAAGTTGTAGATCTCGAAAAGTTATGAAACTTTGCAGTTGACAACTTTTTCATTTGAAATCGTTAGGGCGTCAAACAATCAATTTATGCTCAGTTTAGTATAATATGTGGGGAACCAAAATCCATTATAGGCACATGTGATCACAAGGTGCAGTGATAGAGGAGGCTACGCGTGAGGGGGGCCGTGGGTTCGAATCCTTGCAGCCGCAAAGCGTGTGATTTTCACGCGAAAAGTGTCGCGACTTCATAGTTGACAACTTTTTAATTTAAAATCGTCATGTGGGCCATATCGGGCAAATAGGCCGGTTGGTGGCCGACAGGTCCTAAATGACCTCGGATGGAGAAACTACCAAAATAAAAGTTGTAGATCTTGAAAAGTTATGAAACTTTACAGTTGACAACTTTTTCATTTAAAATCGTCTAGGGCGTCAAACAATCAATTTATGCTCATTTTAGTATAATATGTGGGGAACCAAAATCCATTATAGGCACATGTGAGCACGAGATGCAGTGATAGAGGGCTACGCGCGATGGGGGGCCGCGGGTTCGAATCCTTGCAGCCGCAAAGCGCGTGATTTTCACGCGAGAAGTGCCGCGACTTCGTAGTTGACAACTTTTTAATTCGAAATCGTCTTGTGGTCCATATCGGGCAAATAGGCCGGTCGGTGGCCGACAGGTCCTAAATGACCTCAGACGGAGAAACTACCAAAATGAAAGTTGTTGATCCCTAAAATTTATGAAACTTCGTAGTTGTCGACTTTTTGATTTGAAATCATCTTGTGGGCCATATCGGGCAAATAGGCTTGTCGGCCGCCCACTGGCCGACAGGTCCTAAATGACCTCGGATGGAGAAACTACCAAAATGAAAGTTGTAGATCGCGAAAAGTTATGAAACTTTGCAGTTGACAACTTTTTCATTTGAAATCGTTTAGGGCGTCAAACAATCAACATATGCTCAGTTTAGTATAATATGTGGGGAACCAAAATCCATTATAGGCACATGTGAGCACGAGGTGCAGTGATAGAGGAGGTTACGCGCGACGGGGAGGCCGCGGGTTCGAATCCTTGCAGCCGCAAAGCGCGTGATTTTGACGCGAAAAGTGTCGCGACTTTGTAGTTGACAACTTTTTAATTTGAAATCGTCTTGTGGGCCATATCGGGCAAATAGGCCGGTCGGTGGCCAACAGGTCCTAAATGACCTCGGACGGAAAAACTACCGAAATGAAAGTTGTAGATCCCTAAAATTTAAGAAACTTCGTAGTTGACGACTTTTTTATTCGAAATCATCTTGTAGGCCATATCGGGCAAATAGGTCTGTCGGCCGCCCACTGGCCGACAGGTCGTAAACGACCTTTGATTATAGGACCTACATTTTAGAAAAGAGCTTAGTATGTGTTGCAGTAAAAAAACTAAAAAAAATTAACGGCTCCGATCCCTTCCTGTTTCAACGCAGTACCTAAGAGCATCTTTAAGAGTTCCCAAAAAATCATCCCAATCCAGAATATTTGTCAAGAATAAAAAAAATCAATCTCCAACAGTTCTCATTCCCACCACTCAATCTTTTGCATATGGAAAAAATCACCAAACATGCAGATATATCCACGCATTTTCTATGCGTTTATCGCTGTCCCAATCTAAGGTGAAAAGGCATACAAAAGAATAAAGAGTAGAAAAAGATTCTTGATGTAAACATATAAGAGAGAAAGAATATATAAAACTGGTTAGGATAATTTAGAAATAGTATATAGGATTTCTGATGTGAAATTGTCTTCTATATTTTAGAAGTGAATTATTGAAAACTATTAGAGATTGTCTTATTTATTCCTCCAATACTTTTTCACAAGTTGGAAAACTTTATGTTTTAAGGTGCATATGAAAGTTGAGCTCCAAAAACTAAATTTGTATAAAAAAAATAAGGCATCAGACGACCTTTTTAATACAGTGTTAAGCTTAAACAAGTGCGCTGTACACTGAAAAGATTACAATAGCACAACGTTTCATTATGACATAAAATTTTCACTGTGATTATGGATTTTGATGACCCATGCCTATGAAAAATTTTAGTTACATGTTTTCTTTAGTCGCGACTCCGATAAAAAATGAAGTGAGATGAGAGATCTCCTGCGAAATGAAACATGGCAAAAATAGAGAAAAAAAAATCCCGCTTCTCTTTTTATTATATCATATTATCCATGCATGACGATGAAACATGAGATCCATAGGGTTCCCGACTTCCCGTACCTTGGTTCGGTAAAAATAAAAAGAACTGAATCCGTTGAACTGAAGGATTAATCACCGTAGACTTATATACATGTAGTACTACAACTACAACCCTCACCGTTCCCGAGGTGAAAAGGATGATGCGAGCAATGGCGCGCATGCAGCGGCCGATGAAGGCGGTTTTTTTCTGGTTTAGAAGCACATGTATTAATCTCAATTTACATATGTTGAAGTGAATTGGAATACAATTAAACTAAGTTACATTTCAACCCACTTCGACACATGTAGATTAAAATAGATACACATGCATGGCCTAAGGGCATGTGCTCCTAGCATATTCACTGTTGGATTCGCATTGAAAATTGTGCACACACATCACAATTGCAAATTCGTATTGAGATGTGAGTGCGTACACTTCTCGATGTGAATCTAATGTTAAATGTGCTGGCGATCGAGATTCGAGCATGCTTATCATCAGTCAGAACGCCACCTTCCTGACCTGCCGTCGCCCGCGTCCCTCGTCAGTGCCGCGACTGTGGCGGAGACGGCCGCGAACGCACAGACGGCCGCAGCGACGGTCACCCGGTGGCAGAACGTGCCGGCGACGTCGCACACTCTGCCTCCTCCCGCGCTGCTTCCCGACGGGCCAGCCGGACCTCCAAGCACATCGCGGGCCGCGAGTGCCGCGCCGGCAGCCGAGAAGAGGAAGCCCTGCGCGACGGCGTCGAGGACGGACACCAGTGGCAGCGAGGCGACCGCGGCGTCGGCGCACACGGCGAACAGGTACAGCGCCGCCGCCGAGCAGACGGCCGAGATCGCGCTGGCCGCCACGAAATACCTGCAAGTACGCGCGAAGCACAGATCTCAATGCACGTTGGCACGGCAGGTTGGCAGCATCACATTTGACTATGCAAGCCTGTTTGTTACGTACCTTAGGATTCGGGGCTGCCGTCGACTATGACCAGCTGGCTCGCGGTGCCCATCACAAGTCAACGACGGCTGCCACCGACAGACCGAGCGCGGCGATGCGGAAAAGGAGGCTCAGCGCCTGTACACTTCCTCGGCCATCGATGAGAAGAGAAGGCAACGAGTGACAACAAGAGTACCAGACCAATGCAGAAACCAAGCTGCAATGCTGCATAATCTGGGTCCAGAATCCAGATGCTTGCAGTGGTGGAGAAGTTCTCTCTGAATCAATGCGTGAAGCAACCAACAATTTATCCATCCTTGGCTCATTTCAAACAAAGAATTTGTGCTGGCACTTGCAGAGTTAACAATTAGCACTGAATCCCTCTGTAATCCCCAAACTATGTGCTCTCCACGCCGAAGGAAACATTCAGATGACCCACATTGCTATGGTGATATTTGACTATTCTGAAGAGATTTGCAGAATGAAATCTGCGCCATGTATAATCAGATTGTGGCTACATCGTGCGTCTTATTCAATGGACTTCTTTCCTTCACACTTCCTTGTTGTGGTCCAAGTTGCAGAGTTTGTTCTAATTAGTTCAGCTAAGAAGGAGCATTGCATCGATAAGGAATTTAGAAACATATGTTCGTTTCAATTTGTCCGAGATCCGAGAGGCAAGACATTGATCTTATTATTCAGTAATCAGTTTATTTAATTGAACACTAAGTTTTCCTTCTAATTGAACAGTTCCAAAATGCATGAACAGGTACAATGTGTATAACATTGGAACAAAATACTGTCACCCTTAATGTATAGGGACTAGAAAGTGCTCTGATTCCTGAATAAGCAAGAGAATATCACACCAACAATTGGGCTAATCTAAGTTTATATAGGTCAATGATGACAGTAATCCATCGACGCCCGCAACTTGGTTCATGAGTCATGACAACTTAACATATTTAATATGTTGTTACTTCCTGAACTGTTCCTATCATGCTTGATCATGACTGGTTGGTAAATCTCTAAACGCTATAAGAATTGGATGCACAAGATCTCAGCGAAATCAACGGGACTACATTTAAATGAAGTGAAGAGGAATCATGTTCTTCTGGATACATGTAGCTGTTTAATATAGTCATCCTTGTGTTGCAGTACTTTTTCCTTTTAATATAATCAACAGGTCTCTTGCATGATCTGTTTTACATAAAAAGTAATTTATTTCAAGTCAATATTGCAAGCTAGACTTCTTTGGATCTTGCCATGATTTCTTTTCTGGTAGTTATTACTTTTGTAATGTGAAGGAATCGAAGGCCCAAATCATCTTTGGGATGCAGTCACATGGAAACACCCAAGAGGTTGTTTATATGTTTGATTGATTGTGACATTTTTTAAAACAAGCGCAGCACATGTACAAAAAAAGTACCTTTCAATGTTGGGTACTGGTTACCAAATAAAAATATGCAGGCTGACTTCGAAAACTGAAACTCTGCGATAGAAAACATTCTGCTCCCCTCTTTTCAATGCAGATCATGATAAAAGCTTTGATGTCAGGATGATGTCACAAATAAAATCGTATAAATTAGTGTTAAACATTTACGACAAAATCAGAAAACAATACCGTGTACCAAGTACTAACTGAATTTCTAGTCCAGGGCTCCAGGCAGAATTAATACAAAAATCAATTGAAAGTAGGAATCGATCCTCTGAACATTTCAATTCGAACTTAATTGTAGAAACAGTTTCTTCTAGCAAAGAAATTCAGTTGATTCAACTCTCCAAATAAAGAACTTTTTGTATTATGATTGACGGCTGGCTGAGGGACCAAGGGAGTCGCAGAGACGAGCTAAATGGCGGCAATGGCAACCGCGGCAACAACTTTGCCTTCGGTTCATCGCCCTTGAACCATGCCGAGACCCGCACGTCCTTCAGGTACTTGGATGCAGCGAGTGAGACGGCCTCCGCCATCGAGACGGCCCCGGACGCATCGACCCGCTGGCAGAACTCGCCGGAGCCCTTGCAGACGCCACGTCGACCCTGCGACGGCCGCAGGTGCCGAAGTCGTCCACGGAGTATGACAGCGCCGACGACGAGTAGAGCAGCACCTGCGCCGCGGTGTCGACGAGCTCGGACAGCGACTTGGCCGCCTTGCTTTCTTTTACCTTGCCCCGCGTTGTCAGCCACGCTGCCGCCGCCGCCTCCAGCGCCGCCCGTTGGCGACTAGACAATAACTGCGTGCACCGCCGTCCACGTACCATGATCAGCTTCCCAGCAATGGTGTCATGTGGCCTCATGCGATCGAGGAAGAAGAATGGATGGATATACGGCCGGTGCGCATACCGAAGGGAGCTGTAGTCGCTGTACGAGACCTCGCTTGCCATCGCCGGAGAGCAGCCGGTGCAAGAGCACTGGGAAGCGGACGCCATCATGGCCGCCGATGCCACCGACAGCGCCACGGCGGCGATGCGGAGGGCGAGGCTGGCCGCGTCCAACGACCCGTCGGACTTGCCACTAGCAATCGCATCACGCATTACGTCTCTCGCCTCTCACGGATTAAACGCATTTCTTTCCAACTACTTTGCTAATAATAAAGCAACCTATAGTTCTTCCAATTATTTGGATAGCACTTTTTGAAATTACTATACATTTGCTAATGATTCTGACAGCATGCAGTTAGGAACTACTAATGCTACACATTTCTAGATCTAGAACATAAAAAAGTACTACTAGATAGCCTTATGCGGTCGAATGAGGTGGATGCTACATGGTAATCCAAGATGTGATATCGATATCATTGTGATGACGTTGTAACTACTCAATTTGCACAAAAGATGGGGGAGTTGACTTGGACTCGGTAGATACGTTCCAGTCATATCAGCAGGGTGGCGCCATGGTTTTCAGGCACATCAATCATCAACCATCTTTTTAATAACCATTTCCACTGCTACATGCAAAAATTATTCGTTTTGTATTTTCCATTTGACGATAAGAACCTATATTATTCCTTCACCAAATGAGTTTTGAGTCTGACAATTCGGCCTATTGCTGGATATATCGAAGCATAATTATATTTAACTCAGATTAATCACCTACACATCTACCCTAACTATTCAAAACATCTAAAAATTGAATACAAACTGCAAAATGTGTCATTTTGAAAAAAGTTTGCCCCCAAAAAAACAAGGTTTGTTTGGAACATGCAGTTAAAATATCACTGGTACAAAAATGAAATTTCAGTACTATCGGTACGGGCTGATATTTAGCCTGTATCAGTAAAGAAGGATCATGAACTTGAATTTTTCATCTGCCAGAATTTGGACTCACGAATGCGCGCCAGCCCAGGATGATTGGGTAAGAGTCCCACAGTAACATAACCGTAAAAATCTATCCTATTTTTACCCCTCCTCTTCCTTTCCAAGCCACCGCTGTCTGCTCTCCCAGCGGCACGCCAAGCTCTCAAGTGTCATGTCCTCAAATTTTTATACTAGTATTTTGTATTATTTTTATATCGAATGACTTGGACATATTTACGTGATTTTCTCTATGAATTAAGGACTTTTTATATAAATTTTGGCTGATTTTTTTGTTGTAGATATCACCGATAGATTTCTGATATTTCCGTTATTCCCATTTATTAGTGACAACCGAATAAAAACTAACAACAATGGTAATGAAATTTTGGCCTCAACTGTTGACGTCGTTTGAACTCAAGGATTTTTTAATGCAGTCATGTTTTATCTGACATCTTGCACTAGAACTCATAAATGTTTGGTTTGTGATCCAGTAGTAACAAATTTTTCTCTCCTTGTGTACTTAAAATGTACCTACGATAATAGATTATTGAATGTAAAAAACACATATATTTAAGCATAGGAGCCAGATTTTCATTTATTTAATTTTCTATAAGACTGGTAGCTAGTTTCCATGTGCTTACCGAATGATTACTGCACACAGAGAATGTTGAGAAGTGGTGCATAGAGTCCCCATTGTATATCCCACCTTGTGCACCGGTGTAGACTATGTGAGTTGTGTGCGTGACTTGACCTCTAACAGAAGTTTGTTGAGACCTTTATTTATACAAAGCTGTACTTGTTGTTCAGTAGGCACCAACGTCTTCCAAATACAGAGTAAAATAACATGTTGCGCAACGCAAGTACTGTTATCTTAACATTTGGATATACCAATAATTACTTGTCATACTACTTTTTTCCGAACCTGCGCAACATGGGTCAATGTCGTCCATCAGCTAAGTTTGGAAGCATTGTGTTTTTCTACAACGGATGAGGTCCCAATTTTCTTCTTTTGTGCAATCTTTAAGCTTGATGGGAGAAAGCAATATATTCTCACCCCTTGTAGGAAATAATTGCACTTGGAACACAAGGAGCAGTTGAAGTCGTAAGTCATATAATAGTTTTTAGCTTTCAATTTCAACATCGCTATTGGTTTAGCCATCTAGAGAGACGTACATTCAACAATAGATAAGATGCATGGTAATTTTGCCCTATTTGTTATCGTCATAACCACAAAAATTCTCTTTATGTCCAAGCAACCTTCGAGTATAGGTGACTCATTTAGTCATTCAAGGAACTGAGCCTAAGTATACAGGTGGCTTGAGTGTGTCATCACTCATCACACGTCACCAAGCTCCAACTACTTATGGTGCATTTCGTTTGAACAATGAAGTGGTCCATCTTCTTCTTACTCGTCACACTTTTATTTGGTTTGTGGAATGGAATGAGTTGATTCATCATCATCTCATTCCTTGCAAGCTAATAATAAGTATATGCATGAGGAAAGAGTAGATTTTATCAAAATTCATGGGATTAACTTATGATGTATCACGTCATAAAGCATGGGGTGACTCCACAAACTAAACACACCATTAGTTCATCAAGTCTTTACACAACTTATTTTCGTTATCATGTCTCACTACAGTAGGTGTGGGTGTAGGTATTTTTGGTGTATATTATATTTAACTTTTCAACTTAATTGACCAGCTAGGGGATTCCGTATAGTCACAAGTAAGCCACATTGTGTTTTATTGATATTTATAAATAAAAATTTTGTTTTGAAAATAATTTTCTATTTCTTCATTTTTGATATTCGAAAATTAATGAATTTGTGTGGAATAGTTCCATAACTAGGGTTTTGCTATGTTTTATATAAACTATACAATCGAAGTAGTAATCAAGATTATATTCTAGAGGCCAAGTACACATCACTTATTTTTTATATTCCTCAAAATCTTATGTTTTCCTTCTTGGGCAACTATGTCATGGTCTACATTCAATTATAAGTTACTTTCTGTTTGTTCAATTTAGATAATTTTTACTTTGAATATTCACGAGAGGACTGCGTATCATGGTATTAACTAATTTTGGAAATTTGTAAATGAGTGATTTTTCTTGAGAAATAGTATCGCTTTTTGCGATGCTTTATAACGTTATAAAGAAAGTGTCAGACATAGGCCACACATGTTGCTTATTTGTGATCGGATTAAATAACTGAGGGAATGATAATTCAGCAAGAGCTACTTCTGCACGCAAAATTTCGTTAAAAACACTGTAAAAAGAGTCCAAGATGACATCTAACACAATATATATTCCAATAGCATTTTGATACATGATACTTTTGGTACGTATACAATACCGAAGGGCCACTAATGCAAATGTATTCAGAAGATGAAATCAAGCAAGCAACACCATGGTCCAAAACGCAAAACCTAATGCTTGTGATGGCACCCATGGTCACAACCGCCGGACTCGGAGCTGGAGCTGGAGTCCGAGTCCGAGTCCGAATCTCCACCGGACGCCGAGCCTCCCAAGCCCCTGACCACCTCGGCGACAGACACGGCGACGGCCGCGGCCAGCGAGAGGTAGACGGAGATATGCACCTGGCTGCAGAAGTTGCTGCCGGCGACACCACCGGCGGCAGCACTCCCGGCGCAGAAGCTGACGCGCCTGCCGTTGGCGGAGCAGTAGGACATGTCGGACACCGCCGCGAGCGCGGCCCCGGTCGCCGAGTAGAGCAGCGCCGGCACGGCGACGCCCAGCAGCGGCATGAGCACCTTCGCCGTCTTGTCCTTGCCCTTCTTCCACACGACGAGGAAGATGGCGATGGCCTCCAGGAACGCCGCGATGGAGGCGGCGCCCACGAGGAAGACGAAGGGCGGGAAGTCGCTGTAGGTGACAGTCCGCGGCCGCGCACCGTACGCCGCGTACACGGTGCACTGGATCGCCGTGGCCATCAGCGCCGCCGCCGCCACCGCTAGGCCCATGCCCGCGATGCGGCCGGCGATGCTAAGCGCCGTCGCCCACTTGGATTCCTTCTTCTCCTCGTTGCACATGGTTGACGTACGCCGATTGATAGATGAAGATGAGCAAGCTAGCTTGTTAGAACCTCGATTGTTGACTTGGAGCTTGCTTGAGCTGGCGCATAGATGTATATATACATATATGACCGTCTTTTTTGTTTTTTAGTTCTTTTTTCAAAAGATTTTCTCAAATACGCCCCTGACGGAAAGATTTCAGAAAATGGACCTAAAGCTTGGCGCCATCCACGCTGGCGCCAAGGTAACACAGCTTGGCGCCGTTGATGTTGGCGCCAAGCCCCCATGCCACTTGGCGCACGACGCCGAGCTGGCGCTGACGTGGCAGCACCTTGGCGCCGTCACCATTGGCGCCAAGCTTGGCGCCATCGTCATTGGCGCCAAGCCTGGCACCACAGTTTACGACGCTAGGACCCTGTTTTAAGTACCCAAATTTACCGTGAGATGGACATGTTGGAATTTGTTAAGTCTTGATATTTACTAAGGTTTAGACATATGTAAATTGGCTAAGTCTGAAATTTTACCATGAGATGGACATATGCAAATTTTACCATGACTTGGATATTTAAAATTTTGGCTAAGTCTTTAAATTTACCATGAGATTAAGTCTTTAAATTTTGCTAAGTCTGGAATTTACAAATTTTGGCTAAGTCTTTAAATAACCAAGTCATGGTAAAATTTGTATATGTCCACGCTTCATGTTATGGATTTGGATATTCAAAATTTTACTTGGGGCCAAAATTTAAAGCCAAAATTTGCATAAGCCCATTTCATGATAAAATTTGCATATGCCCATCAAAATTTTACCATGAGATGGACATATGAAAATTTGTTTAAGTCTATAAATTTACCATGAGATGGGTCGTGTTGGAATTTGTTAAGTCTGAAATTTTACCATGACATTGACAAATTTGATGCTATCCCATATTAGTTGATATTCTAACATATTCAGGCCGCAGCAAAAATCCTGACTACCTAATTTTACCGTGAGATGGACATACAAAGCTCTAAATTAACATGACTTGGACCCTAATTTTTCTATGAGATGGACATATAAAATTTTGGCAAAGTCTTAATATTTACCATATGATGGGCAACGTAGAAATTGGCTAAGTCTTGAATTTTACTATCACTTGACTATGCTAGAATTTCACTAAGTCTGGATTTTTGCTATGATTTGAACATTGACAAATTTAAAATTTTATCATGACTTGGATATTGAAAAAGGGCTTCATATTTTGGACTTGGATATTTAAATTTTTACCATGACTTGGACCTTAATTTTACTATAAGATGGAATTTTAAGTCACGTAAAAAGGGCTTCATGTTAAGTCATAGAATTAGGTCCAAGTCATGGTAAAATTTTAAATATCTAAGTCCAAAACATGAAGCCCTTTTTCAATATCCAAGTCATGGTAAAATTTTAAATTTGTCAATATCCAAATCACAGTAAAAATCCAGACTTAGCCATATTTCCATCCCCATCCCATAGTAAATTTAAAGACTTAGCCAAATAAATCTGGATTTTTGCTATGGCTTAGATATGTTAGAATACCAACTACCATGGGGTAGACATATGGAAAAATAGCTTTTTTAACATGACTTGGACATTTACAAATTTGAAATTTTACCATGACTTGGATATTGAGAAATGTGACAAACTCTAGAGTTTTTACAGTGATTTTCTATTTGATCACTTAGAACAACCTTTAAATACTTAGGATAAAAAATGATATACATGGTAACAGGTCTATGACGCCAGGCTTGGCGCTAATGACGATGACGCCAAGCTTGGCGCCAATGGTGACGGCGCCAAGGTGCTGCCACGTCAGCGCCAGCTCAGCGTCGTGCGCCAAGTGGCATGGGGGCTTGGCGCCAACGTTAACGGCGCCAAGCTGTGTTACCTTGGCGCCAGCGTGGATGGCGCCAAGCTTTGGGTCCATTTTCTGAAATTTTTCCGTCAGGGGCGTATTTGAGAAAATCTTTCGAAAAAAGGGCTAAAAAATAAAAAAGACGGAGCATTTGGTGGCAACTAACAAGTGGATGACGAAGAGAGGGTCAACGGGAGTGATTGGAGGCGGCATGTTTGCATGCTCAACTAACGTTCGCTAGCACGGCGACCTCACCTCCGATTTGTTTTCTTGGTAATAATGGAAGTATTAGCATCTAATCTCACTTGATTCTACTAGTTACATACTTGCATATTATATCGACAGTTCAGCACTAGTTTAGTCGCTAAATCGTGTAGTTTTCTTGGCATGCCGGGCTAGAGTATTAGGATGTTAGCAATGATTAGGCTCCATAGTTAATTCATACAAGTAGTATATATTGTTATCATCTTAGCTTAGAATTATGCATTCCTGAGAATGGGCTGGGCCCAGCACTTGCTTTCCAAACTCAAAATGACAGCCCAACATTCTTTAGGAACTGACAGGAGCTGAGAATTATGCATTCATGAGTATGGGCCGGGCCCAGCACTTGCTTGCCAAACTCAAACTGACGGCCCAACATTCTTTACGAACAGACAGGCCAACAAATGAATTAACTTACCCGACTCATTTTGGCCCAGTCCACTTTGGGGCTGTTTAGTTGGCAAAATTTTTGGCAAAATGCTACTGTAGCAGTTTCGTTGTTATTTGGCAAATATTGTCCAATCATGGTCTAATTAGGCTTAAAAGATTTGTCTCGTCCATTTCGTCTAAACTGTGTAATTAGTTTTATTTTTTATCTATATTTAATGCTTTATGCATGCGTTTAAAGATTCGATGTGACGGGGAATCTGAAAATTTTGGCAAAATTCTTGGCAACTAAACGGTACCTTTGAATCCTTTTCCTTTCTTGCAGTACACTTAGCAGAGTTGCATGTTTTTTATTTTTAATTAACCAAAAAAAAGCTACATGACGACTTGTGGCCAAACAATCACAAAGGGTAAACAAACCATAGATTTACAATTATTGGCTTGCCAAGAAATTTAAATTCAACAAAGAGGGCACATTTTAATGCTTGCAATGGCACCCATGCCCACAGACGGACTCCGAATCTGAATCCGAATCCGAGTCAGAGCTGGAGTCCGACCCGCAGCCATGGCACCACCGCAATGTGGTCAGGAACTCGGCGATGGACACCGGTTCGAATCCTTGCAGCCGCAAAGCGCGTGATTTTCACGCGAAAAGTGTCGTGACTCGTAGTTGACAACTTTTTAATTCGAAATCGTCATGTGGGCCATATCGGGCAAATAGGCCGGTTGGTGACCGACAGGTCCTAAATGACCTCGGACGGAGAAACTACCAAAATGAAAGTTGTCGATCCCTAAAATTTAAGAAACTTCGTAGTTGACGACGTTTTGATTTGAAATCATCTTGTGGGCCATATCAGGCAATTAGGCCTGTCGGCCGCCCACTGGCCGACAGGTCCTAAATGACCTCGGATGGAGAAACTACTAAAATAAAAGTTGTAGATCTCGAAAAGTTATGAAACTTTGCAGGTGACAACTTTTTCATTTGAAATCGTTTAGGGCGTCAAACAATCAATTTATGCTCAGTTTAGTATAATATGTGGGGAACCAAAATCCATTATAGGCATATGTGATCACGAGGTGCAGTGATAGAGGAGGCTACGTGTGAGGGGGGCCGCGTGTTCGAATCCTTGCAGCCGCAAAGCGCGTGATTTTCACGCTGTCGCGACTTCATATTTGACAACTTTTTACTTTGAAATCGTCATGTGGGCCATATCAGGCAAATAGGCCGGTTGGTGGCCGACAGGTCCTAAATGACCTCGGACGGACAAACTACCAAAATGAAAGTTGTAGATCCCTAAAATTTAAGAAACTTCGTAGTTGATGACTTTTTGATTTGAAATCATCTTGTGCGCCACATCGGGCAAATAGGCCTGTCGGCCGTCCACTGGCCAACAGGTCCTAAATGACCTCGGATGGAGAAACTACCAAAATAAAAGTTGTAGATCTCGAAAAGTTACGAAACTTTGTAGTTGACAACTTTTTCATTTGAAATCGATTAGGGCGTCAAACAATCAATTTATGCTCAGTTTAGTATAATATGTGGGGAACCAAAATCCATTATAGGCACATGTGATCACGAGGTGCAGTGATAGAGGAGGCTACGCGTGAGGGGGGCCGCGGGTTCGAATCCTTGCAGCCGCAAAGCGCGTGATTTTCACGCGAAAAATGTCGCGACTTCGTAGTTGACAACTTTTTAATATGAAATCGTCTTGTGGGCCATATCGGGCAAATACGTCGGTCGGTGGAAAACAGGTCCTAAATGACCTCGGACGGAGAAACTACCAAAATGAAAGTTGTAGAACCCTAAAATTTTAGAAACTTCGTAGTTGATGAGTTTTTGATTTGAAATCATCTTTTGGGCCATATCGAGCAAATAGGCTTCTCGGCCGCCCACTGGCCGACAGGTCCTAAATGACCTCGGATGGAGAAACTACCAAAATGAAAGTTGTAGATCTCGAAAAGTTATGAAACTCTGCAGTTGACAACTTTTTCATTTGAAATTGTTTATGGCGTCAAACAATCAATTTATGCTCAGTTTAGTATAATATGTTTGGAACCCAAATCCATTATAGGCACATGTGATCACGAGGTTCAGTGATAGAGGAGGCTACGCGTGAGGGGGGCCGCGGGTTCGAATCCTTGCAGCAGCAAGGCGCGTGATTTTCACGCGAAAAGTGTCGTGACTTCATAGTTGACAACTTTTTAATTTGAAATCGTCATGTGGGCCATATCGGGCAAATAGGCCGGTTGGTGGCCGATAGGTCCTAAATACCTCGGACGGAGAAACTACCAAAATGAAAGTTGTAGATCCCTAAAATTTAAGAAACTTCGTAGTTGACGACTTTTTGATTTGAAATCATCTTGTGGGCCATATCGGGCAAATAGGCCTGTCGGCCGCCCACTGGCCAACAGGTCCTAAATGACCTCGGATGGAGAAACTACCAAAATGAAAGTTGTAGATCTCGAAAAGTTATGAAACTTTGCAGTTGACAACTTTTTCATTTGAAATCGTTTAGGGCGTCAAACAATCAATTTATGCTCAGCTTATTATAATATGTGGGGAACCAAAATCCATTATAGGCACATGTGACCACCAGGTGTTGTGATAGAGGAGGCTACGCGCGAGGAGGGCCGCGGGTTCGAATCCTTGCAGCCGCAAAGCGCGTGAGTTTCACGCGAAAAGTGTCACGACTTCGTAGTTGACAACTTTTTAAATTGAAATCGTCTTGTGGGCCATATCGAGCAAATAGGCCGGTCGGTGGCCGACAGGTCCTTAATGACCTCGGACGGAGAAACTACCAAAATGAAAGTTGTCGATCCCTAAAATTTAAGAAACTTCGTAATTGACGACTTTTTGATTTGAAATCATCTTGTGGGCCATATTGGGCAAATAGGCCTCTCGGCCGCCCACTGGCCAATAGGTCCTAAATGACCTCGGATGAAGAAACTACCAAAATGAAAGTTGTAGATCTCGAAAAGTTATGAAACTTTGCAGTTGACAACGTTTTTACTTGAAATCGTTTGGGGCGTCAAACAATCAATTTATGCTCAATTTAGTATAATATGTGGGGAACCAAAATCCGTTATAGGCACATGTGAGCACGAAGTGCAGTGATAGAGGAGGCTACGCGCGAGGGGGCCGTGGGTTCGAATCCTTGCAGCCGCAAAGCGCGTCATTTTCACGCGAAAAGTGTCGCGATTTCGTAGTTGACAACTTTTTAATTTGAAATCATCTTGTGGGCCATATCAGGCAAATAGGTCGGTCGGTGGAAAACAGGTCCTAAATGACCTCGGCCGGAGAAACTACCAAAATGAAAGTTGTATATCCCTAAAATTTAAGAAACTTTGTAGTTGACGAGTTTTTGATTTGATACCGTCTTGTGGGCCATATCGGGCAAATAGGCCTGTCAGCTGCCCACTGGCCGACAGGTCCTAAATGACCTCGGATGGAGAAACAACTAAAATAAAAGTTGTAGATCTCGAAAAGTTATGAAACTTTGCAGTTGCCAACTTTTTCATTTGAAATCGTTAGGGCGTCAAACAATCAATTTATGCTCAGTTTAGTATAATATGTGGGGAACCAAAATCCATTATAAGCACATGTGATCACAAGGTGCAGTGATAGAGGAGGCTACGCGTGAGGGGGGCCGCGGGTTCGAATCCTTGCAGCCGCAAAGCGTGTGATTTTCACGCGAAAAGTGTCGCGACTTCATAGTTGACAACTTTTTAATTTAAAATCGTCATGTGGGCCATATCGGGCAAATAGGCCGGTTGGTGGCCGACAGTTCCTAAATGACCTCGGATGGAGAAACTACCAAAATGAAAGTTGTAGATCTTGAAAAGTTATGAAACTTTACAGTTGACAACTTTTTCATTTAAAATCGTCTTGGGCGTCAAACAATCAATTTATACTCATTTTAGTATAATATATGGGGAACCAAAATCCATTATAGGCACATGTGAGCACGAGATGCAGTGATAGAGGGCTACGCGCGATGGGGGGCCGCGGGTTCGAATCCTTGCAGCCGCAAAGCGCGTGATTTTCACGCGAGAAGTGCCGCGACTTCGTAGTTGACAACTTTTTAATTCGAAATCGACTTGTGGTCCATATCGGGCAAATAGGCCGGTCGGTGGCCGACAGGTCCTAAATGACCTCGGACGGAGAAACTACCAAAATGAAAGTTGTAGATCCCTAAAATTTATGAAACTTCGTAGTTGTCGACTTTTTGATTTGAAATCATCTTGTGGTCCATATCGGGCAAATAGGCCTGTCGGCCGCCCACTGGCCGACAGGTCCTAAATGACGTCGGATGGAGAAACTACCAAAATGAAAGTTGTAGATCTCGAAAAGTTATGAAACTCTGCAGTTGACAACTTTTTCATTTGAAATCGTTTAGGGCGTCCAACAATCAATTTATGCTCAGTTTAGTATAATATGTGGGGAACCAAAATCCATTATAGGCACATGTGATCATGAGGTGCAGTGATAGAGGAGGCTACGTGTGAGGGGGGTCGCGGGTTCGAATCCTTGCAGCCGCAAAGCGCTTGATTTTCACGTGAAAAGTGTCGCGACTTCGTAGTTGACAACTTCTTAATTTGAAATCGTCTTATGGGCCATATCAGGCAAATAGGCCGGTCGGTGGCCAACAGGTTCTAAATGACCTCGGACGGAGAAACTACCAAAATGAAAGTTGTAGATCCATAAAATTTAAGAAACTCCATAGTTAACGACTTTTTGATTTGAAATCATCTTGTGGGCCATATCGGACAAATAGGCCTGTCGGCCGTCCACTGGCCGACAGGTCCTAAATGACCTCGGATGAAGAAACTACCAAAATGAAAGTTGTAGATCTCGAAAAGTTATGAAACTTTGCAGTTGACAACTTTTTCATTTGAAATCGTTTAGGGCGTCAAACAATTAATTTATGTTCAGTTTAGTATAATATGTGGGGAACCAAAATCCATTATAGGCACATGTGATCACGAGGTGCAGTGATAGAGGAGGCTACGCGTGAGGGAGGCCACGAGTTCGAATCCTTGCAGCCGCAAAGCGCGTGATTTTCACGCGAAAAGTGTCGCGACTTCGTAGTTGACAACTTTTTAATTTGAAATCGTCTTATGGGCCATATCGGGTAAATAGGCCGGTCGGTGGCCAACAGGTTCTAAATGACCTCGGACAGAAAAACTACCGAAATGAAAGTTGTAGATCACTAAAATTTAAGAAACTTCGTAGTTGACGACTTTTTTATTCGAAATCATCTTGTGGGCCATATCGGGCAAATAGGCCTGTCGGCCGCCCACTGGCCGACAGGTCCTAAATGACCTTGGATGAAGAAACTACCAAAATGAAAGTTGTAGATCTCGAAAACTTATGAAACTTTCCAGTTGACAACGTTTTCATTTAAAATCATTTAGGTTGTCAAACAATCAATTTATGCTCAGTTTAGTATAATATGTGGGGAACCAAAATCCATTATAGGCACATGTGAGCACGAGGTACAGTGATACGCGCGAGGGGGGCCGCGGGTTCGAATCCTTGCAGCCGCAAAGCGCGTGATTTTCATGCGAAAAGTGTCACGACTTCGTAGTTGACAACTTTTTAATATGAAATCGTCTTGTGGGCCATATCGGGCAAATAGTCCGGTCGGTGGAAAACAGGTCCTAAATGACCTCGGACGGAGAAACTACCAAAATGAAAGTTGTAGATCCCTAAAATTTAAGAAACTTCGTAGTTGATGAGTTTTTGATTTGAAATCATCTTGTGGGCCATATCGGGCAAATAGACCTGTCAGCCGCCCACCGGCCGACAGGTCCTAAATGACCTCAGATGGAGAAACTACCAAAATGAAAGTTGTAGATCTCGAAAAGTTATGAAACTCTGCAGTTGACAACTTTTTCATTTTGAAATCGTTTAGGGCGTCAAACAATCAATTTATGCTCAGTTTAGTATAATATGTGGGGAACCAAAATCCATTATAGGCACATGTGATCACGAGGTGCAGTGATAGAGGAGGCTACGCGTGAGGGGGGTCGCGGGTTCGAATCCTTGCAGCTGCAAAGCGCGTGATTTTCACGCGAAAAGTGTCACGACTTCGTAGTTGACAACTTTTTAATTTGAAATCGTCTTGTGGGCCATATCAGGCAAATAGGCCGGTCGGTGGCCAACAGGTCCTAAATGAGCTCGGACGGAGAAACTACAAAAATGAAAGTTGTAGATCCCTAAAATTTAAGAAACTTCGTAGTTGACGAGTTTTTGATTTGAAATCATCTTGTGGGCCATATCGGACAAATAGGCCTGTCGGCCGCCCACTGGCCGACAGGTCCTAAATGACCTCGGATTGAGAAACTACACAGATGAAAGTTGTAGCTCTCGAAAAGTTATGAAATTTTGTAGTTGACAACTTTTTCATTTGAAATCGTTTAGGGCGTCAAAGAATCAATTTATGCCCAGCTTATTATAATATGTGGGGAACTAAAATCCATTATAGGCACATGTGACCACCAGGTGTTGTGATAGAGGAGGCTACGCGCGAGGGGGGCCGCGGGTTCGAATCCTTGCAGCCGCAAAGCGCGTGAGTTTCACGCGAAAAGTGTCGCGACTTCGTAGTTGACAACTTTTTAAATTGAAATCGTCTTGTGGGCCATATCGAGCAAATAGGCCGGTCGGTGGCCGACAGGTCCTTAATGACCTCGGACGGAGAAAGAAACTTCGTAGTTGACGACTTTTTGATTTGAAATTATCTTGTGGGCCATATTGCGCAAATAGGCCTCTCGGCCGCCCACTGGCCAATAGGTCCTAAATGACCTCGGATGAAGAAACTACCAAAATGAAAGGTGTAGATCTCGAAAAGTTATGAAACTTTGCAGTTGACAACGTTTTTATTTAAAATCGTTTGGGGGCGTCAAACAATCAATTTATGCTCAATTTAGTATAATATGTGGGGAACCAAAATCCGTTATAGGCACATGTGAGCACGAGGTGCAGTGATAGAGGAGGCTACGCGCGAGGGCGCCGTGGGTTCGAATCCTTGCAGCCGCAAAGTGCGTCATTTTCACGCGAAAAGTGTCGCGATTTCGTAGTTGACAACTTTTTAATTTAAAATCGTCTTGTGGGCCATATCAGGCAAATAGGCCGGTCGGTGGAAAATAGGTCCTAAATGACCTCGGCCGGAGAAACTACCAAAATGAAAGTTGTATATCCCTAAAATTTAAGAAACTTCGTAGTTGACGAGTTTTTGATTTGATACCATCTTGTGGGCCATATCGGGCAAATAGGCCTGTCAGCCGCCCACTGGCCGACAGGTCCTAAATGACCTCGGATGGAGAAACTACCAAAATTAAAGTTGTAGATCTCGAAAAGTTATGAAACTTTGCAGTTGACAACTTTTTCATTTGAAATCGTTAGGGCGTCAAACAATCAATTTATGCTCAGTTTAGTATAATATGTGGGGAACCAAAATCCATTATAGGCACATGTGATCACAAGGTGCAGTGATAGAGGAGGCTACGCGTGAGGGGGGCCGTGGGTTCGAATCCTTGCAGCCGCAAAGCGTGTGATTTTCACGCGAAAAGTGTCGCGACTTCATAGTTGACAACTTTTTAATTTAAAATCGTCATGTGGGCCATATCGGGCAAATAGGCCGGTTGGTGGCCGACAGGTCCTAAATGACCTCGGATGGAGAAACTACCAAAATAAAAGTTGTAGATCTTGAAAAGTTATGAAACTTTACAGTTGACAACTTTTTCATTTAAAATCGTCTAGGGCGTCAAACAATCAATTTATGCTCATTTTAGTATAATATGTGGGGAACCAAAATCCATTATAGGCACATGTGAGCACGAGATGCAGTGATAGAGGGCTACGCGCGATGGGGGGCCGCGGGTTCGAATCCTTGCAGCCGCAAAGCGCGTGATTTTCACGCGAGAAGTGCCGCGACTTCGTAGTTGACAACTTTTTAATTCGAAATCGTCTTGTGGTCCATATCGGGCAAATAGGCCGGTCGGTGGCCGACAGGTCCTAAATGACCTCAGACGGAGAAACTACCAAAATGAAAGTTGTTGATCCCTAAAATTTATGAAACTTCGTAGTTGTCGACTTTTTGATTTGAAATCATCTTGTGGGCCATATCGGGCAAATAGGCTTGTCGGCCGCCCACTGGCCGACAGGTCCTAAATGACCTCGGATGGAGAAACTACCAAAATGAAAGTTGTAGATCGCGAAAAGTTATGAAACTTTGCAGTTGACAACTTTTTCATTTGAAATCGTTTAGGGCGTCAAACAATCAACATATGCTCAGTTTAGTATAATATGTGGGGAACCAAAATCCATTATAGGCACATGTGAGCACGAGGTGCAGTGATAGAGGAGGTTACGCGCGACGGGGAGGCCGCGGGTTCGAATCCTTGCAGCCGCAAAGCGCGTGATTTTGACGCGAAAAGTGTCGCGACTTTGTAGTTGACAACTTTTTAATGAAAGTTGAGCGAAAAATATCGGGCAAATAGGCCGGTCGGTGGCCAACAGGTCCTAAATGACCTCGGACGGAAAAACTACCGAAATGAAAGTTGTAGATCCCTAAAATTTAAGAAACTTCGTAGTTGACGACTTTTTTATTCGAAATCATCTTGTAGGCCATATCGGGCAAATAGGTCTGTCGGCCGCCCACTGGCCGACAGGTCGTAAACGACCTTTGATTATAGGACCTACATTTTAGAAAAGAGCTTAGTATGTGTTGCAGTAAAAAAACTAAAAAAAATTAACGGCTCCGATCCCTTCCTGTTTCAACGCAGTACCTAAGAGCATCTTTAAGAGTTCCCAAAAAATCATCCCAATCCAGAATATTTGTCAAGAATAAAAAAAATCAATCTCCAACAGTTCTCATTCCCACCACTCAATCTTTTGCATATGGAAAAAATCACCAAACATGCAGATATATCCACGCATTTTCTATGCGTTTATCGCTGTCCCAATCTAAGGTGAAAAGGCATACAAAAGAATAAAGAGTAGAAAAAGATTCTTGATGTAAACATATAAGAGAGAAAGAATATATAAAACTGGTTAGGATAATTTAGAAATAGTATATAGGATTTCTGATGTGAAATTGTCTTCTATATTTTAGAAGTGAATTATTGAAAACTATTAGAGATTGTCTTATTTATTCCTCCAATACTTTTTCACAAGTTGGAAAACTTTATGTTTTAAGGTGCATATGAAAGTTGAGCTCCAAAAACTAAATTTGTATAAAAAAAATAAGGCATCAGACGACCTTTTTAATACAGTGTTAAGCTTAAACAAGTGCGCTGTACACTGAAAAGATTACAATAGCACAACGTTTCATTATGACATAAAATTTTCACTGTGATTATGGATTTTGATGACCCATGCCTATGAAAAATTTTAGTTACATGTTTTCTTTAGTCGCGACTCCGATAAAAAATGAAGTGAGATGAGAGATCTCCTGCGAAATGAAACATGGCAAAAATAGAGAAAAAAAAATCCCGCTTCTCTTTTTATTATATCATATTATCCATGCATGACGATGAAACATGAGATCCATAGGGTTCCCGACTTCCCGTACCTTGGTTCGGTAAAAATAAAAAGAACTGAATCCGTTGAACTGAAGGATTAATCACCGTAGACTTATATACATGTAGTACTACAACTACAACCCTCACCGTTCCCGAGGTGAAAAGGATGATGCGAGCAATGGCGCGCATGCAGCGGCCGATGAAGGCGGTTTTTTTCTGGTTTAGAAGCACATGTATTAATCTCAATTTACATATGTTGAAGTGAATTGGAATACAATTAAACTAAGTTACATTTCAACCCACTTCGACACATGTAGATTAAAATAGATACACATGCATGGCCTAAGGGCATGTGCTCCTAGCATATTCACTGTTGGATTCGCATTGAAAATTGTGCACACACATCACAATTGCAAATTCGTATTGAGATGTGAGTGCGTACACTTCTCGATGTGAATCTAATGTTAAATGTGCTGGCGATCGAGATTCGAGCATGCTTATCATCAGTCAGAACGCCACCTTCCTGACCTGCCGTCGCCCGCGTCCCTCGTCAGTGCCGCGACTGTGGCGGAGACGGCCGCGAACGCACAGACGGCCGCAGCGACGGTCACCCGGTGGCAGAACGTGCCGGCGACGTCGCACACTCTGCCTCCTCCCGCGCTGCTTCCCGACGGGCCAGCCGGACCTCCAAGCACATCGCGGGCCGCGAGTGCCGCGCCGGCAGCCGAGAAGAGGAAGCCCTGCGCGACGGCGTCGAGGACGGACACCAGTGGCAGCGAGGCGACCGCGGCGTCGGCGCACACGGCGAACAGGTACAGCGCCGCCGCCGAGCAGACGGCCGAGATCGCGCTGGCCGCCACGAAATACCTGCAAGTACGCGCGAAGCACAGATCTCAATGCACGTTGGCACGGCAGGTTGGCAGCATCACATTTGACTATGCAAGCCTGTTTGTTACGTACCTTAGGATTCGGGGCTGCCGTCGACTATGACCAGCTGGCTCGCGGTGCCCATCACAAGTCAACGACGGCTGCCACCGACAGACCGAGCGCGGCGATGCGGAAAAGGAGGCTCAGCGCCTGTACACTTCCTCGGCCATCGATGAGAAGAGAAGGCAACGAGTGACAACAAGAGTACCAGACCAATGCAGAAACCAAGCTGCAATGCTGCATAATCTGGGTCCAGAATCCAGATGCTTGCAGTGGTGGAGAAGTTCTCTCTGAATCAATGCGTGAAGCAACCAACAATTTATCCATCCTTGGCTCATTTCAAACAAAGAATTTGTGCTGGCACTTGCAGAGTTAACAATTAGCACTGAATCCTCTGTAATCCCCAAACTATGTGCTCTCCACGCCGAAGGAAACATTCAGATGACCCACATTGCTATGGTGATATTTGACTATTCTGAAGAGATTTGCAGAATGAAATCTGCGCCATGTATAATCAGATTGTGGCTACATCGTGCGTCTTATTCAATGGACTTCTTTCCTTCACACTTCCTTGTTGTGGTCCAAGTTGCAGAGTTTGTTCTAATTAGTTCAGCTAAGAAGGAGCATTGCATCGATAAGGAATTTAGAAACATATGTTCGTTTCAATTTGTCCGAGATCCGAGAGGCAAGACATTGATCTTATTATTCAGTAATCAGTTTATTTAATTGAACACTAAGTTTTCCTTCTAATTGAACAGTTCCAAAATGCATGAACAGGTACAATGTGTATAACATTGGAACAAAATACTGTCACCCTTAATGTATAGGGACTAGAAAGTGCTCTGATTCCTGAATAAGCAAGAGAATATCACACCAACAATTGGGCTAATCTAAGTTTATATAGGTCAATGATGACAGTAATCCATCGACGCCCGCAACTTGGTTCATGAGTCATGACAACTTAACATATTTAATATGTTGTTACTTCCTGAACTGTTCCTATCATGCTTGATCATGACTGGTTGGTAAATCTCTAAACGCTATAAGAATTGGATGCACAAGATCTCAGCGAAATCAACGGGACTACATTTAAATGAAGTGAAGAGGAATCATGTTCTTCTGGATACATGTAGCTGTTTAATATAGTCATCCTTGTGTTGCAGTACTTTTTCCTTTTAATATAATCAACAGGTCTCTTGCATGATCTGTTTTACATAAAAAGTAATTTATTTCAAGTCAATATTGCAAGCTA
>CM039595.1:70370806-70493518 GCA_022457205.1 Saccharum spontaneum | reverse complement strand
ACACACCTATAATAATTATTATTTTAAACATTTCTCCCGATTTGAATTTAACCGTCTCAGCTCCACGTCAACCATAAAACTCTCACCGTGTTAACTTGTGGTTGACACAACATGCATGTCCCGCTAATCCTCGAGAAAGAAGGTCTGTCGCGTATTCCGCTGAAGCGGAGCGGGGAGCCACAGGAGATCGCGTCAGTGGTGGCGTTTCTTTGTATGCCGGCGGCGTCCTACGTCACCGGCCAAGTCATCTACGCCGACGGCGGCCGGACCATAAGCGCCTGAGCAGGAAAATCACCGATCACGCGATATATGGCAGATAAAATTATAGAGAAAGTTTTCTTCAAAAAAAAAATTATAGAGAAAGTTGGCTTTGGTACACTTGCCTGGCAGTACAGATGTTCTCATGGACTTTAATGTAAGAACAACGATGTATATTTTGTGATTTGTTTCTTGGCCAAATGAAGAACCGAACCTCTCTAGAATGAAAATAGAAATGGTTCCCACGTCCACGTGTACTGGACCATAAGTGTTGGCTGTACTCAACTTTTGGTCCAACTGATGAGGTTGGTCAAACTACTGGGCCGTGAGTTCCGCAGACATGCACAAAAGTCGTTTTCTCTGTACATCAGTATGCATCATGCTATATTTGAACCCTACAAAGGGGCTGGGATTTGCCGCCAGCTAGTATCCACGTCATTTGCTCAAAAAAAAAAAAGATAGTATCCACGTTAGCAGAAATTTGCTCAAAAAAAAGATAGTATCCACTGTTCTTGCGTCTGTGATAAGGGCATATCAGTGACGCGTAAAAACACATCACTGATAACCCTTAAACAGTGACGTACGTATCCAATACGCGTCACTGATAACGCTTATCAGCGACATGTCCAGCCAAGACGCGTCACTGATAACGCTTATCAGCGACGTGTCCAGCCAAGACGCGTCACTGATAACGCTTATCAGCGACGCGTCTAGCCAATATGCGTCACTGATAACTATTTTAGAAAACAAAAAAAATACAATGACCCTATATATATGCAATGATCCTATATATATATATATATAGACACACACACATCAGACATGTACCACCATTTCAACAATCAATTCTTTACAAACTTTTCAGATACAAGTTATACTATAAAATGTGTTATCAGTCGTGGGCCATTATTTACAAGGTACAACCAATGTCCTTGACGAGCTCAAAGACAAGAAAAAACACTTAATAATCCTAGAAGAGTAAAACCTTGTTTCCTCATTGCTCGATCATGAAAGATAGCATCTGTCTCTATGTTCTTGGAAGAGCACCTGTAAATGAGTGAAAAGTTAAGTGACCCAAGACATATTGTGAGGTGACAAAGCAATTATAAATCCAAAAAAGTTCCATGGCTGACCACTAAACTGTACGATGATTCATGTGTATGGACCTTTAATTCTACTAGAACATCAGACGCCCTTCAGGCACCCTACAATGACTAAAAAATAAAAGTTAATCTACACATGAGAGATGTACGCCTCATAATAGATGTGGAGCATTAAGATCTTAAACACATTACATATCTATAGTTCTTGCCATACAATCACAACCATCAGTCCATCAGCCTGTAAAGGCAACACAACAATATTTCTTGACACAGAAGTAAAGGTAACACAATGATAATATTTTGAATTGTTGGGGTTTCCGTTGGATGAGGGAACCCATGAAGTAGATCCAAATGGCCATGTAGGTGACTATGGCGATAATCTGGACACATGAAGCTATACTCGGACCATGTAACAAGAATGGACATATAAAAACACCCCACGATCATGAGAATCTCCTACCACTTACCAAGCTTCTAGACGTGAAGTGATATTTTTTTTCATCCAAGAGTCCAGTACTTGTAACCCAAAGAAACCAAGCCAAACAACAGACCTGCAAAAGAATGCCAAAGTTCAGAGAGCTTCTCATATTTTGCTACAATACTCGATGTCTGGTAGAAAAAATGTAAAGCATCATCAATCAACCATCAAACTTGTGGCGGGCATTTACGTAAACACATAATTTATGTGCATACATTTTTTTTAAACCATAAATATAGTAGGGAAGACCCTCACTGTAAGAATTTTATTAAACAAAAGGAGAAACTTCACACTTATACAAAGCAGGGGGGTCTAAGATGGGCCAGGAAACTACAACTCAACAAACTGTACAGCAGCAGAAAAAAAAATATCAACAGGATCCATGTGCGTATGCTTAATTTTCAAAAAAAGTATAGCTGTAGGTCCATAAGCTGAAGTGGTAATTCCACTCACAAGCGCAGGACATGAGCACATCAATCAAAAAATAGACAAGACATACAAAAAAGAGGAGGGCACTGACCTCTAGCTACAGATGCAAGCAGTGAGAGAAGGGCTCAGCTTCTGTTTCGACAAGGCAGACTGACCATGAGCAGCACCGCCCGGCCCTTTAATATGTCCATCTCTATTGTAACAAACAAAGAAGAATGATTTCAGTATGTGGTGGCAACATGGTACACATTCGAGATCAAATATTACCTAGACAAAGCTGTATATGCATATGAAAAATTATCAGTAGAAGCATCCGACCACTAAAGAGGTAACACCAGCATTCATATTTAGACCAGAGCCATTAAAAAGACGCAAAAGTTCCCCTCAACACAGTGACTGTAAAAACGCAATGTTCAATGGTAGTCAGTAGTCCAAAGATTAACCCAACATAATGCAATATTCTACAACCAAAGAGCTACCACATGATATGTGATTCAGATAGGTGAAGTTGATCAGAAATATTCTCAACAACTACTCTACAGCACTGATGACAATTATCATGTAATACCATCCGTGTAAATAGTATAAAATTGCTTAAAGACCACTTCAGGAAATAGATTATAGTATTTAACTGTAACAGCAGTACATGCACAGGATTTCAGAAGGCAAAAATAAAGAAGGAATTCATTTCAATCTTTGACAAATTCAAGGGCTTGCAGAAAAGATGTGGTCACCTCCTCTACTTATCTAAATGGATGGAAAGGGATACATACTGAAATAAGAGTATTTCGAGGTCATGACTTGCTTTGGCTAATCATGTGAAATCAAAGCATACAATGCTGAGGGTGCAGTCTTTTAATCACTGTGCTGATCACATTACTTTTTACTGATTATATGAACCAAAATGTGTGAACAAATATAAAACGATATAGGTGATCACAATAAATTTAGAAAAAAAGACAACATGTCATAGTTGAACATCCTTAAAAATGATCTTTCAGGTGACATAGGTAATGAAGGTACATATATTGTGTGGTCAAAACTCAGAAACACTCTGAACCAAAAATCATCAAATTAAATCAAGTGTAAAGTCTTACCATTTGCCTGTCCAACACTCATAGTGATCTTGTCCTCTCAACCACACGACAACCTATCAATCATCAGTGAGGAATGTAAATATGTAACTTGTTATCCATAGTGGAAGACTAAACTACAGTTATATTTCACTGAATAAAAGGTGGCACTATAAAAGGAAAAAATAGTTAGCAGACATATATCAACAGTAACTGCACACAGTAGCTTCTCATGGAGCAAACTGCAGACCAAGTAAAGATATGTAAAAATCTGGTAGCATTGAAGAGCACAATAGATATCGCATCATTAACACCTTCACCGAAAACTAGACTATAGAGTAGGGGTGTTTCATCCTGGTTAAGCACCTGCAAGTAATGAATTTCCAAGTAAATTGGCTTCCTATCTCATTTTATAAGACAAAAGATGGCAGATTGTTCAACAAGAAACCTGTAACAGTGAGATAATGAAATCGTAATATGAAGTCAGCACCAAAGTTGCAAGTCAGTATGGTTCAGTGCTAACTTCTGAGAACTAAAATATACTCAACCACAGACTAGTTCCTCTCAATTTCCAGTACAGCAAGCAATTTTATCAGATAATATTGGGATGTTCACATAAATAAAATGTAAAACATTGTGTGAATGGAAAACTCACTTGAAAACCTACTTAAAATGACCAGAATCAGTTTTCTTAACCCCAAAAGTTCCTAGAAGAGAGGTAGTACTGCCTCTACTGGGTTAAGGTAATGACCTAAAATTTAGTGGTCATAAGGAAATCATGTATACAAATAGAAAGAGCAAAAGATATAATCTGAATTCTCATAAGCTGCTCTTCTGAACTGTTGAAACTGCAAGCAAAGAGAAGGTAGGATAGATAATGCACATGAATAATTACCTTGAAAACCTTTGTAATAGCAAAGCATACTACAGACGAGAAGACCATGTGCAGCAGAGTCAGTGCCACAGGATAGGGGAAGTTGATCTCTTTTGAGGATAAGACCCACTGCACCAAGGAAAAACCAAGTACTTAACAGTTAATAGCACTAAAAAAAGAACAAGAAAACCAAGGAAAAACCAAGTGCTTCCTTTTCTGCACTAAGAATCTGAACAAACAGAAAACACTTGACTTAGCTACCAAAAAAATTGGGGGGTGCCAACACAGAAAACACTTAACAGTTTCAACTGCTTGTGGCATTTTTACAGCCCGAGAAGAAGCGGAGCAGGCCTCAAGCATTCATCATTAATACCATAGTTTCTTTCAGATTGCAGAATGTTAGCCATTCACCCTATCATCTGTATGAAGTAAGCAAAGGTATATTGCAATTCTCAAAATGGCCTAATTATCCAAGTCAAATCAGCAAAGGTATATTACAATTCAGCTGCCCCACATTTCAGATGAACACAGGGGTCACCAGCCATCAACAATGTTAGATCGATGCCACATCAATTATATTTTAGTAAGCACTAACACTGAAAACAGAAAATAGGAGGTACAACCCGAGGTTAGTACTTTAGCATCAGCTATGATTGATATATCAAAGGTACTTGCTGCTTGGTACCCCACACAGCGGCACAAAGTCAAACTCTAACTCTATAATTCAATCAAGAGCTGAAAACCACAAGGGTTGATGAAATAACCATTGGGTGCACAGGTGGTTGGTGGAGCAAAGGGTGACACATGGTAGTGTTCCAGAATGAGCTCACTAGTGCCGCATCTCTTCTTAGGTCTAAGATGGTAGAATCAAACTACTGCATGTGTAAAGGCAATTCAAAGAAAAATAGCTTGCCAATCACAAGGTCAGAGCATCAGGCCAGCCTGGTAAGTGTGTAAGGTGTTGAATTAGATTTATAGAGCTACATGTCAGCAAGACAACGAACATAGCAGATGGTAGAAAAGGAGGGATAACATTACAGTATGAAGCAAAACGCTGCTAATTTGGGGACAGGTACAAGTAGTCTCCCAAATCTAGGGATTATTAGGTTGCTATTAGAGGTGGGGAATATCAAACAACCTAATCGAAATTCCACCACGCAACCAGAGTATATACCAGTAATAATCTGAAGATGTTCGTTGACGAGGGACGGACTAGTAGGTGAAATCGAGCGCCGCACCGCGCGAGGAGGTCGGGCGTTCTAGGGCCGCCTGGCCGGCAGGGGAGAACTCACCTCGCCGAAGGAGACACAGGTGCAGGCAGCGACCGGACCCGAGGAGGAGGAGGAGGACTCGGCGACGGCGGTGGCCATGGCGGTGGGATCGGTGAAGGGAGGCAACCGGGCAAGAACTTTGGCGGTTGGTTGGGTCGGTGAAGCAACGAGCGGATGTTGACAAGATCTTCCTCCGCACGCGCTCGCCGGACTGCTGTCGTGGACCTCCGTCGAGGACAACACGGACCCATCGAGGGCCGTGCCCAGCGCCTGCTCTCGGGCTGGCCTCCTCACCAGATCTGGCCTCCGTGGTGTCGTCGCGGTTGGAGAGAGCCGGGGAGGTGGAGGTGCGGTGGCGGCAGAGGAGGAAGAGGGGAGATGGTGACGGCGGCGAAGGGGATGTGAGAGAGGGGCAGGGCAGCGGCCGGAACGAACCGAGTGCGGGGGGGATGAGTGAGAGAGCGGCGAAGGGGATGAGAGAGAGAGAGGCGGCGCACAGGGGTGCGGGGGAGAGAAGGGACGAGGGCTGACGGGTTGGATTCCGGACTTGAGTCATCAATCAGCTGAAATCAATGAGTTTTTCGGGTCCGGGGTGACGCGGCACCCATTACGCGTCACAGATATGTTACCTCTGGTAGAAACAAGTCGTGGACCATATAGCAGTGACTTGTATTCTTGAGCCGCGTCACTGTAAAAAGACGTGAGCGACGCTTTTTAACTAGACGCGTCACTAATTTCATGAGTGACTCGTTTTACTTTTGAGTCACTAAATTAGGTGTCACTGATAAGCTTTTCTGGCATAGTGTACCGCACAGGAGCGATGAACCAGCTCACAAGGAGCCTGGCTGCTGAGTGGGCCCGAGACAAGATTCGTGTGAACTGCGTCGCACCAGGGATGGTCATGACTGACATGGTTATTAAAAACGTACGTACGTGAGATTGACAACATGGACTACTCATTTCACTGTTTCTCTTTCTTTCTTTTTTTTCATTGTTAGTATTTTATTTTACCATGAGACCTGGCCGGATCAGCTCACAAATCCCAATGTTGTTTGCCGTAGTAATCTGTCTTTGAGTTTTTGGCAGGTACCAAACTCGGAGTCTATCGAGCACGAATCTCAGCGGATTCCACTGCGTCGCGTCGGGGAGCCGGCGGAGGTGGCGTCGGTGGTGTCGTTCCTGTGCTTGCCGGCAGCGTCCTACGTCACCGGCCAGGTCATCTGCGTTGACGGTGGCCGAACCATAAGCGCTTGACTGCACACTCACCGCCATATATACATTCCCGTGGTGCAGGGGAATTTACGTACGTGTTCTATATAAATAATAAAAGAAATGATTTAAAAAACAAAACTGCATTCGTGAGTGGACGTTCCACTAAGAGTGTTCCAGCAGAAGGCTACTAGTCAATCACCCAGCACAAGCGAAGAAACAATGGCATTGGCAGGCAAAAGAAAAATAAAATCATGCAGAAAATAAATTGGATTCATGTGCACATGCCGATCACGCATAGAGCAGCAATTTGTGATCATATATATCCCTACCCTATCAAACTAACATGTGGGCCATGGCTAAAATGTTGGTTTGTGTATATATGGATGACGAACAATTTGCCTCTATCTATCTATCTAGCTCTAGCTAGCTAGCTATCTATCTATAAAAGAGCGAAGGAATTGAAAAATTCTCCTCACCCAATATAGGTCTACCGACCTCGTATCTCATCCCTTGTAGTTTTCAAAGTTAGATCTAATGGTCCTAAAACATTCACCCCAACATGACAAATGGGCCCGGTCGGAAACTAATCCATTTACACGTGTGTCTCCCACCATGACAAAAATGATGAGGACACTGTTTGAAATATTCAACACTGTTTGCCAGATCATCATAAAGTTTTGATATACACAATGTTGATAATCTCTTTGTCAAAAAGAGAAGATCCCTATGGTAGGCAAATAATTTTCTGCCTAAGCACGTTGTGGTCTGGTCGAAACCACGGTAAGCATTGTTGTTTGCGGTGGTGTCAGAGTGCATGTCTTCGGTGGCTCGGGTGGACCTAAGAACACGAGAATCATAGAGGGGATGCACGGTTTATCCTGGTTCGGGCTGTCGGTGTCCTGCGTCCAACAGCTGATGATCCTTATATACTCAAGGGCACCCAAAATCTAGGGGGTTACAACAGGGTGTAAGGGAGAAAGAGAGAGATTTGGTAGGGGATCGCTCGGTGCTGATCCTAGGGATGCCTCGTGCCAGTGGAACCTTCCCCCTCACCAGAGAGGACGAAGATGACGGTGCGGTGGAGGAGCGCTCGGTGCCCCTCTCTGGGTTGCTCTACTCTCGATGCATAGCAAGAGCCGAACGGTGAGGACTCAAATGATCTGTGTGAAATCATCCTCCCCTTCTTAGGATCCGACCTTCTCCTTAAATATCGAGGTAGGTTGGGTACATGGCCATTTGGAGGAGTTGAGCCTATGGTCTACATGCGTCGGAGTCGAGGAGAGTCTTGTAGTGGCACCGTGTGGACCGTGGCGATGTCGTGGAGCCAAAGAAACTCTCAGCGTTGCCCGACTGCTCTGTTTTGGCATGCTAAGTGTCAGGCTGTGTTGGCTTCGACGGGTCTCTTCCAGGTGCACCTTCTGGAGGCTTCTTGGTGGCGAAAGAGGTCGGCTTGGGGGGCTGACCCATGGGTCTGGAACCCCTGAGCCCCTGAAGCTATTGGAGGAGTTTGTCTTCTTGTGTCATGTCCCATGCGTGACCCTGTCGGAGGAGTGGTTGACAGAGCCGCACCTGCAGGCAGCACTGGGGAGCCCCCCCGAGCCTCGGTGGCTTGGGGCACACCTTCTCGTGACCGGGCCTTGGCTAACGCCGAAGGCCGGGAGGGAGCCAAGGATCGGGCTCAGGTTCCCGTCGATCTGGAGCCTATGGCTCGGGCCGAGTCCCGAGCAGAGGCGGCGGGCGTGCTGGGGCCCGGCCTGATCCCTTGCCGAAGAGTACGCGCTAGCGTACCCGATGGGTATAGCCTCCGAGCCCTCGGGCAATCCTAGAAGGGTCAGTCGGGGGTTCTCTCAATCGGGAACCTTTGACCCCAAGGCTTAACATACCCCCATGTTAAGATCTAGTTAGGAGCCCCCGAGCCCTTCGTGGCCTTACTTAGCCAGATTCGTGATGCCGACAAAGGGCTGAATTCGATCTTCTGGTGACCGAGCTAGACATGGCGGGGATGACTTCCGCTGACGAGAGTGTGTTGCCCTTCGTGGGGCTTCTCCCAAGTGTGATGGGGGTGCTCGGCTATTGGGGGGCCGAATGATGGTGCAAACCCTTTCACAACCTGCGTTGCGTAAGTCTGAGGCCCGAGCCAAGGTCCGGCAAACTCGTTGGGTGATCGAGAGTGTCTAGGCTCTGGCTCAGGGCCACCTAATCACCCGACGTGCCACGCCCTTTTAGGGGCTTCGGTAGTAGGCTCCGATCTTCTCTAGCTGACCTTAGCAACCATAGGTCGGAGTGCGGGGAGCGCGCAGAGCACGGACGGGCCCCTCATATGCTCTCATGGACTTAATGTAAAAAATATGTATATTTTGTGATTTATTTCTTGGCCAAACGAGAAATAGTGTACCTCTCTTTAACGAAGTACTATACAAATAAAACTTCACTACTTTTGGAACGAAAATAGAAAAGGTCCCGGCGTCCATGTGTACGTACTGGACCAAAAGTGTTGCATAAGCTGCACCCAACTTTTGGCCCAACTGATGAGGATGGTCAAATTGCTCTGGGACGTGAGTTCCGCAGCCATGCATAAAAGCCGTTTTCTCTGTAGATCAAAGTATGCATCATACTTTTCCTCATAAAAAAAGTATGCATCATGCTATTTTTTAACCCTACAAAGCGGCTGGGGTTTGCCGCAGCTAGTATCAACATTAGCAGAATTTTTTCCTACCGTTCCATCCCAGACTTATGGTTCTGATTCACCGTTCGTTGGCCATGAGTCCGGTCGGTTGAGGGTTGAATCCAGTCATGACTTAACCGTTCGTGTGACTGAGAGATGACTATTTAAGATCGACGTGTAATATTCAATGTGAGGACATGTGGCATCGGATCCATGATAGGTCAACTCGACCGGCACGTCCGGTCGGTGCACAGAGCCCCCTCTCTTGACCCTAATGGCTCTATTCGTTTGAGGGGCTCTATAAATAGTGTTTGGCTGGCTTGGGGCTCACTCTCTTGGCACTTTGACATACTTAACATCCTTGTGAGCCTAGAAAAACACCTCCCACTCATCTCCATCATTAATTCATCATCATAGTGAGATTGGAAGTGATTCCAAGTGTATTTGCTTGAGTGATTGCATCTAGTAGCACTTGTGGATCGTTGTGGCTACGTATTTCTTGTTTCTCTTGGTAGTTGCCGCCACCTAGACGGGTTGGAGCAGTGGAGGAGCTTTGGCGCATGTTGGTGATTGTTCGTGGCTGGCTCCAGTGATTGGGTATGTGGCTTGCATCCCTTGTAGAGCTAAAGCAAGTTTGCATTTCGCCGTTTGTCATAGTAATCAAATTGCTCTAGTGATCTTGTATTTAAATAGCTAGCTATTCACCCCCTCTAGCCATATTAGGACCTTTCACCTTCTAAAATGTATTTTTAATATCTTTCAAATTTATGAGATTTTGTGAGCTAAGTACTCCCTGCATTCTAAAGGATGACACATTTTGGTTTTTCTAGGTATATTACTTTTACTACATATCAAGACATTGTCTACAAGTACAAATGTATCTTGAAAAATCAAAATGTCTTATAATTGGGAGGAGAGAGAGAAAGAGAGAGAGTAGTTTTTAATACCAAATTTGCACATATGTCTCATTTCCAATCTAAATACTTTAGAACTTAATGATACCTGTAATAATTAATTTTTAAAATTTGAGTAAATTTTGTCTAGAAGACATGATGTTATGTTATTTCTACAACTAGAGGGAGCATTAATCTAAGTGTTTGTTGTTAAGCTAAATGTATACATAGTTTAATGAATGGTCCTTCATTGATAGTTTCTGTTAAATTAGACTATTGTTTTGAAATAAAAAGGAATATTTCACATTGCAACAAATGGTTAAAAATGCACTGACAAATTAATTAATAAGATAAAAATATATAGCACATGGCATGAAACACGAGTCGTGTTATACAATGTATACAATGTGTTATACTACATATAGCTTCTTTGCAAATTAAAACTGTAGTAAATCTATATGGTGCATGCGCATCTTCTTATATATGGAATAATGTTGTAGTAGATTTTCTCAATAATAATTAATTGTGGACAGGTCCTATGAGTTTAATATCTCAAATAAGCAAAATGCATAGGACTTGGGGCACCCTTCGTTGCCTTCAGGCTGACCTACCGCATGCCACGTCGCACCACATAAATTTAGCCGACATCATCTGAGAATTTTGTAAATATATGTACTAATCTATTGCAACATGTGGATATGCTAGAAAACAAATAGTAGGCTAGCTTATTTATCAACACACTCATTATATAGTTGACATTGGCTAGCATAGGTGGATTACATATTTAAATATTTAATCAAGCATATTTTAACTACTTCCATTATTGTTTAACGATCACTTTTGACAATTATATTAGGACCAAAATTGCTACCTTTTCTTGAAATAAGGGTTACATGTTGTTGGGGATTTGTGGCCAAAGAAACAAAGGAGAGAGGGGGAGGATCCTAAAGAGAGGTAGGGAGGTTGACCAGTGAAAAAAGGAGAGTGAGATGGCCAGTGGTCATTTCCCTCTAAGCCTTAGTGCACCTTTTATAGGGGGGAGATGGTTGTTTGTATTTACTTCCTTCGTGAGGCTATGAGTTACTAACAAGTCCCTAAAGTTTGTAATTAGACCACAAGATGTTTATACATATGGCCCTAAACCTAGTATCTACATTATATTAGATACACAACCTGTGCTAGTATGGAAGTATAATGGCCAACGGGTAAGGGAGAATGTGAATGGCCAACGATTTAGGTACCTATGCCAATATGAAAGCATAATGGCCAACGAGTTAGGGAGACTGTGAATGGCCAACAGTTAAGGTCTTACCAACAATTACAAGTTCAAATATCAGCCTTATTTCGCTACCCTAAAACAGCCCTTCACTACCGGTTCAAAAACCTCATCACTGCCAGTTTCTTGAACCGACAGTAGAAAGTTGAATTGATGGTAGGGATCATCACTTGATAAGGTTTTCCAGAATACCAAATTCAGGTTGAAAAGATAGCAAAAAATTCTTAATACTAGGAGAGACCCCACTGGTTGCCACATGCGTGCACAGTCACAAGTCATGCAATTTTTCGCGCGAAAAACATGCACTTCGCATTCGCTTGTGCACAAACCCATGATCTTAGGATTCGCACATTTGTCCCTAACCACTCCACCACAAGACACTTGTGTCCATTTGGGATATTCATCCTCCTCATTATATGTTCATCTGGTTTTGAAATCAGTATTTGGGACCCTATACTGTTTCAAACGAAAAGGTTGTCAACTACAAAGTTTTATAACTTTCAAGATCTACAACTTCAGTTCTGGTCATTTCTCCATCTGATGTCGTTTGAAGAATTTGAATTTCAAATGTGAGGAAATTCAAACATAATTTTCCTTGGACAGATCACTCCAAATGAAAAAGTTGTGAACTATAAAGTTGCATAACTTTTCTAGATCTACAACTCTTATTTTGGTCGTTTCTTCACTGGTAGTCATTTAAAAAATTCGAATTTCAAATGTGAGGAATTCAAATGTAATTTTTGTTGGATAGATGATTTCAAATGAAAAGGTTTTCAACTACAGAGTTGCTTAAGTTTTCAATATCTACAACTTTGTTTTGGTTGTTTCTCCATCCGACATCCTTCCCTACCACTACACACCCTTGTGACTATAGAGCGTATGAATTCCTTTGGTATTAACTCTATAAAATCTTTTGAATCAAATATTTCGTCATCAAAATGACTTCAAATAAAAAAAGTTGTGAACTACAAAGTTGTATAAATTTTTGAGATCAATAATTTTTTGTTTTGGTCATTTCTCCATCCGATATCCTTCTCTACCACTACACTTATGACTAAAGAGCATATAGATTCCTTTGGTATTAACTTAGTACAATCTTCTGAATCAAATATATATTCAACATCAAAATGAATTCAAATGAAAATATTGTCAATAACAAAGTTGTAGATCTCGTCAAGTACTACAACTTTGGTATAAAGTTCGTCTTACTGAGACATCATATGAAAAATTTATAAAGTTTTTCATGCAGTCTATCACTACCGGGTCATGTTCCAAACCGGCAGTAATAGTATCACTGATGGTTCAAGCCACGAACCGGTAGTAATGCTAGAATCACTGTTGTATCATACCAGTTACCGGCAGTGATGACCCAATATCACTGTCGGTTCATGGCATGAACTGGAAGTGATAGGAACTGGAAGTCATGACCCCAATATCACTGCCGGTTGGCCTATCACTGCCGGTTCAAGCCACAAACCCGCAGTGATGGGCTGGCATTTTGGTCCCTGATCTAATGTGGCATTCAAGTAGAGGTCCAAAGCCTTCCACACACCACCTCTAGATGTCTATGTGTCTGTACCAGCATGAATAAAAATTGCAAAAAAATCCCTCCTTCCCCATCCACTCTATTTTCATCCTATGCACTGCACACAGACTCCACGCATGCCTCGGTGCTCTGCATCTCGGCCATCAGCGCTTACCTATGTCACTCGCCACTCATCGGACAAGCATGATGTGGCCTGGTGTAGGGTGGCATAGATGCTCCACGGTCGGCACGACATGGCTCATCTTCAGAGCTCTAGCTCATCAGCGAACTCCCACTTTTCCACCTTGACCCGAGCTAGCTATTGGAGTGCACCAATACCTTCGCCAGCCTCTTTTCCTTCCTATGTGCTCACTCTCCAATCCAATCTAGGCCAGAGCCCCACGACCTACCGCTGCTTCGATTGATAGATCATATCGTGTAGATTGATCCTGATTGATCTTGTAATCTGTTGTAATCCTTATTTGATGTACAAGCCACGTGGAGGGCTATTCCCAGCCATATAACACGTAACTGAGTCCTTAGCTTGGGCAAGTCGTTCGTTTAACCCATTTTTGCACATAGTAGAGGTCCTCTCTCAGATGAAAAATATTTGTTATTTTTTACCTAATTTTTCAAATTCTGGAAAATGATTTATACTGGCAGTTTGTGTAAGCATGCAGCCATTCCAGACGACTTACACTAGCAGTATCCTTCAGAAAACCGTTAGTGTAAATACTTACATGCGCTTCATAAGTAATGCTAGCGGAATATGTTGATTTTCACAAACCTTTCACATTGGCGGTTCATAGAAATGCCAGTACAAATTCAAAATGTGCCACTAGTAGAAATATTGTCTATACTAGTGCACCACTGGTTTCAAACCGATGGTGACAATCGATTAACAAAATAATAAAAGACCTGGCAACCCCGCCTGTGCTGCTGCCGCCTCCTGCCTGTGCTGCCATACCTGTTGTTGTTGCCCTCGATGCCTCCCTTGGAAGCCGTTGCTGACTATATCTGCTACTGCCATTGGAAGCTGTTGCTGCCCCCTTACGGAGCTAGTGCCACCCGACATCCCCGAGCTACCGTCGCCCTTGGAACTCGTCGCCATTGAGGGAGAGTTGCGCCGCCCGACCTCCACACATGTTGTTGCTGCCTGAGCCTGCTACCGAGGAAGAGAGCACCGTTCCATGTAGGGATGAAAACGGAACAGAAATATTCCGAATTGACCGTTTTCGTTTTCTATATTATGAACCGTTTTTTAACATGAAATATTGTCAGTTTCAACTGGTTTTACAACCATTTTCAATCATTTTTTGTACTATTTAATTGCTAAATGTAGAAATATCCCGAACCGACCGTTTTCGTTTTTCTATATCGTAAGTCCGTTTTCGACCGTTTCCGACCGTTTTCATCCTTAGTTCCATGGGAGGGTTCAGTGTGGATGAGGACACTACCACCGTGTGGAGGAGGATGGCCATGGGGCGCCGCCCAACCTCCACACGTTGCACCATCCAAGCTCGCTGCCACGGTGGAGAGCACCGTTGCAAGATGGGGTGAACAAGGGCGTGGCTAGTGGTGTGGACTGGGGAAGCCAAGTGGTTGCCATGGAGAGGGGGTGGGATATGGACTGGCCATCGCCAGGGTAGTATCCGGTCATGCCATTGAGAGAAAGGAGGCTGTGGGCAGAGGGAAGTGAGGTGGCAGCCATGTGGGGAGGTGGAAAGATTAGCCAACAGTGTTTGTGGGATTAGGGTTTTTACATTCCATTATTTATATATACACTGCACCATGATGTGGGGCCAATTTTGACCTTCAGAAAAAACAATTTTCGTTGGCGGTTCATGTCACGAACCAATGGTGAAATGGTTCCTTTACAAACCTGCGACAAAAATTACAAATCGTGACCATGATATATTATCACCAATTATTTTAATAGTTACAGCGACGATGTATATAATAGCATTGGTAAATATCATTTTTGTAGTAGTATTGGTATATGTTATATGGTTGGAAATGGATCTGGCTGGGCCATATGAACTTTGTTTGGTGAAAAGAGTTAACAAAATGGGCAGAGATTGAAAGCTCGTATTAGCTTTTACCTCGCATGGCCAAGAGAAACCATTTTCAATGAATTTCGGCTGAGATTGATGACTTGGATCTGTGTCATATATATTTGTCAATATAGTGGCTGTCACTCTCTGATGTCAGCAATGAATAATATCTAGATGCATGCCGGCCTTTCCTGTCTTTAACTCGTTGAGAATCAAGATATGCATAAAATGGGTGAATATACCTACTACATATATAAAGAACAAAGCCCTTTTTTATAACATTTTATAAACCCCACATGGATATGACAATTGTGATCTTCCTTGGTATATGTACAGTTATACACATTATTAGTTTGGGCTTAGGTCAGCAATTTAAAACAATTGTACGACATATCAGATTTAAATGATAGTGAATCTTCAAATTCAATTGCATTTTGTCCTCTGGTATCAGAATTAGATGTGTGTTTAGTTGGTGAAAAATAGGTGAAAAGTTCCTGTAGCACTTTTCGTTGTTATTTGATAATTATTATCCAAACATGAAGTAACTAGGCTCAAAAGATTCATCTCGACATTTACAGATAAACTGTGCAATTAGTTATTTTTTTACTTACATTTAATACTTCATGCATGCATCCAAATATTTGATGTGATGGGTGGAAGAGGAAATATTTTGGGTTTGGATGAGAAGTGAACACACCCTAGACAACATGCAGCTGTGGCCGGTCACTTGGAATAAATTAGTAGTCCAACACAACGGCCGGCAGGGCAGATAGGCAGCGATGTCTTCCAGTGCTCCGTATCTGTCCAAATCCGGCTGGCGGCAGCGATGACTAACGCAGGTCTTGTCATTATTTCACAAAGGCAGGGATGACTAGCACAAGTTTTGTCCTTTATATGTAGAGAAAGGGTGTGGCCGGGTGAGGTGTTTAATCTATATCTATATCAAATATTAAAGAGCCAAGGTTTTATTCTTATATATCTTTTCTTCGATTGTGTGGAAGCTAGACACAGCTTTGGAGTGATAATTTTTGAGGTGCTAGACATAGATGCAGGCTCAGATTTTGTTTCTATAGGAACCTTGTGGCTCATCAGAAACAAGAAATTTCTTGTACCCAATATTTCTTGTTCTGCTGCCCTATGGGGGCTTTGGAAGCTGAGAAACTGTCTATGCTAGCTTTCAGGATATGAGGTGGAAAAATGGTCATTGTCTATTAGGGATTTAGAGAAGGTAACAGCTATGATTCAGAGCTGGTCTCTTTTCCCAAAGGAGATGCAAGGGGAGTTTTTGGCTCGGTTGGACAGGATGAAATCTATCTCATCAGCACCTCTTAGTATTACTGGCTGAACCAAGTAAACAACAAGTGGGAGATGTACCTATTTCGATCTAGGAACGACTGGAGGAACTTGTCCATCCCTAAAGAAGCTTCCTGGTGGATGGCACGAAGCTGGAACAGGCTATGGAGGAGAAGTCGGGTGAATCTGTCTATGTTTGGTGAGCAGTGGGGTATGTTCTTCTAGTTGTCTTTCACAAGTAGAGAAACGACTTTCGGTTCCCACTATTAGTCTCGGTTGTGTTGGGGTTCGGTATTAATGTAAGTATTAGTCCTGAGTCAAAATTTTACAGGCACCGAAAGCCCTTTTATCCCAGTTGGTAACACCAACTGGGACTAAAAGCCAACCTTTAGTCCCGGTTGGTGTTACCAACCTTTAGTCCCGGTTGCTAACACCAACCAGGACTAAATGGTGACCTTTTAGTCCTAGTTGGTGTCAGCAACCCAGACTGAAGACCTCTCACCTGGGACTACAGGTCCCCCTAGGGTTAATTCAAAAGGAGAGCGCCCAGGAATATGTCACATGTGGTGTGTAGTTGAGTTGCTAAGGGATCTACACGCGAGGCAAGAAGTCTTGGGTTTGAATCTCATGCACCACAAGAGAGGTCTCCAAGTATTTAAACTATTTTTGTAGTTTCAAGGATGGCCTTTAGTCCTGGTTCCATGACCCAGGATTAAAGGTCACGGCCTTTAGTCCCGGATCAGACTAAAGCCAGTTCCCAACAGGATTGAAGTCCATCTATGCACTAGTGTTTGTTAGAGTTGGAGGAGCCGGCGTCTTGGTGGTTTACCTTGGAGTTTTTTACTGTTTCGGTGTTGATCACCATGTATCGAATGCTTAAATTGTTGTGGAATTTGGTAATATGAAGACTAGGGCTTTGCCCTTAAACTTAAAAAAAATAGTGGAAAGTTTTGGCCGTCATGCTTCTTTTATGTCCAAAGCTGCACTCACACCCTCTGTTTCTCGTATGTGACTCGAACTCATTACCCTAACCATAGAATTTAGAACAACTTGTGTCTAGCAATAATCGATACAAAGTCCGATTCCAAGACGTATTAGGTCGAGCCCTCCGATCCATATCTCGTGTCTCACCTGGACTTATTGCCCACCATACCCATATATACAAGTTAAAACAACTCGCGGCTATTGATGATACCTAGTGTGATTCCTATACTTGTTGGGTTATATACGTTGCATTGTACAGACATGTTCGCAGGTTATCTGAAGAGGCTCATCTCGCCAAATGTGCTAAAATGTAGTCCATAGCAAAATAATAACAACCTGTGTAATCTCTCTCTGTGTGTTGGGGTGTCCAAGTGTGGGCAGCTCGCTTCTCTTTGGACACACCGTGTAAAACTTGCTACCCTCTTAGTCCTTGTTTAGTTCCCCCAATTCTCCCCTAAATTTCACTATGCAAAAAGAAGATTCCCCGTCACATCAAAATGTCGATAAATGCATGGAGTACTAAATGTTGATGAAATCAAAAACTAATTGCACAGTTTTGTTGTACTTTGCGAGACGAACATTTTAAGCCTAGTTAATCAAAATTTGGATAATTTTTACCAAATACAAACGAAATGCTACAGGAATTCTGATACAGTGTTTTTCTCCCCTATTCTGTGAACTAAACGAGGCCTTAATGAAATACATGCAATGCGCGTGTTCGCGAAAAAGAAGAGGATCATCCAGTCCACGCGAAATTGAGCTCCTGGCTCGACTCCCAGTATATATAAATACGTGCTGCACCGTTGAGGAGTAAGCATCTTCTATCATCCATTTCATTTGGACTATAGCCATAGCAACACCGGCGGCAAGAGCAGGGAGGAGCAGAAGTAAGATGGTGGCCGGTGGCAAGAGCAGGGAGGAGCGGTGGAGCCTCGCCGGCGCCACGGCGCTCGTCACCGGCGGCAGCAAGGGCATCGGGTGCGCTATGTGACCACCTCACCTCACAGTGTGATATACAACGTTCGTGTCAATTAGTGCACGTGCAATAACATGCATGGACGTACGTGTGCCTGTGTTGGTGCTGGCAGGCACGCGATCGTGGAGGAGCTGGCGGGGTTCGGCGCGCGTGTGCACACGTGCTCACGCAACGCGGCGGAGTTGGAGGAGTGCCGCCGGCGGTGGGAGGAGCAGGGGCTGCAGGTGACCGTCTCCGTCTGCGACGTGTCCTTGTGCGGCGACCGCGTGGAGCTCATGGCCACCGTCGGGGCCACGTTCGGCGGCAAGCTCGACGTGCTCGTGAACAACGCGGGGCAGACGCTGTTCAAGCCGGCGGCGGAGTGCTCCGGCGAGGACTACGCGCGGATCATGGCGACCAATCTCGAGTCTTGCTTCCACCTCAGCCAGCTCGCGCACCCGCTCCTCCGGCACGCCTCCGTCGCCGGCGGCGGCAGCGTCGTGCACGTCTCCTCCATCGCTGGCTTCGTCGGGCTGCCAGCGCTCGCCATCTACTCCATGACCAAGGGCGCCATGAACCAGCTCACGCGCAGCCTCGCCGCCGAGTGGGCCGGCGACGGCATCCGTGTCAACTGCGTCGCGCCAGGCGGCGTCAAGACTGAAATCAGCACCGATGTGAGCTCTCTTCCTTCGTACCTGGCCCATTAAGTTGAAAGCTACAATTTCATAAATATAGTCACGATTATTAATTCAGTACTAATGAATGAGCAGATGACGATAGACCCTGAGCTTGTGAAGAATGAAATGGCACGGCTGCCTATGGGGAGGATCGGCGAGCCGGAGGAGGTGGCGTCCATGGTGGCCTTCCTCTGCATGCCGACGGCGTCCTACATGACCGGCCAGGTCATCTGCATCGACGGCGGCCGCACCATATCTTAGCTACCACGACACGAATCGTCGATCTCGTGTGTATCTGTATGCCTAGTGAAACCAGCGTGCATTGTTTTGAGGATTTAGTTGGTAATTACATCCATCAAATGCATCCTTGTTACCTTGTAGGCTTGTAACCTGTCTTTTTTCTCTCGTTGAATGTATCAATCTACTAATTCCTAAAAATGATTTCGCTTAAATTTCCATTCCATACGCTCCTAGTGCTTGTGGTTCTACCTCAGGTCATAAGGCCCTCTGCTGAATGGAGTGATGCCAAAAAATAATTGGGCTCACAAAGAAGATTTTAGCATCACGCTAGAAACGTCACAGCGTGTGGGCAATGCCGCATTGCTAGAGGCCCACCTGATATATATTAAAAACTAAAGTCACTACCTGTCTCTCGTCCCTTGGATGAGTGGTAGTTGGGACTCGCTGTGTAGAAAACATTTTTCAGCCAAGATAGCATAAAAACAGGCATAGGTGGTTGTAGTGGTTCGAATGATGTAAAGAAAACGAAAAGAATAACTTCAGCTCCGCAAAGCAGAAGGCCTAAGTAGATAAGGCCTGTTTGTTTTCCTGCATAAACGCTGGGCCAGGCCCATGGGCTGCAGCTATACATGTTTGGTTTCTAGGATGGCCTCGTGGGCCATGCCGGCACAAGCACTCGAAAGCATGCGCCCTATAAAACGAAACTGGAGTTTGTTTCTTTTGGAACTGGCCGGCCTCAACACCGAAGCGATTGGTGTGGTCATCTCCCGTAATCTCACCCAACATGACCTTTTCTTCTTGAGTCCCGACCATTGTTGCCTGTTCACCGCCCACCCTGATCTGCACCGCCTCGCCTGTTGTAAATGATGGCAAATAAACGATGAAGAATAAGAGATCAATCACAGCGAGACACAAGATTTAATGTGGAAAACCCCTCTAATGTGAAGGGGAAAAACCACGGGCGCCAGCCAGCAAACTCTCCTCACTATTTTCAAGAGTCGGGTTACAACGCCATGCGGCGGCTTACAAGAGAATGAATGAAAATATTCAGTTGTCTCGATGGAACTCTAACATAAGGTATATGAACCATACGTAGGGGAGTCTAAGACCATGCATAACCATTCATAAGTATGTCCACCAAAAATAGCTCCCGATGACTAGGCCTTCACGTCTTCAGAGCCATAACTCTTTTGGCTTCGTACTCGGTCAGATCTCCGAGTGCCATGCACACCACGCATGTATTTGGAACATATTCAACAAACTCCACCTTGAGACAAATACATCTTGTAGCATGACTTAACACCTTCATCCTGAACATAAGAAAGAAAATACCACCGGTGCCAAATAGCCTCTTGGGCTAATCCACTAAACCAACTAAGCTTGAGCACAGCTCAAACTTAACAACAGGAACATGTTTAGTCATCATATCAGCAGGATTATCATGAGTACTGATCTTGCATACCTTTAACTTATCATCTTCGATCACATCACGAACAAAATGGTACTTGATGTCAATATGTTTAGTCCTCTCATGGAACATCTGATCTTTGGTAAGATAAATGGCACTTTGACTGCCACAAAATAAATTAATGCAAGAATCAACTCCACACAGCTCAGCGTACAAACCTTTCAGCCAAATTAATTCCTTGGACGCTTCACAAACAACCATATATTCTGCTTCAGTAGTAGACAAAACAACAACAGACTGCAATGTAGCCCTCCAACTCACAGCACAACTGCCAACTGTAAACACATAACCTGTGAGAGACCTGCTCCTGTCCAGATCAGCAGCATAATTTGAATCCACATAACCAATAAGTCCTTTATCAGTTCTACCAAACTTCAAACAAAAATCCACTGTGCCTCTGAGGTACTTGAGAATCCACTGAACTGTCATCCAATGTTCTTTACCAGGATTAGACATATACCTGCTAACCAAACTCATAGCATATGATAAATCTGGACGAGAGCAAACCATGGCATACATCAAAGACCCAATAGCACTAGAATAAGGAACTCTTGACATGTATTCAATCTCTTGATCTGTACTAGGACACTGATCAGCTGACAATTTAAAGTGAGGTGCAATAGGAGTACTAACAGCCTTAGCATGATGCATGTTGAAACGATGAAGAACTTTCTTATTATAACTTTGCTGACTAAGAAATAACAAACCAGATTTTCTGTCTCTAGTAATTTTCATACCGAGAATTTTCTTAGCAACACCAAGATCCTTCATGTCAAACTCACTACTCAACAATTTCTTCAATTTAGTGATTTCAACATTACTCTTGGCAGTAATCAACATATCATCAACATATAACAACAGATATATAGGTGATCCATTAACATGCTTAATGTAAACACAGCTATCAAATTTTGACCTCTTAAAACCATGCGACAACATAAATGAATCAAACCTTTTATTCTACTGACGAGGGGATTGCTTCAAACCATACAAGGACCTCTTCAACTTGCACACAAATTTTTCCTTGCTAGGTACTATGAACCCTTCCGGCTGGTCCATGTATATATCCTCCTCAAGAACACCATGCAAAAATACAGTCTTCACATCTAACTGCTCAAGCTCAAGATCATGTGAAGCAACAATACTAAAGAAAGTACGTATAGTGCTATGCTTGACAACGGGAGAGAAAACATCATTATAGTCAACACCAGAAACTTGACTGTAGCCTTTTGCTACTAACCTTGCCTTATACTTTGGAGGCTCTCTTGGAGTTAAACCCTCCTTTCTTTTGAAGATCCATTTGCAGCGGACGGTCTTCTTTTTCTTAGGCAAAGGAACAATCTCCCAAGTGCAGTTCTTCTCTAGAGACTGCATCTCGTCATGCATAGCTGAAATCCACTTCTCACGATCACCACAAGCAATAGCTTCCTTATAAGTTTCAGGCTCATGAACATTCTCCACCTGTTCAGCACAACTCAGAGCATAATAAGTCAAATTACATTCCTCAATAAGACGCTTTGGAGGTCCACAATTCCTCTTGGACCTGCGTTGAGCAATAGGAACATCCTCCTCTAGCTGTAAAACAGGAGGTGAGTTTTGCTGAACATCATCATGAGCACCATCAGCAGCAACTTCATCATCATGATCATCAGCTGGCTCCACCTGTACACCTGCCTCACCATCATCATGCTCCACCTGCACACTGATATACTACAGCTCCTTTTTAGAATTCTCAGGAACATGATTTGAGGTTAAACTGTCATTAAACATCACAGATTCATTGAAAACAACACTCCTACTCATGAAAGTCTTTCCTATTTCGGGATTCCACAGTTTATATCCTTTAAATCCCGAACCATAACCAAGAAAAAGACATTTAATAGCTCTAGGCTCTAATTTTCCATTATCAACATGAGCATAAGCAGTGCAGCCAAAAACTTTCAACTGTGAATAATCTGCAGGTGTACCAGACCATACCTCAATAGGAGTTTTCTTATCAAGTGGAATAGAAGGCGATCTATTTATCAAGTAACATACGGTGTTAGCTGCTTCAGCCCAAAAACGCCTGCTCATCCTTGCATTGGACAGCATGCAACGAGCCTTCTAAATGATGGTTCTGTTCATACGCTCAGCCACACCATTTTACTGCGGAGTGTATGGTATGGTGTGATGCCTCACAATGCCTTCCTGTCTGCAATAATCATTAAAAGCATCCGAACAAAACTCTCCACCATTATCAGAACGAAGCAATTTCACCTTTCTATCAGTTTGCCTTTCTATCATAACTTTCCAATTCTTAAAAGCAGAAAAGGTATCATCTTTATTTTTCAGAAAATAAGGCCAAACTTTTCTAGAGTAGTCATCAATAATAGTAAGCATGTAATGAGCTCCACCAAGAGAAGGCTTACGGGAGGGACCCCATAAATCAGCATGTACATAATCAAGAATACCTTTGGTGGTGTGAACTGAGGTATTGAACTTTACCCTTTTATGCTTCCCAAAAATACAATACTCACAGAACTTCATGCTACTCGAAGTGCAGCCATTCAACAAGTTTCTCTTCATCAATTCTGTCATACCAAGTTTACTCATATGTCCCAAACGCATATGCCAAAGGTTAGTCTTACTAGGTTCAGCATTAGTAATAGCAGCAGCAGAAACAGAACCATGTAAAGTACTTCCTCTAAGGACATATAACTTTGCAGAATTTAGATCACCTTTCAAGCAAATAAGAGAACCTTTTGATACCTTTAGAACTCCATCTGAACCGGAGTAATGAAAACCTTCTGAATCTAGCGTGCTGAGCGAGATAAGATTTCTCTTCATTCCTGGTATGTATCTCACATTTTTCAGCATGCGTGTCACACCATCATGCGCTTTTATCTGAACGGAGCCGATGCCCACAACATGACATGGGTTGTCATCACCCATACGCACCACATCTCCTTTCTGCACAGATTCATAGGAACTAAACCAATCTCTGTTAGTGCAGATATGAAATGAACATGCTGAATCAAGTATCCATTCATCATTACCAGATACACAACCAGCAAAAACAAGCAGACAATCTCCAGAATCAGAGTTATCAGCAGCCGAAACAACAGAAGCCTTACCATCAAAATTATTTTTCCTCTTCTCCTTATTCTGCAGTTTCTTACAATCCTCAATGAAATGAGTATTTTTCTTGCAATACTTACAGAACGGCTTAGACGATTTGGACTTTGAACGGCCTCTCCCATTGTAACTTTTGTCACGATTGCTGCCACCATTATTAGAGTATCTATGCTCAGATCTGCCTCTCACATGTAATGCTTCGCCCTTGGAGGACGACGACCCGTCAAACTGCACCATACCTTTCATCTTCTCCCTGGACTGGAGCGCCTCATAAACTTCTACAAGGGTTAGTTCATCACGGCTTAAAAGTATGGTGTCACGGAAATTAGCATATGAATTTGGCAATGAACATAATAGTAGAAGACCTAAGTCCTCATCATCGTACTTCACCTCCATCGACACTAGGTCGGCAACGATCTCCTTGAATAAGGATACATGACTCATTACCTCATCACCCTCCTTCATCTTGAGAGTGAACAGCTTCATCTTCATATGCATCTTACTGGTTAGATCCTTGGACATACAGATCGATTCCAGTTTCAACCACATTTTTGCAGCGGTCTTTTCCTGCAGCACCTCTTGCAAAATATCATTATGTAAATGAAGCTGAATTAGGGACAAAGCCTTACGATCCCTGCGAACTTCCTCAGGAGTCCAATTCGCCTTCTGCTTCTTCCCGAAACTATCTAGCGCCTCATCGTAATCTTCTTTCTGCGCTAGAATCGCCCGCATCTTGACTTGCCACAGCGAGAACCTCGTCTTGTACGTTAGCGGCTCTAGATCAAACTTCATCGACGTCATCATAGAACCCTAATATGCAAACCACAGCTCTGGTACCACTTGTTGTAAATGACGGCAAATAAACGATGAAGAATAAGAGATCAATCACAGCGAGACACAAGATTTAACGTGGAAAACCCCTCCAATGTGAAGGGGAAAAACCACGGGCGCCAGCCAGCAAACTCTCCTCACTATTTTCAAGAGTTGGGTTACAACGCCATGCGGCGGCTTACAAGAGAATGAATGAAAATATTCAGTTGTCTCGATGGAACTCTAACATAAGGTATATGAACCATACGTAGGGGAGCCTAAGACCATGCATAACCATTCATAAGTATGTCCACCAAAAATAGCTCCCGATGACTAGGCCTTCACGTCTTCAGAGCCATAACTCTTTTGGCTTCGTACTCGGTCAGATCTCCAAGTGCCATGCACACCACGCATGTATTTGGAACATATTCAACATCGCCTCCATCGCTTGGATCGGCTAAAGCGTTGGAGGAAAGCATGTCATGGATGTATGAGGTGCTCATCTGCAGTCCCTACTCTTCCCCTTGCAGCGGCGCGGACACGAGGGTTGCGGCGGCCCAGCGCCTCTGCCACCCGTGCTCTGCTACGCTGGAGAAGAAGAGATGTGGCATGATGGTAACTCCACCATAAGCTGATGCAAGGTAAGCAAATTTATCTTAAAGTCTACAAAACACCCGTCATAGACCTAGCTCATATCATACATGGAAAACAAACATGTGTAGTCGCACCCGGTTATCACGTCCCAATCCAACATGTCTCTGGCCATCCATACGAGGCACCCTTGTGCAGGGAAACAAACAGGACCACAATGTTTTAGACAACACAAAGTTTGTACAGGTCAAATTTTCAGTGAGAAAATACTAATACATTGGATTATTTCACGTAAAACCACAACCTACCTCAACTTGCACCACACTACTGCAACTGCCAAAACATGTGGCGTGGTAGAGTAATTTTGCCACATCATATGGGGTTTGCGTGGCCAAAAAGAATGAAATATAACAAAAACATTTTGGAGTTGTTTCTATAATATGATTTGAAAAAGATTAAAGAAAGTGAAGCTTCCACCTTTAGGCAGAAAGAATTGGTACGGTGGAGTCTTGGCCTAAACGTTTAAACGGACTAAATGGTCACCTACTGTTTAGCTATTTATTCTCGCTAAACTGCCATTTAAACGGACGAAATGGTGATTAAACGGGATAAACAATTGATTAAATGGACACGGCAAGCCATTGTGTAAGGTTTACACGGTGTAAACACAGGCTAAACTGCCGTGTAAGCGAACAATATAAATCCTTCATCTGAGAGAAAAACAATTAATTATAGCATACTCTAGAAAGTATTTCACCCCAAAGAGTATCATACTCTAGGTGTTTACGCACTGGAGAAGTCTTTGGAAAAGTCAGGTATAAAAACAATTATAGCATGTTCATACTCTTGGTGTTTACGCAGAGTCATCGTCGCTAGTTCTTGGCATTTAGCATGCCTCTAATTGCTAGTGCTATCATACTACGTCTGAGCATCCGCCTACTGATAACAGAGGAATCAGTCACCCATGTTCTAAGCATACTTAGCTTGAAGTTTAAGCAAACCAGATAGCAGCTAGCTTTCATGGCAGCCGCTAGCGGGAGCAGGCAAGAGAGGTGGAGCCTCGCCGGCGCTACAAAGCTGGTCACCGGCAGCAGCAAGGGGATCGGGCACGCGGTCATGGAAGAGCTGGCCGGGTTTGGCGCGCGGGTGCACACATGCACGCGGAGCGCGACAGAGCTGGAGGAGTCTCGCCGCCAATGGGCAGAGAAGGGGCTCGTCGTAACCGTCTCTATCTGCGACGTCTCCGTGCCAGCCGACCGGGAGAAGCTCATGGACACGGTCAAGGCGACCTTTGGCGGCAAGCTCGACATCCACATGAACAACGCCAGGCAGACGTTCTTGAAGCCAGCGGCGGAGTGCATGGCCGAGGACTACTCGCATGTGATGGCGACCAACTTAGAGTCAAGCTTCCATCTCTGCCAGCTCACGCACCCTCTCCTCGTTAGAGCTTCCATCGCCGGAGGAGGAAGCGTCGTCCATGTCTCCTCCATCGCAAGCTACCTGGGTTACCCAGGGCACGTGCTGTACTGCATCTCCGAAGGTACCAATCCGTGCAGTGGCGGATGCAGAACACGATTGAAGGGGGCGGATCTCTTCTTCTTCCTCTTCTCTCTCCATTTTTCTTCTTTCCTCCACCTCTTCTTCTCCCTCATCCTCCCCACACCTCTATTGTTGCACCAGCTGTAGGGGGGCTGGATCCCCCAGCACCCCCTGTAGATCCGCCCCTGAATCCGTGCATGTTATGCCAATTAGAAATTTATATTGCACATTGTTTTCTCGAAAAGCAGCCAGCAAGAATTTTGCTGGGAATATATTAATAGAGAAGAAGCAACTTAGCATTAAGAACGAAGACAAAAAAAACCACTATAAAAACCTGTCAGATACTGTTCTGACAAGCCTGAAGAACCTGAAGCATATGAAGCTGTGGAACCGGGAGTTGTTGTCACAAGCAGCCCATACAAAGAAGCCCAACAGAGGAAGGAAGCCCAACACCATGTACTTTGGACCGGCTTGGATATCCATGTAGCACAGGCCCATACCTTCCAGGAGGAGAGACATGTAGAAGAGAGACGTTGTGAGGAAGGGGAGAGCAGGATAGAACAGAGAAGTAGTTGGCTGGCTGCGTCAAAGACGGCGGTGGGAGCAAATTGCCCTGTTCTTGTATCCAGATCTTGTTAATTTTGTTCTAAACCGCATAATATACGCTATATGATAGTGATGGAGTGAATTACGAGTTGAGTTAGTGACAAAACCCTACGACGGGAGCGAAAACAAGGCAACCATCGTAACAGCATAGAACCCACACACCACCACTGCGATGGCAAAAGACGCCAGCCTCACATGCCACTGCAACAGCCAAAAATAGGAAGGGTGTGGGGTTCCATGTAGCGATGCCTCTAGGGAGGAAACGACATCCTCAAATGCTATTAAAGCTAGTATGCATGGTTCACCCGGGTTGGGGTAGTCGGTGGTGGGTGTGAGGGAGAGTGGGTTAGTTAGATGTGTTTGGTTTGAGAGATATAATGGTCCAGTATCATCTTATCACTCCTCATTGGAGTCTTATTTTTTATCGGAATGATTGAACAACGCATGTCACCACATTTCTGATATGCATATAATTAATATAACTAATGCATGGGTTGGAGTAATCTCATGGAACTAAGAACACGTGATAGACTACTTTAACTATGATTAAACGATTTCTCAAACACAACCCCTCCTTGTTGGCTACATTTTTTATCCTCCAATGATCTCGTTCAGATAGACAACCTATATAACCATTGTTTTGTTTGGGTTGAAGCATGAGATTCCCACAAATTTACGCAAAAGAGCAATATCTCACTAGCTCTTAGACATATGTAAGTTAAATTGTTTCAACAAAACCTTGTATTGTTCATGCAAAAAGTATATTCTCTTTGTTTCTGACAGAATTCTACTATCACAGGAGCAATGAACCAGCTTACAAGGAGCCTGGCTGCCGAGTGGTCTCAGGACAAGATTCGTGTGAACTGTGTTGCCCCAGGCGCTGTCACGACTGATATACTCAAACAGGTGCATAGCTTCTAGACCTGCGTCGTCAACTTTTCCAGTGCCCCTAAATTATTTAGAGTAAAGTGCATGATAGGTCCTCAAATTTGAAGGATGCTGGTCCTCATGCTCACAAATTGCATCGTTTCCGTCCTCAAACTATCTGGGTCGTCCATCTATCAACTTGTTCCTCCGATCCTATGGCAGAAATAAGCAAGCCAAACAAATAAGAAAATTTTGATTATACATTTTTGGATGAGGCTATTCTACAAATAGAAGAAAAATTGTCCACAGAAAATTGTGTACCAAATGCATCTGCTGCAATGACTTTGTTTTGACCATAACAATGCAAATAAGACAATTTCTTTTCACCAAAAATATATGTTAGCACAAAAAATGCATTGCATTAGATCATAACTAAGGCTGCATATATAATGAGAGTACGTACATAGACAATGAAGTTTATCTACTTTTTTTTTAGTTGACAGGTAGAACCAGAATTTCTGGACCTGGAGATTTCACAGGTTCCGATGCAGAGGTGCGGGGAGGTAGAGGAGGTGGCGTCCGTGGTGTCGTTTCTGTGTATGCCGGTGTCTTCCTATGTCACTGGCCAGGTCATTCGCATCGACGGCGGCCGGACCGTAAGTGCGTGAGCCTCTAGCTAATATATATACTACTAAATATAGACGTGAGTTACAATGAGATATTCATCTTGTTATATTTCTTGGATGACTTGCGACTCAGAGATTTTATTTAGCAATCATGTTATGTGTTTCAAATTATTTGAGAATCGAACTTTGTATTGTTTCTAAATGTGTACTGCTCTAACCCATACATTATGAGAGGTTTGGAGCTTTATCAATGATTGTATCTTGCGCTCCAGTGACTCCAGTGGTAAACCTTACCTTCTCTGCCTAGAAAGAAAAAATCATACTTGACCAGAGAAAAAGTCAAACCTTACAGATTTAAACAACAATTAGGCAATTGTGCCCTATGCAACAGCAACTGTGTGACGAGACAAGCATGAATCTCTTCTTTGAGTGTCCATTCAGCACAAACTGTTGGCAGTTTATCTCTATCAGTTGGAACCTGCAGCTACAGCCCTTAGACATGATCATTGAAGCTCAAAATGTTTTTGGCGATCACATCTTCAGAGAAATTGTAATAACAGCTTACTGGATTATTTGGACAACCAGGAACTGAGTCATTTTCGACAATGCGATTGTCTCTTTAAATATGTGGAAAGAAGACTTCAAGAAAGAGCTTGGTTTGGTTTGTATCAAAACAAAGCAAAATGTAAAAACCGCAACTTTGTGGAGAGAGTGTATCCCTTAATTGTAATCTCCTTTTCTTTTTGGGCTTTTGGAAGCCTTATAACTTGTACAGATATATACATAATAAAAAATTTAAGTAGAGGCCTCCCATGCTGATCCCTCGAAAAAATGTTCACAGCATAAATCTTACATCAATAGATTTTGTATTGTAAGTGTCGATTGATATTTTAACAATTAACTACATATGATAAAAAAATAAAGGTTAAAATCTACTTTGTATGACTTTTATCCTAGTTAAATATGATTCTGGTTTCCGGATGGAAGGAGTTTTTCTCAAGTAAACACTCCACATTCTCATAGGACTCTGCTGTTCATATGGCTTACTTCTGTTTTTCTTGGGGATGTAGGTGGACTTGACTGGAACCTTGCATTCCTAGTTTTTCCTTTTATTTATTTGTCTTGTAGCGTCCATTCACTCCCTCTTTTCTCTTGTTCTTTGTTCCCTCTCTATTTCTATGGCTCTATGGTCGGTGTTGGAGCGTGCCTTCCCGCGCAAGGCTCCAAGTTGGGTCGTCTTAGGTAGTGCTTGGTATGGGGGACGGAATGGGACAATCCCACTTTCTTCGGTGTTTGGTTGGGAGAGTAGAGGGGCAGAGTCATCTCACATAGGAAATATTCCCACATCATTCCACATTGGAAATATTCCTGCAAGATGTGGAGCAAACTCGTCCCTTGGAAACGAGCGGAAGGGGTCACCCAGGTGGGATGAGCGCACGTGTAGCGAGGAGGAAGAGAAGGTGCACCACGTGTGGCCAAGCGAGTGGGCGAGCTTCGGGGACCTCTACCCCTACTAGCATGTGGATGAGATCAACCGCCACCGCGCAGGCGAGGTCCACCGCCGCCGCCTCACCAACGCACGGGCGAGGGCCAGCCGTGGCCCAGCCACTGCATGGGCGAGGACGAGCCCCAGCCCTTCCGACACGTGGGTGAGGCGAGCCACATCCACACCGGCACAAGCGAGGACCAGCCACAGCCCCGCCACCGCTCCAGCGGGGGCGAGCCATAGCCCTCCGCCACAAGATCTAGCTATGCCCCTAGCCCCGCCATCTGCTCGATGTGTGTATACGGTAGCAGGATGGAAGATGAAGAAGAAAGAAAAAAACAGACTAACAGGTTGGCCCTATGTGTTAGATGGTTGATCACACTTTTCTTTTTTGTGAGGATGGCTGGTCACACTTTTGATCTCCCAAAAGCAAATAAAAAATGAAGTAATCCTATCCCTCTTCAACGAAACAACAAATAGGATCATCTCGACTCTGAAAACAGAGGTGACAGCCACAGCCACAGCCCACGGGCGCATCAATGAGTTGGACAACTTTTTTTCAAAAAGAAAAAAAGACGAGGGGCTGACCATGTGCGGCAGGACGCGTGCTGGGCCGCCACTCGTATTGGGCCACACCGGCTCTGCTGGACCAGGCCGCTGACTTCGTGGCTGCGCTGGATGCTGTCGCTGGGTGGAGGGAAACCAACGATCTTGACAACCAGCCCAGCAGGGGTGAGCTTCGTCTACGGCTAAACAGTTGGATTAGGAGCCCACATGCAGTGTTGATGTGACCCAAGTCCACCAACAGGAATAGGTGCCGAGTACGTGGATTTTAATGCCTCTAAGATTAGGGCCCGCACACCTTTCCTCGCTTTTAGTTCTTTTGGGCCAAATTAGGGCCAGTTTTGTGGTTCTTATTTCATTTATTTATGTTTTCTCCCATGCAAAGTGTATGATAAAAAGACATGTATTTCGTTGACGGCTTCCATGTATTTCGCATTTGTAATGGCTCGTTTGGTTCACAGGAAGAACACACGAAAAAATAGAGGTACAATGCAATTCCTATAGGTTTTTCACAGTAGTAGCGTTTGTATAACGAAGGAATGAGCACGAGACTTCCCTTTAGAACCGTGAGCAAGCCTCTACTTTTGGAAAAAAGAAAAAAAAAATGCACCCAACTACTGGAGTGGAAAAATTTTCCTATAGCGCTCGCTTTCGTGGCTGCGTAGTCAGATCTTTATGTACTAACATAACATCTTCCGTTATTCAAATTATTCTCAGATTCTTGTCTTCTAGATTTCAACTTTGCTAAACACCTTCTCTTGTACCTTTGAAGCAGTGGCGGATCTAGGAAATAAATTAGGAGAGGCTTATCTCATAATCTTTCATTCCTAGCCTCTCATTCTAACCTTGAATATGTATAAATTTATAGCGGGGGCTTAGGAGGGGCTCCATGGTCCGAGCGGCGGTAGCGGGGCTCGAGCCCACCCCGCCCGGGTGCTGGATCCGCCCCTGCTTTGAAGTGCTTTTTGTTCCTTTGTTTTGAAATTGTGCTCCTATCCCTTTTGCAAGTTTATTTTTCTCCATCCCTTTGTTTTCTATTATACTAGGCGTATTCCCCGCACGTTGCCACGAGAATTAGATGATCAAACTTAGGTAGTAGTTAGTTGAAACTTGAAAGTAGAAAGCTTTCTGAAAGAAATCATGGAATTAAAATCCATCCAATGTTCGGGGTGCATTTCAGCTATACAAAAATCTGAAAAAGTCAATGAAACCAAATATTCACACACGCAGCCATGGACACTCAACTCTGATTTATTATTATATTATGCTCTGAATCAAGAAAGAGATTTCCTGGCACTTGCTGAACTGAACAAATACAGCAAACCCGTATGGAGGAGTAGAGTTGGTATACAATAACAAACTCACAGGCATATGTAAACAGGCCCTCTACTATGTTCATGCCATTACAACATCACTGACCTCAGCAGCAAAGCAAGAGTCTGAAATACACCATAGATAAACTAGGATACAGAAACATACTAGTTCAGATCTCTTGCACTTCCAATTCAATGCTAGGTGGTATTGAGATAAGGAAAAACCAGAGCACTACAAGACACATGTTCAAACTCGGTTTAGCAACAACCAAAGATAAGTATAAGGTAATGCATGTGAAGACCCCACAAGACACCAAATCTGAACCTATATTGATTTGAACCAGTTGAGAAATTTAAAAGGGAAAATTTCAGCATGTGCATACGCTGCACTCCTAATCTGCATTTTAGTTCGCTACACCATGTATCACTGAAATGTTCACATGTCCGGAAAAATCAACTTACAAAGTGACCTATATATCCATGCTAGTCTGTTATCACACCATTCATACTAAGGTGCCATAAAATAGCAACCATTATTTGCTCTACATTCAGTTAAGAAAACAAGATCTGACGAAATGAAAAGAAAAAACACATCATGAACAGAGATCGTAATCCGCGGCATTCCACTCCGCCAGAACGGACCTCAAATCCGCTAAACCTAGCTACTCCAAAGACAGCAACCACAACTGCGGTGGCCGCCGGCATTCAAGATGCTGAGGCATTCCTGACCGCCGCAGCGTCAGCGTAGCGTACAAAGCAGCATGAAGCCGGGCACGGGGGTGGGGGCAGAGGAAACAGCGCAGGGGGCCACGGCGTAACGTGGGAGGTGGAGGCGGAGGCGAGCCGCGGGGACTCGAACGAACGGGCTGGCTGCAGCACCTCGCCACGGTGGTCGTCGTCGCTGGCGGCGCAGCGGACACGGGAGGAAGCTTGGCAACAGCGGAATCGACGGCGGCCCAGCGAAATGCGGATCCAGCATACCCAAACAACGAAGATTTCATGGAATCAAAGGAAGAAAAGGCAACGAACCTGGGACATCAACCAAATAAAATGCATCAAGGATGGGACAGATCAACTTCTGGTGAAGGATGAGGAGATCAAGGATAGACGGAGAGAGTACTTCGATAAGCTGTTTAATGGGGAGAATGAGGGTCCTACCCTTGAGTTGAACGACTCATTTGACGATACCAACAGACGCTTTGTGAGGAAAATTCAGGAGGCAGAGATCGAAGAGGCTTTGAAGAGGATGACGGGAGGTAAAGCGATGGGCCCTGATAGTATCCCCATTGAGGTGTGGAGATACCTAGGCGCCAGAGCGATAGTATGGTTAACTAAGCTTTTTAACCTTATTTTTTGGTCTAACAAGATGTCTGAAGAATGGAGAAGTATATTAGTACCTATCTTCAAGAACAAGGGAGATGTTCAAAGTTGTACTAACTACCGTGGGATTAAGTTGATGAGCCATACGATGAAGCTCTGGGAGAGGGTTATCGAGCATCGCCTAAGGAGAGTGACACATGTGACCCAAAATCAGTTTAGGTTCATGCCTGGTAGGTCGACCATGGAGGCGATTTTCTTATTACGACAATTGATGGAGAGATATAGGGAGCAGAAGGACTTACACATGGTCTTTATTGACCTCGATAAGGCATATGACAAAGTACCGAGAAATATCATGTGGTGGGCCTTGAAAAAGCACAAAGTCCCAACTAAGTACGTTACCCTCATCAAGGATATGTACAGGGATGTGGTGACGTTTGTCTGAACATGTGATGGCGACACCAGTGACTTTCTAATTAAAATAGGACTACATCAGGAGTCAGCTTTGAGCCCTTATTTATTTGCTTTGATGATGGATGAGGTCACAAGGGACATTCAAGGTAATATCCCTTGGTGTATGCTCTTTGTTGATGATGTGGTGCTAGTTAACGATAGTAGGACAGGGGTTAATAGGAAGTTAGAACTATGGAGGCACACGTTAGAGTCGAAAGGGTTCAGACTTAGTAGGACTAAGACCGAGTACATAAGGTGCGATTTCAGCGCGACTAGGCATGAGGAGGGAGACGTTAGCCTCGATGGGCAAGTGGTGGCCAAGAAGGATACTTTTCGGTATTTAGGGTCGATGCTATAAAAGAATGGAGACATTGATGAAGATGTTAGGCATAGAATTTCAGCCGGTTGGTTGAAATGGCGTCAAGATTCTGGCGTCCTCTGTGACAAAAGGGTGCCTCAGAAGCTGAAAGGTAAGTTCTATAGGACGGCGATTCGTCTGGCGATGTTATACGGTGCTGAGTGTTGGCCTACAAAAAGACGACATGTCCAACAATTGAGTGTAACAGAGATGCATATGTTGCGTTGGTGTTGTGGGCACACAAGGAGGGATATAGTCCGGAACGACGATATTCGAGATAGGGTTAGGGTGTCACCAATTAAGGAGAAATTGATTCAACATCGGTTGAGATGGTTTGGACATGTCCAACGGAGGCCTCCTGAGGCGACGGTGCGTAGTAGAGTTCTAAAACGGGCCGATAATGTAAAAAGCGGTAGAGGTCAACCTAAACTAACTTGGGACGAGTCCGTTAAGAGAGATCTTAAGGAGTGGAATATCTCCAAGGATTTAGCTATGAACTGAACCGCTTGGAGATTGACAATCTTAACGTGCCTGAACTGTGATCTCTTTTTCTCTTGTGCCCTTTATGTCCCTTTATGTGTCTCCATATTTTTCGTTTCTTTTGGGTTTTATTTCTTGCCTATCCAACTTGCTTGCCTATCTAACTTGCTTGGGACAAAAGGCTATGTTGTTGTTGTTAAATGGAACAAACCAACTGCCTCCTACTCACCAAAATTAGTTTGTGTGTTTCTTTCTGTGGTTATGTCCCATGCCCCATAGAGTAGACTGCAGAAACACATGACATCTCTAGTTTCATTGCAGGTACAAAGAGGATTAGGGGAGAGTGGAGAACAAAAATCAGAGAGCGTCATTGTACCTCCTTTAGAAGAGTTCCTATGGCGTCAGGGTCAGGAACAATGGAACTCGAGAGAAAAATTGGTGGTACACCGCAACCTGGATGAAATCGCCCCTCTTCTAAACCTGCTGGACTAGGACGAGCAGACCAAGGAAAATACCTGGCCCATAGAACAAATCGAACATCAGGAAAGGGGATCGACTACATAAATATGAAGAACATAGGTACAACAAGGAAGAATGGGGGACAAATCACAAATCAGAGAGCCTCACCGGACCTCTGTTCAGAGAGTTCCTTTGGCGTCAGGGCTAGGAACAGGGGAGCTTGCCGGTACAGTCATCGGCCCACAGCGACGAGAAGAAATCACCCTTCTGGCTTCTGCTCAGTCTGCTGGAAATGGCACGCGGACCAAGTAGAATACAAAATTAATGGCTGGAATGAGAGCACGAACAGATAATATATTTTCGGCTGCGCCTGCTCTTTTAGTGGAACTATTAGCACATGCATCTGGGATTATTTAGGAGGAAGAATAGCCTATATGCTCTAGGAATGAAAACTTAAATAAATTAAATATGTGAACAAATGAACTACTTGGACAGAAGAAAAATAGTAAATGTCTTTAAAATTACCTGCAACCATCTTCACATACTGCATGTTAAAAAAATAGCAACCATTATTTGCTCTACATTCAGTTAAGAAAACAAGATCTGACGAAATGAAAAGAAAAAACACATCATGAATAGAGATCGTAATCCGCGGCATTCCACTCCACCAGAACGGACCTCAAATCCGCAACCTAGCTACTCCAAAGACAGCAACCACAACCGCGGTGGTCGCTGGCATTCAAGATGCTGAGGCATTCCTGGCCGTCGCAGCGTCGGCGTAGCGTACAAAGCAGCATGAAGCCGGGCACGGGGGTGGGGGCAGAGGAAACAGCGCGGGGGGCGACGGCGTAACGTGGGAGGCGGAGGCGGAGGCGAGCCGCGGGGACTTGAACGGACGGGCCGGCTGCAGCACCTCGCCATGGTGGTCGTCGTCGCTGGCGGTGCAGCGGACATGGGAGGAGGCTTGGCGACAGCGGAATCGACGGCGGCCCAGCGGAATGCGGATCCAGCATACCCAAACAACGAAGATTTCATGGAATCAAAGGAAGAAAAGGCAACGAACCTGGGAATCTGATGGAATCGCCTGTGGCCAGGGAGAGTGTTGCGGGGAAGAAGACGAGGGGAAAATGATACAGCCACAAATGAACAGGCGCGACTCCCAACTTTGAAACAGTACCGATAAAAGTGGGCCCTCCAAATCAGAGTCACAAAACTGCCAATACAAATCGGACGACCGATGGCGATCTAGCGGCCAGAAAATTCGAGTGCTAGCGGCTGCCAAAACAACCGAGTGGAGTATAGCTTTTCTCATAATTAAAACGATGACACTGACCAGCTGGTAGAGACGCACCGTGCAGTATGGTCCACGTGGTGCAACTATGCTGACGTGTCTCCGACGACAACTGGACTTATTCTGAACCGCACAACGGACGACTGTCACGTCATCTTAATTACCTTGCAATCGTTACGACTCTGAAGCAAACTTTTTTTTTAACCAGAAGCTAACTATTTCTGACTAATGATTAACCTAGGTCCTGCCGTCCTGGGCCATATATACTGGATGAACACAAACCGTGCATAATAGAGAGGGGATGGCAGCAACCGCCAATGAGCGTTGGAGCCTGGCCGGCGCGACGGCGCTGGTCACCGGCAGGAGCAAGGGCATCGGGCACGCCATCGTGGAGGAGCTGGCGTCCTTGGGCGCACGGGTGCACACGTGCTCCCGCAACACCGCCAAGCTGGAGGAGTGCCGCCGGGGGTGGGCGGAGGAGAAGGGCCTGCAAGTCACCCTCTCCGCGTGCGATGTCGGCGTGCGCACCGAGAGGGAGGCGCTCATGGACACCGTCAAGGACGTCTTCGCCGGCGAGCTCGACATCCTTGTAAGTGCATATATATGCCACTTATTGTGCCCATGAATTGAGAAGCATCCCCCGGCACGCACGGCGACACGATCGTTTTGGCTGGCTGCTGTATAGGTGAACAACGCGGCACAAGTGGTGTTCAAGCCGGTGGTGGAGTGCACGGCGGAGGACTACGCGCGGATCACGGCGACCAACCGTGCTTCCACCTCAGCCAGCTCGCGCACCCACTCATCCGCAAATCGGTCGTTGCCGGCGGCGGAAGCATCGTCCACATCTCTTCCGTCGGTAGCTGCCTTGGCATCCCGAACGTGGCGATTTACTCCACTACCAAAGGTATTTGCTTATTTGCTTGCATCTCTAGGGCCTTGGTAAGTAGAATGTATATATATACTAGTTACCAAGAGTAAAAAAAGAGAGTTATAGACTGATAGCTCCTTATGAGCTTAGTAGGTACAGACATTTTTTTTAACAGAAATGTTATACCTCACTTGGGTGTTCCAACACTCGATTCTTCCCTCTTCTCTCTTCCCTCTTCTTCTCCAAATCCGATGGCCTTAGGCCGTCTCCAATAGGAGATCCATCAGGAGACCTGAACTCAAAATGGGTCTCGAACAAAATACCTATAGCCTCTAACATAGTACTTATATGGAAGACCCATTTTGGGTGTTAGGAGAGGTATAACCCAAATCTGAGTATCCCCTCTCCTGAAGACTCATTTGCAGAAAAGATTATCTTTTGGGTCTTGTTGTTGGAAAAGACAAAAAATGGGTATTGAACCCTTTTCCTGTAGCGCTACCCAAATGTGAAATGGTTCTTGTACTTTAGGTAATGGTTGTTCGAGACAGTCTTAGAAGAACTTCTTTGGGAGGCAGGGTGGCCAGGTGGTGGGGGCGGCAGGAGGGCAGCGGTTAGGGTTCTGACAGTAGAGGCAGCTAGACTAGGTTAAGGCATGGGCGGCCATGGCCATGACGGCAGCATGGGGAGAGAAAGAAGGAGGCTGCCTTGTCACGGTAGGGTCTCACCGGAGCTCTGTAGCTCCTCCGGCGAGACCCTACGCGTTTGCAGCGGGGCGGTGGGTAGTGGATGCGCATCGTGAGGAGGAAGAAGATGTGCAGAGTAAAAATTGAGTGTCCTGACAGCTCATAAAACTCGAGTGTTCCATAAAAATATTCTTTATAAATTTTGTTTTTTCTGGCATGCAGTAGTTTGACATAAATAAATAGATTTCTTGATGAGTTGTGTAGGAGGGATGAACCAGCTCACAAGGAGTCTCGCAGTCGAGTGGGCCAGTGACAAGATTCGTGTGAACTGCGTGGCACCAGGCATTGTGTTCACTGATATGGCCAAACAAGTATGTATACAACGGCATCCATGCATTCAAGCTTTATTTTTTGTGAAGCACATTAATTTCATCCATTCAGAAAACACTCGTATATTAATTATATTTTTAAACATTTCTTCCGATTTGAATTTAACCGTCTTGACGTCAACCATAAAAACTCCATCGTGTTAACTTGTGGTTGACACAACAGGTCCCGGTTGTCCTGGAGAAAGAAAGTCCGTCGCGTATTCCGCTCAAGCGGAGCGGGGCGATGAAGATGAATACAACCAATATGTGGCAGATGAAATTCTAGAGAAAGTTGGCTTCGGTAGCTAGGTACACTTTGCCTGGCATCTACAGATGTAAAAACAACGATATATATGTATATTTTGTGATTTGTTCTGGGCCAAATGAAGAACTGACCTCTGTAAGGAAATATACAGAACTTCTAAAAGATCACTGCTTTTGGAATGAAAATAGAAATGGTCCCCACGTCCACCGTCCACGTGTACTGGAGTGTTGCGTAAGCTGTACTCAACTTTTGGCCTAACTGATGAGGATGGTCAAACTACTCTGGGCCGTGAGCTCCACAGACATGCACAAAAGTCGTTTGCTCTATACATCACAGTATGCATCATGCCATATATATATATATATATATATATATATATATATATATATATATATATATATATATATATATATATATATATATATATATATATATATAGCTTTCTGGGTACTCAAAAGGAATGAATTTAAACGCATGCAATTCCAGCTACTAAACCCATGCAATTCAAAAGCAATAGAGGTAGGTCCAGCTCTAATTTTAAGCAAATATGAAACCAACCAACATCTTTTCTTTGAATGCTCACATGAACTGTTTTTGTGAAGAGTGCTAGGAATTAATATAATCCACTTCGAAATTAATGACCAAAAATTGTTTTTAGAATTACACACTACAACATAGACACCCACAGCACTCACACAGACTCACCCCCATTTGAATACATGTACGCAAACCATTCCCCCTATCAGCACATTCGAAGGACTGAGCCGATAAATCTCGAGATTCATGAAGTCAACACAGGCGCCTCCCTGTTAATGGGGATGTTGCCTACCACTAAAAGCAAACACACCGCTAAATTCTGAAATAAATCCAAGAAAATGAGAGCATTCGTGTCAAGTCGAGGACTTGATCTCGGTGTGCAGCTTCCACCACAAGGAACCCAACCAATACTCTAGGAATAATAAGAATTTTCAATCACTGATACTGATAGGAGCAAAGTTGTTTTCGATAATTGCCAATCCAATTCTCTTTTGCAGGTGTTATTAGGGTGGAGGGGCATTTGCTTTGCTTCTAGGTCCAATTGCAACAATGTGAGGCTCAAGATGCACTCATGGTGGAGGCTTTTCAAACTTTGGAGACCAAAGCAGTAAGACTCTTTGTTTTCTATGGATGGCCTTTTTTATATATAATTGGGTTTTGAGATGGTTTTATTATAAAAACTTTGTTTTCCTAGAGCTGTTTAGGTGTAGCAAGTTGATCTGATTCCTCTTCAACCAAGACGAAGTCGGATACTCTTTCCATTATCTAAAAAATCTACTAAATGGTACAATAGTTAGTTAGTAAGGAGAGTAGACACATTAGTGGCATATTTAACTACGTGTTAACCATGGGATGTAATAATTCACCATACTCTCAGATGAACTCGAAGAATTCCCCACGCGTTGCTGCTGGTATCCATGAGAAAATACAGATGGATTTGGTTCGCTACTAGCTTTATTATGAAAGTGGAGTAGAGCGGTTCGAAGGGCATGAGAGTTTGATGCCGGATGAAGTCATCATGGAGAAGGTAGAGGGTAAAATTTGTAATGGCTTGGACGCTTAGTTGAATTGATGGCTTGGAGCATTAAAGGAACCAAGTGGAAGACAATACGGTTCCTCTTTCCTTGGCAACAAATGCAATTTAGTGTTTGAAGTTATTCCTGATAGGGCTCACGAATGCAATTTAGTGTTTGTACTTAGTGGCTTGGTGGGGCTCTGGTAGCCCTGGATAACGAGCCGGCTCGGCTCGTTTAGGCTCGGCTCGTTCTGGCTCGATAAGATAACGAGCCAGCTCGGATCGGCTCGTTATCCTAACGAGCCAGAAAGCCAGCTCGGCTCGGCTCGTTAAAAGCTCGAGCTGGCTCGTTAAGCTCGCGAGCCAGGTATAAAAAATACACAAAATATAATATTTGTATTTATTTAAAGTTTGAGAATAATAATAATACAAAAGAAATGCATCTAGACCAGTTACCAGTCAATTTATAGGGTCTAGACCAGTTACTAGTCAATTGTAAAGTACAAGACATGAAGTAATACAAAAACTAATACAAGTTTTGATACTTTTTTTCCTGAAAGCTTGGCTCGTTTAGCTCGCGAGCGGCTCGCGAGCTGGCTTGAGTTAGCTCGTTATAGCTAACGAGCTAAAATCTTGGCTCGGCTCGGCTCGTTATCGTAACGAGCCGAGCCGAGCTGAGTTGAGCCAGCCACGAGCCGAGCGAGCTAACGAGCTTCGAGTTTTTCGTCCAGCCTTAGGCTCTGGTGATGGCGTGGCCTCATGAAATCAAAGAGAGATATGTAGTGGGGTTTTATTTTATGAGTATAAGATTACAATGTGTAAACTTATTGTTGATCATCAACGTTTTCTTGAAAAATACCAATCAACCAATTTATAACTACTGGAAACAAGTGTTAACCAATTTATAACTACTGGAGGCACCTAGCACTATGGCAGCCCAGGCCATGGCCCTAGCAGTGGCCCATGTAACAAGGCGCAGGTCTTTAGTTTTTTCCCAAGCAGCCCAGGCAAGGAGTAGGGCAACAGATACTCAGAGTTCAGGCAAGCAGCCCAACACAGAGCTCGCCTTGCTCGCTCCGTTGCGAGACTCGTGACCGTCGCTCTCCGCTCCGCGCTCCGCCCTTCGGCCCTCCGCTCCGCCTACGCACTCCGGCTCTGCGGCCTCGTGCCCTCCGATCTGCACTCCGCGGTGGCAGCGTACAGCGTGGCGTCGCGGCTCCTTTGTCAGCCGGGCGCTGGCCTCCTGCCGCTGTCGGCGGACCGGCTCCTTCCTTGCAGGTGAGAAGAGCAATTGAGCAAGCTTCCGTTGTTAGGTTTGGATCTGAAACTGATTTTGATTCCAAATTTCCAATTTCCAAGTTCCCAGTTTCAACACTTTGATTCTAATTTCTCATTAAAGTGTACAAGATGAAGAGGACCAGGACTTTTTCTCGTTTCTCTCGATTTCCTTGTCTATGGTGTAGTTTTCGTTTTTTGGCTGTCTTAGCAAAATCCTGGGTCCGCCACTGCATCCATTCTTCTTCCTCCCATGAGGCCATGCATGACGCCATTGCTGAGAAAATCTTGGGTCTGTAACTCTATAAGCATGACGGTGCAGTTATCGTCTAGTCGCCAACGTGATTTCGACGGCGCTGCAGGCGTCGGCATCGTGCCTGACTTTAACCAATGCATCAGCATAGACAGAAATGTCAAACCAGACAAGTCAATCATTATTCAAACACACGTGCTTGCAGGGACGTCGTGTACCGTGAGCAACTGGGTATAAACTGAGCAACAAGGGGCTGTTGCATTGCATTGAGACGGACGGGATGGCAGCAGCAGCGGCCGGACGCGAGAGATGGAGCCTGGCCGGCGCGACAGCGCTGGTCACCGGTGGGAGCAAGGGGATTGGGCACGCCATCGTGGAGGAGCTGGCGGCATTCGGCGCGCGGGTGCACGTGTGCTCCCGCAACGCCGCAGAGCTGGATGAGTGCCGCCGGCGGTGGGTGGAGGAGAAGGGCCTGCAGGTCACCGTGTCCGTCTGCGACGTCGCCGTGCGTGCAGACAGGGAGGCGCTCATGGACACCATCAAGGATGTCTTCGCCGGCAAGCTCGACATCCTCGTAAGCGCAGATGCGAATTATTGCCAATGAATTACAGGACTTATCTTGATTGAACGCTGACAAGGCATCGGCAGGTGAACAATGCGGCGCAAGTCATCGTCAAGCCGGCGGTGGAGTGCACGGCGGAGGACTACTCCCGGCTCATGGCGACCAACCTGGAGTCGTGCTTCCACCTCAGCCAGCTCGCGCACCCTCTCCTCCGGAAATCCGCTGTCGCCGGTGGGGGAAGCATCATTCATATCTCCTCCATCGCAGGCTGCCTCGGCAATCCAGGGGTCATGCTTTATTCCACTGCTAAAGGTACCCATTTCTAAGAGCGTTTTCAACGGTCGTTCTTAAACACACTCTATAAATCCTTACTTAGAGGATTACTTTAAAATAAAATTTGGTCTCTATGTCTTTCGACACTTCAATGATTTCTCTATATCTTCTACGCACTCTAGAGAGCTAAACCCATTCATTAAGTTTGACATAAATAAAAAGATTTCTTGATGAGTTGTGTAGGAGGGATGAACCAGCTCACAAGGAGTCTCGCAGTCGAGTGGGCCAGTGACAAGATTCGTGTGAACAGCGTGGCACCAGGCATTGTGTTCACTGATATGGCCAAACAAGTATGTATACAACGGCATCCATGCATTCAAGCTTTATTTTTTGTGAAGCACATTAATTTCATCCATTCAGAAAACACTCGTATATTAATTATATTTTTAAACATTTCTTCCGATTTGAATTTAACCGTCTTGACGTCAACCATAAAAACTCCATCGTGTTAACTTGTGGTTGACACTACAGGTCCCGGTTGTCCTGGAGAAAGAAAGTCTGTCGCGTATTCCGCTCAAGCGGAGCGGGGCGCCACAGGAGATCGCGTCAGTGGTGGCGTTTCTGTGTATGCCGGCGGCGTCCTATGTCACCGGCCAAGTCATCTACGTCGACGGCGGCCGGACCATAAGCGCCTGAGCAGGAAAATCACCGATCACGCGATGAAGATGAATACAACCAATATGTGGCAGATGAAATTCTAGAGAAAGTTGGCTTCGGTAGCTAGGTACACTTTGCCTGGCATCTACAGATGTAAAAACAACGATATATATGTATATTTTGTGATTTGTTCTTGGCCAAATGAAGAACTGAACCTCTGTAAGGAAATATACAGAACTGCTAAAAGATCACAGCTTTTGGAATGAAAATAGAAATGGTCCCCACGTCCAGCGTCCATTAAGTGTTGGTAAGCCGTACTTAACTTTTGGCCTAACTGATGAGGATGGTCGAACTGCTCTGGGCCGTGAGCTCCACAGACATGCACAAAAGTCGTTTGCTCTATACATCACAGTATGCATCATGCCATATATATATATATATATATATATATATATATATATATATATATATATATATATATATATATATAGCTAGCTACAGAATAAGTTATTCTATAGCCACCTCTATTTACGATAATTTTATATACTAATTTACGACAATGTCAGTATATATTTACGATAGTTGAATTACTATAACACATGGGGGTATTTACCATAATATTATAGTAAATCACATAGTAAGGAGTTACTATAATCTCGTAAATTAGCATAGCAATTATCGTAAATCAAAGTGGCTATAGAATAAGTTATTTTGTAGCCAGCTGTAGGGTAATAGTTCTATATATATATATATATATATATATATATATATATATATATATATATATATATATATATATATATATATATATATATAGGGAGAGTATACTCTATAGCTAGCTACAAAATAAGTTATTTCGTAGCCACCTCTATTTACGATAATTTTATATACTAATTTACGACAATGTCAGTATCTATTTACGATAGTTGAATTACTATAACATATGGGGATATTTACCATAATATTATAGTAAATCACAGAGTAAGGAGTTACTATAATCTCGTAAATTAGTATAGCAATTATCGTAACTCCAAGTGGCTACAAAATAAGTTATTCTGTAGCCAGCTATAGGGTAGTAGTTCTATATATATATATATATATATATATATATATATATATATATATATATATATATATATATATATATATATATATATATATATATATATATATATATATATATACACGTATAAATATTCAGCTTTCTGGGTACTCAAAGGAATGAATTTAAACGCATGCAATTCCAGCTACTAGACCCATGCAATTCAAAAGCAATAGAGGTAGGTCCAGCTCTAATTTTAAGCAAATCTGAAACCGACCGACATCATTTCTTTGAATGCTCACATGCCCTGTTTTTGTGAAGAGTGCTAGGAATTAATATAATCCACATCGAAATTAATGACCAAAAATTGTTTTTAGAATTACACACTACAACAACGTAGACACCTACAGCACGCACGCAGACTTACCCCATATGAATACATGTACGCAAACCATACCCCTATGAGCACATTCGAAGGACTGAACCGATAGATCTCGAGATTCATGAAGTCAGCACAGGCGCCTCGCTGTTAATGGGTACGTTGCCTACCACTGAAAACAAAACGCCGCTAAATCTTGAAATAAATCCAGAAAAATGAGAGCATTCGTGTCAAGTTGAGGACATGAACTCGGTGTGCAGCTTCCACCACAAGGAACCCAACCAATACTCTAGGAATAATAAGAATTTTCAATCACTGATACTGATAGGAGCAAAGTTGTTTTCGATAATTGCCAATCCAATTCTCTTTTGCAGGTGTTATTGGGGTGCAGGGGCATTGGCTTTGCTTTTAGGTCCAATTGCAACAATGTGAGGCTCAAGAAGCACTCATGGTGGAGGCTTTTCGAACTTTGGAGACCAAAGCCATAAGACTCTTTGTTTTCTATGGATGGCCTTCTTTATATATAATTGGGCTTTGAGATGGTTTTATTGTAAAAACTTTGTTTTCCTAGAGCTGTTGAGTTGTAGTAAGTTGATCTGATTCCTGTTCAACCAGGATGAAGTCGGATACTCTTTCCATTATCTAAAAAATCTACTAAACGATACAATAGTAAGTTAGTAAGAAGAGCAGATACATTAGTGGCAGATTTAACTACGTGTTAACCATGTGATGTAATAATTCACCATACTCTCAGATGAACTCAAACGATACAATAGTAAGTTAGGAAGAAGAGTAGATACATTAGTGGCAGATTTAACTACGTGTTAACCATGGGATGTAATAATTCACCATACTCTCAGTTGAACTCAAAGAATTCCCCGCGCGTTGCTGCTGGTATCCATGAGAAAATACAGATGGATTTGGTTAGCTGCTAGCTTTATTATGAAAGTGGAGTAGAGCGGTTCGAAGGGCATGAGAGTTTGATGCCGGACGAAGTCATCATGGAGAAGGTACAGGGTGAAAATTTGTAATGGCTTGGACGCTTAGTTGAATTGATGGCTTGGTGCATTAAAGGAACCAAGTGGAAGACAATACGGTGCCTCTTTCCTTGGCAACAAATGCAATTTAGTGTTTGAAGTTATTCCTGATAGGGCTCACGAATGCAATTTAGTGTTTGTACTTAGTGGCTTGGTGGGGCTCTGGTGATGGCGTGGCCTCATGAAATCAAAGAGAAATATGTAGTGGGGTTTTATTTTATGAGTATAAGATTACAATGTGTAAACTTATTGTTGATCATCAACGTTTTTCTTAAACAATACCAATCAACCAATTTATAACTACTGGAAACAAGACTTGAGATGTGCAGTCACGACATGCTGAACGCACATCAAAATAATTAGGCTAATTAGATGCAAAATTTTCTTAAACTTATGAGCATCAGGATGATATATCGTGTCCCCTGTGAAAATGGATCTAATGTGATGCCTTCTCAGGCTCACGGCACTGTATTAATATATCTATTAACAGCCCCTAGCGTGGCACTTTACATCTTTGAACAACAAGCAGGAGATCTAAGATCTAACTAACAACACAAGAATACAACAAATGCTAGAGATATCCTAAACCTATGGACAGGAGACACAACCAACTGCCTTGAGAAGCAATCTTCAGCAATAACATAACAACCATATGTCACGCATATTTCCAACGTCAACATTGCAGTATAAATGTAGAGAGAGAAAATTTACACATCGATATATTATGGGAAAAAAGATGATGTAACCCTTGAATCTTCATGTATTATATATAGGAATTGTTACGTTGTAGCCAAAAAAACTTTTTTTTATATATATAAATGTCTTTGATTAATTGATTTCCAATCAAAATTATTCATGTGTATACAAGTATAACACTATATCGTGGTTACTTAGTTGCATATGTGTGCTACTGAGTTATACAACGCTATGTGTATGTGAACTGCCATATATTTGCTGGGGTTGGACGTAACTTCGAGTGTTGCTTTCCTTGTTCATAAACAGTCAATATAATTGTACCATAACCTAATGATTTGAGCTGTTAAAAAACCCAATTATCTGACGAATTGCTTGTTTTGGCAGTATAAATATGTGAGAAAAATGCGAACAAAACCTTATGTACCACTTAGATTTTGAGATACAACAACATAAGACATCTTGTTGCAAATACCTACCCTCCTGACCATTTACAGAAAATTACTAGATTAAAAATTTTGAAATTTTCAAACAATCTTGGATGGAGACTCACTCTTTATTAAAATTGTAGAGCTCGCCAAGCCTAAAACTTTGCAGTTGAAATTTGTTTAATTTGAAATCATTTAGGAGCTGAAATATTCAATACAATACTACGAAATATTGATAAAAAAGATAGTTATCTAGAAATACATATAAAAGAGAGTGTAGTCCAGTAGTAGAGAAGTATTATATGTGTGCTGAAGGTCTTAGGTTTGAACCCACAAAGACACCAAATTCTGGTTTTGTTTTTATGGAAACCATTTATATAGGCAGACATCACCGCTTCTGTCAATGGCATTAACAGTAACCATTTTTTAGAGGCGACTGTGTTACTTGCCCCTTATTTTGACCGCCTCAGCAATCCTTTCCGTAGTAGTGATTTCTTTTGCCACGTTTTAGTTGTAGAGACATTAGGATAGCTGCCCACCAACCACTGTAAAAGTCGTATTTTTTTTCAAAGTTTCCTTCGTCCAGAAAACAAATTCCCTCTTTAATTTGTATCCATGTATTATTCTATGACGAAGACGAGTGGATTGTGTGGCTATGCATTAAGTAAGATGAGGGTGATTTTGTCGCCGGGCAATACAGATTTTATAAATCGACTATCCCTCGAATATTCCCTCTTTAATTTCGAGATAGAAGTATGATTGACTTTCCTGTGTTCAGAGACTTTTACCAATTCAGCTTAGACAGAAAATGTGAACTCAGGCCAGTAAATCAGTCAAGACACGTACCCATCCATGGGGCTCGGAAGATGGTTGAGTGCCATAAAGCTGGTTGAAAATAAGCCACACCTTCCTTTTCCATTAGTCTATCGCATCATTGAGCTGGCATTGATTCTTCCGGTGGCAACGGCGTCAGTTGAAAGAGCTTTCTCAGCTATGAATATAATCAAGACTGATTTGCGAAACAGAACAATGATGAATGGCTTAAGGACTTGACTTTGTGCTATATTGAGAAGGAGATTTTTAGAGAACTTGATCCTGAGAAAATTAAGAGGACATTTCAGCCCATGAAAGATTAGAAGATGAGTTTACGTCCAAAGTGTCATCGATGTTCTTGGAGTTTTGGGATCAGTATGTTTTCTTATATATTGCCTCATTTATCACTTACTAGTCATTACTATTTTTATTTTATTCGCAGATTGCTTATGCTTTTTTATCATTTGATGTATACATGGTTAATTACCTTGACATCTCCACATGTGTTATCACAATATCACATGTGGTTTGTCTGGGTTTCGAGCAATGTACGTCAGAACTTCCTCAAAACATTCTTAATTTTTTATCATAGCCTCCACATGCGATATCATGACATCTTGGCAATTTTTGTGATTTTCAGACTTCGTTTGTATTTAATAGAATTTAAAAACAAATCGCCCGCAAGTCGGTGCCCATGTTTCGTGAACACGATGTTCAAAATTTCGGATGCGTTCCTATATAGTGCTCATAATACACTCAAAAGCATGAATATCATTTTTTGAATGACTAAATTCCATTATTCCCTGCACCTGCAGTTCAAATGTGCTTTTTACGAAAAAATTAAAGTAAATGATACAAATTAACTAGTTGCAGCAAAAAAACATAAAAAAATGTATCAAATTTTAAAATCTAGCTCTTAATATTATAGTAGGGCTGCAAAAAAAATTTGGGTGCAAAAAAAATTAAATTTTTTGTCGAGTGCGAGGATGCTGGCATTTGGCAAAGAAATTAAAAAAAATAAAATGCTGAAAATTCTTTACGGAGCGTCAGGTCGTGGGCACTCGGTAAAGTAATTAAAAAAATTTGAGTGCAAAAAAGAAAAAAATTAAATTCTTTGCCGAATGCCAGATCGTGGGCACTCGGCAAAGAAATTAAAAAAAACACCGAAAATTCTTTGCCGAGTGCCAGATCGCGAGCACTCGGCAAAGAATGTTAAAAAAATAAAAGTCTTTGCCGAGTGCCAGATCGCCGGCACTCGGCAAAGAATTTTTTTAAAAAAATTAAAAACTTTGCCAAGTGCCGGTGATCTGGCACTCGGCAAAGAATTTTTTTAAAAAAATAAAAGGTTTTGCCGAGTGCCAGATCGCCGGCACTCGGCAAAGCAATTTAAAAAAAATAAAAACTTTGCCGAGTGTCGAATCGCGGGGCACTCGGCAAAGCATGTAAATATAGTTGTCTTCCAGCTCGCATAGCCGGTCCTCGCAAACACAACCGCTCACCGCGCCCGCCCCGCGCTCGGCCGCACCACGCTCGCGCCACCCCCGCGTGTCGTGCCCGCACGCCGCGCCCGCGCGCTGCGCCCGCCCCGCGCCGCCCCCGAGCCCCGCGCCTGCCCCGCGCCCCGCGCCTCCCGCCACGCCGCCGCTCGCCGCCCGCTCGCCCGCGTGCCCACCCACGCCGCACGCCCCGCGCCAGCCGCGCCCGCCTGCCGAGTCGCGCCCGCTGCGCCGTGCACCCGCGCCGCTCGCCCTGCACGGCCGCTCCTCCACGCGACCGCGCAGCCGTGCCGCCGCACCGCCGACGAGCACACACTAGGTTCGTTCATTCCTTTTCTATGCAATTCGTGCAATGCGTGAAATAGTCGTGTCAATAGTAATTGTTGTTGTATGTGTTGTCGTTGTATGTGGTTTTTGGACATTGAGGCGTTGTATGTGGATATAGGCCATCGAGCCGTTGTATGTGGATGTCGACCATTGAGCTGTCATATGTGAATGTCAGCCATCGTGTCATTGTTTTTTGCAGGTATTCAAAACCTCCCCGTGCAGGGGAGGTTCTGCCAAAATTTTTAATTAACAGTATTATTTTTCTTTCTTTTTTTGCAGAGAAGAGCCTGTTAAAGCGGAGCCGGAGTACGTCGATCATCTTCCTCGGTGTTGTGGGTCTACCTGCACCGTGTCGCCTTGCCATTGCACCGACTCGCCACGGCTCCGCTATCCTAACTCCACCGGCACCCTAGGTATAACCCCTTTCCTTATCATAGTCGTAGCTCGCGTAACTCGGTTAGGCGTCTCCCGTTCGAAAGAGATACAATTATTGGTATGCAGATCTTTGTATATCTATGACTGTATCTATTTTGAATTGTCCACGTATTTTGGACAGCTCGTGGATGCATAGTTGAGTTAGTTTCCTTGGTCTGCTCCGATTCGAGATAGGGTTTCGGCATCATCTCCCTGTTGTTCTCCGGATACACACTCTCCCTGCTAGGACGTGTATCGGGAGAACAGCGGGGAGGTGCTGCCGAAATTCTATCTCCGATAGGAGTAGAGCATGGAAACTAACCTCATCTACACATCCACGGGTGGGATTAGGACCTATCCTCACCTATTAGATAGTACAAACAACATGTAGCTGTAATTGATGGTTACTTTGCTCGCTGGTATATATGTTAGAGGATGGATGGCCGTGAGTGGATGTACACGGGCCGCTCAAGTCAGAGTGATTTCACCACTGAATGGATGATGAAGACCAATGATTTCTTAGAACTAGCATTTGGCGAGTCTGCTAAAGGAGCGTTTCTAGTTTTGTGTCCCTGCAAGAGATGTGCAAATAGAAAAAGGAAAAATAAGGTGGATATGAGTAAACATCTTTTGAAGAATGGATTTATGCCGGACTATACTCGGTGGGTCCACCATGGTGAAGCCCATCGTTTGAGAGAGGAGGTGGTGAGACCCCGCGTCGAGGATTTTGATCCTGCTGCCGGGGTAGCAGATATGTTAGATGACTTTTATGAAGGACAGTACACTAAAGGACGTACGGAGGAGGAGATGGAGGCAACTGCAAAGGTGTTCTATGACATGATGTCTTCAGCACAGAAACCCCTTTACGACCAGACAACAATTTCTCAACTGGATGCCATTAGGCGTTTAATGGGGTTCAAGTCTGAGTGTAGCATGAGTCGAGAACACTTCGATAGTATGTTGACCGTGATTGGTAGCCTGCTTCCGGATGACCACATTCTGCCAAAGAGCATGTGCGAGTCATAGAAACTCCTTCGTGCACTCAAGATGCCATATGATCAGATACATGTTTGTCCGAAGGGGTGCGTCCTATTTAGGAAAGAACACAAGGATGCAAATTACTGTCCAAAGTGTAAATCATCCAGGAACCTAGAGGTAGACTCTGGTGATGGCCAGAAGAGGCAGCTTACGATCCCTGTGAAGATCCTATGGTACCTCCCGTTCGTACCGAGGATCCAACGACTATACATGACCGAGGAATCCACGAAACAGATGACATGGCACAAAAAGGGAAAACGATACAATACTGACAAACTGGTACATCCATCTGATGGTGAAGCATGGACCCGCTTTGATTGCATTTATCGTGAGAAAGCAGATGAGGCTCGTAATGTACGTGTTGCGCTGGCAACAGATGGGTTCAATCCTTATGGATTGATGGCTGCCCCATACACATGTTGGCCCGTGTTCATTATCCCCCTCAATCTCCCCCGACGTATGCTTTCAAAGACAGAATATATTCATGTCATTGATAATTCCTGGACACCCAGGGAGTAATATGGGTGTGTACATGGAGCCTGTGATTGATGAATTGGTCAGTGATTGGGAGGAAGGCGTATGGACATACGACCGAGCTACAAAGACAAGCTTCAAAATGTACGTTTGGTACCACTACTCTCTGCATGACTTCCTGGCCTATGGGATATTCTGCGCCTGGTGTGTGTTGGGCATTCTTAACGTCACTACCAAAAGTAGACTTAGTTTTCTAATTCTGATAACGGCGCCAAAAATGCCAAACCTATCCCTCATGCCACTTAAGCCAAGTTGTCATCCCCAGCATGACATGAGAGACGCGGTATTGAAATATGCATTTGCTCATCAAGATAAATAATAAAAGGGATCTGCAAGCGCACAGATTAATACCGATGTAGCATTTTAACCGGGAAGTATTTCAGGTATCGTTATTTATATTTTTACCACTGGGAAGGGATTTCTAAGTATCATGGTTGATAATGGAATGAGAATATGGAACTGAGTACACATCATTGCATGTATAACCGAGAGTATTTATCAATCTCTTTATACAGGTATAAATGTCACATTAAGTAAAGGTAAAGTGATAATGGTGACAAAGATAATTAATCTGATCAGCTAGCCACATATAATAATGATAAGCACCTCAACAGATATTCTAGCAAGTCATTAGCATGGAATTAGGATGAACTACAAAGATATTCCCTAAGTTATTATTAACTATAAAGTCTAGCATATTATAGTTAGTGCAATTATACTTGGCAATCATGGTGAGAAAAGACTATATCCATGCATAGTGAATATTAGCAAGGAAGATGAAGAACATAGCAATCACTCCCCTGTAATAGTGTTGCTCTGCCTACCCTATACACGAGAGGGGGACTATATAAGAATCAACGAAGCTGTCACTATCGCGAACTATCCCACAATCCGGCATATAGGGTGCAATCGCAGATAAATACGGTATAGACACCACGTCTACACAATAGTTGTACACATGGATAAACGCTATACGATCCTAGGCATGTATATAATTCCAATCTAACTAAGCCAAGCATATAACTATGATAAACTAAGAACAATATAATTGCAAATATAATCAAGTAGAGCAAAGTCATAATCAATATATTGAAATAGAACAAAGTCATATTCATAATATTGAAGAACAATGATGAACAATTGAAGAACAATAGAGGAATTACCAAGAATCCTCTTGACAGATCCGGGAACCAATTGAAGATTGACTCCTTCTAGTTCTAATCCTATGTAGCTATGCTAACTAGAGATCTAGTTGATGTGGTGGCTCTAGGGCTTGATCAGAGGCTCTCCTCCTGAATTAGGGTTTGAAGTATGAGACGATGGCCTCTCCTCCAGGGGCAGGGGCCTTGCTTATATAGCCCTTTCGGATGAATCTGGGCCGTCGGATCAAACCGACATTGAACGGACGGTTTTCCTTGATCCTCTAGGTCGGTGGAGCATAATCCTCGAGGCGGAGCCTGATTGGCTCCAGGGCCAGGGCGGGCGCCCTAGGGACTAGGGCGGGCGCCCTGTCCCCGGCTCTGTTACGCCTCCCGTTCGTTCTCGTGGCTTCTGGACTCTTCTAGATGTAAGATAATTACATGTTCGGTTAATATCCCGTCATTAATCCGACATGTGGGCCTTTCTTCCGTATTTCCAGATAACCCCCTGCAGAAATAGATAAACAGCAAAACTCATGGAATTCTGTCAGATAAAACCCTAAGTCTAGGTGTTGGTTTCATTTGGATCCGTTTCTCTATTTATTTGATAGTTATAATTGATACTTAAGGACCGTCAACAAACTCCCCCAAGCTTACCTCTTGCACGTCCCTGAGCAAGGAGAGACTCAGTAGTTGCTGAAATGCCTTTGAATTTTGACGGTACACATGCTTTCAAATAGAGTCTCATCTCTGAGTTAAAGTAAACTGTCAAGACTTAAAACTTACTCATTATACCTTTCACCATGGGGCTTGCAACCGTCACCTTTGTCTTGAGCGATTAAAAGATAGAACAGTCTAGTCAAGCGCCATGTCTCTTATTCTTGATTAGCTATAGCTCTTGGAGTTTTTTGCAGATTTTTAAATAAAACTCAGAGATTCCTTGTATGACTCTCTCAGGTCTCTCTTTTGTGGTATTTCTAGATCCTCACCAAGGCAGTAATGATGTCTGCCTTCTCTCAAAGCAAAGTATGTAGTATTTGTGGTATAAGGCAGAGTGACATTGCCTTCTCTCTCATCCTATTCTAATAAGGCTTTTGATATCTGGAGCTCATCGGTGGGAGATAAAGTATACATACTTACAAGACATTTATTGCATAGTCAAACCATGGATCCAGAGAAACAAGCCAATAAGTCAAATCAAGATGTGCATGTGTGGCGAATAAATGGTGTATGGTGGTAGTGATGATAACAATGATGAAAGTCTAATTCTACTTTTGCTCTTTTTGAGGGGATACGTACCTTTCTTGCTTTTAAAGCTCTTGAGGAGAATGAGGTGCTCTATATTTTCTTTTTCTTTTTTTTCCTCTCAGGTGGGTATCTTGTACCCCTAATTCTACTGTCGGACACTTATCCATTTTTACCTCTCTTCTCACACTTTTTCTTTTTTTTTCATCGAGGTTCCGAGTACTTGCTCCTTTTTATTTCCTCGTATCTTTTTCTTTTCGAGGTTCCGGGCACTTGCCCCTTTTTATTTCCTCGTATAGAGCACTCATCTCCTTAGAACAATATAGCAAGTGGTAGTAACCAAAATAGCTTGAGCATTTATTTCACAGGGGATAACAAGAATGGGAAAATATTTTTGGCTATTCTCTCCCGGATTAGGAGCAGAATAATTTTATGTGGATCTGGAGATGAGAATGAGTTGATATATGTGGATGCGTACTTCCGGAGTAGAAGCAGCATGTATGAGTGATCGTGCAAGTGAATCTTGATTTTAACCGCATGACAAGCTCCTAAGGGTCTACACAGCTTGACTACACTCAATGCTCATAAGCAGTAAAAAGTAAAGGTATGGCTTAAAGTCTAGCAAGCATGTATGTATGGCTGTGGTAGGAACTTAAACTCTCATCATATAGGAACTCATCATGTAGCATTTTAAGATTTTCAAAGATAAAATTCTCCAGAATTCTAGCATCTTTAGGAATAGATAAACATCAGCTCAACCTTCCCATATCATATCCGTTAACAACTTAGACTTTAGATCAAGTTCTCTTCCCACAAGTTCAGGTTTAAAGCAAGCTTTAAATGATAACAGTTATGTCTAAACTTAGAGAGAGGACTTCAAATTTGAAAGTTAGGCAAAGCAACTATTCATCATATCCATGCTAGAGTTTTATTATTATCTAGATTCAGTTTAGCATAGCCACTTTATTTATTTATTAAAACACACTAAGCAAAAGATATAGGTATATATATAAGCACAAAATCTTTATTTGGTTTTTTTTTCATAGTTATGTATATTTTTATTTTTATAGGGTAGAAGTATATATAAATATAAAGATAAAGATAGAAATACTTAGCAAGATAATGGAGGTGCTCTCCCCCAAGCTGGATCTTGACATAATCTCTTCTGATGTAGCTAGCAGATGGCGGAGGTGTATTTGAAAGTCGGCAGCACCCTGACAACGATTAGAATGTCCTCTGTCTGCTAGTCTCCTTGAATTCTGTGAAGCTCAAATAGACAACAAAGCTTTGTGGAACTGATTAAGTGTTAGCATAAATATCTAGCCTTTATCATGCTGAGCCTCCTTGATTTTTTTATGTTGTTTTTTTTATTTTATAAAGCAGAAGAAAATATTTATGTATTTATTATATATATATTTTTTTTATGCCACCACAGTGAATGTACTTATGGGTTTTATGCCACTCGCATACTCACATGGGGTTTTAGGGTTTTTAACATTTTTATTTTCTTTTTAAGATAGTATGAATATGATTAACTAAGCAAACTATTTAAGATAAAGTAAATAATTAAAAGGAAAGGATAACTACCAAGTTACCTCTTGGCAAGGCGTTCAGTGTTTTTAAGTCCTCCGAACGGGACTCTTATTCGTTCAGTCGTCCTGGGACTTGGTGGATGGCGTAGTCGGTGGTTCCGGCGGCGCCTCTTCTTCATGTGCAACTGTCTTTTCTTTCCATACTTGTCTCGGTGCTTCGGTCTCCTTAGGACAATGTTGGTTGAGTGGTATGTCTTCAGATCTTACCACTTCCCCTTCATAATCTGCCCATCCGTCCTTGATCTGCCCATCCGTCCTTAATGACCTGTTGCTTCTGATTGTGGTTACGCCGCCTTCTTCTTGTCCTGACCTGCTTGGATTCTTCAAATACATAGTTAGGGTCAGTAAAGTAAAGACGTACCTTCTCAGAGGGGAAGTGCATGTGGACTTCTCCAGTTCCAATGTAAATGATTGCTTTGACAGTACTAAGGAATGGTCTTCCAAGGATGATGGGTGGATCGTATTCATCTTCTCCCATGTCAATAACCTGAAAGTCTATATGGACAAAGTGATCGTCTATCTTGACAGGGACGTCAGTTACTGTACCTTTGACCTGTCGGAATGTCTGATCTGCCATCTGGAGCTGAATATATGTTGGGTTTAAGGGCATGGTTCCGAACAGAAGTTCATAGGTAACCTTGGCCATTATGTTGACGCCCGACCCAGTGTCGCAAAGTGTCTTGTAGAAGTGGGACCCATTAATGGAGCAATAAATGCTTGGCATACCTGGGTCGTCCTTCTTAGGCAAGAACGGTGACTTGAGTTGGCGATCTTGACCTTTGTGCACGGCAGTGACCATCTTAGCTGTCTCGGTCCATACTTGCTTCTTGCTCTTGTTCCTCCTGTTGGTCCTCTTCCTTGGTTCATATTGGAGTTGCTCTGGGATTTGTGCGGTTTTGTTCTTGAAGGAAAACGTTTCATTCCTCCCCTTGATGTAGAAACTGATCTTGGCAGCACTAGCATAGATAACAGCTCCCGCGGTGTTCAGGAATGGTCTCCCTAGGATGACGGGAGCCCTCTCATCAGAACCGGTCTCTATCACTACGAAGTCTGCTGGAGCGTACGAGGAACCCACTCGGACACAGATGTTCTTCAATATTCCTCTCGGGAAACTCAGTGTCCTATCTGCAAGCTGCAAACACATGGTTGTTTCTAATAATGGTTGTGAAAAGAGTTTTTCATAGAGTACCCTGGGCATGATGTTGACGCTAGAGCCAAAGTCACAGAGTGCTTCTGGGAAGTCTCGCATGCCGATGGAGATCGGGATGACGGGGCGTCCTGGATCGCCTCTCTTGACCAGCAGACGGTCAGTACTTACTTCCACGATAGGGTTACTCCAGTAATCTCCTGCATCAAACATGTCTACAAGATTTACAGATTCTAGTCCTTCCGGTTGTGATGGTATACCGGGGTTAGTAGCAGGAACAGCAGCAGCTATTTGATTCAACTGAGATTCAATCATTTTATTAAAGCTAATCTGGTTCTTGATGGCAGTAGAGAAATTATCCATTCTATTATTTATATTTTCTAGTATTTTATCATTAGATGCCAATTTCTTAGACAGGTTATCCATTAGCTTTCCTTGGTTGGATACTAACTCTCTCAAAGGTGGATAATTATTATTATTATTGAAAGAATTGTTACCTTGGTAATTACCTGAGTAGTTAGGCCTCTGTTGATTCCAACCTTGATTCTGCTGAGGACGGTTGTAGTAGTAGTTGTTGTTATTGTTGATGTAGTTCACGTCCTCCAGCAACTCAGGACAGTGATTGCCCGAGTGTCCAGTACCTCCACACTCCTCACAAGTCATGTGGGAGTCGTAGACGTGCATGACTTCTTTCTTTTCTCCAGCTCGATCATCGAGCTTCTTCATGAGTAGGTCTAGCTTGGCAGACAGCATGTCTACCTCCTTGAGCTGGTGCATACCTCCACCTCTCTTGCGTGTCTGAGTTCTTTCTTCATTCCAACCTTGGTTGGATGCCATCTTCTCCACAAGAGCTATGGCTTGAGGTATGGTGAGTGATAGGAATGCTCCTCCAGCTGCAGCATCCATAGTTTCACGGGTACTGTTAATGAGCCCATGATAAAATGTCTTGTAAACGCTCTCATGCTTCTAGAACGGATTCATCATGTTGTTGCTGAAAACTTGTAATCTTCCCACGGAGAGCATTGGTCTTGCCCATGGGAAAGAATTTGGCCAGAAAGTTCGTGGAGCAGAGTGCCCACGTAGTGTTCTTCTCCTTTGTAGCGTAGAACCACTGCTTCGCTCTCCCCAACAGTGAGAATGGGAAAAGGCGAAGTAGTATGGCGTCTCTGGGGACTTCAGCCATGGTGAAAGTGCTGCAGATCTCCAGGAAGTGTTGAAGATGAGCACTAGCGTCTTCGTGTGGCTTCCCACAGAACTGGTTAGCTTGCACCATGTTGATGAGCCCAGGCTTGAGCTCGAAGTTGCGGTCGATCTCCAAAGCAGGTCCAGTGCGGATGTTGTCCGTAGTGGGAGCTGAGAACTCGCGGATCGACTTGTTCGCCCTGGCTTCGAATTCAGTCGACAAATTCCGGATGAAACTTCGGCGGTCTTCGGATTTGGATAAAGTTTTGTGCTGAAGTGTTGACGATGTCTTCTTGAGCTTGGCTCTTGTTCTTCTGAATAAGGCTTCGGGAGTGTCAACAAAGTTGTCTGGAAGATGTCTTCTATTCATGCATCACCCTACAATAAATAATCAAAATAGAAAATACAGGGGTAAAACTGTATAAGAGAATTGATAAGCTCGATCGGATTAGTGATGCAAATGATGACTCAAAGTTCCATATTCATTCCTACTTAGTAATCAACCTTCCCCGGCAACGGCGCCAAAAATGCTTGTTGGGCATTCTTAACGTCATTACCAAAAGTAGACTTAGTTTTCTAATTCTGATAACGGCGCCAAAAATGCCAAACCTATCCCTCATGCCACTTAAGCCAAGTTGTCATCCCCAGCATGACATGAGAGACACGGTATTGAAATATGCATTTGCTCATCAAGATAAATAATAAAAGGGATTTGCAAGCGCACAGATTAATACCGATGTAGCATTTTAACCGGGAAGTATTCCAGGTATCGTTATTTATATTTTTACCACTGGGAAGGGATTTCTAAGTATCATGGTTGATAATGGAATGAGAATATGGAACTGAGTACACATCATTGCATGTATAACCGAGAGTATTTATCAATCTCTTTATACAGGTATAAATGTCACATTAAGTAAAGGTAAAGTGATAATGGTGACAAAGATAATTAATCTGATCAGCTAGCCACATATAATAATGATAAGTACCTCAACAGATATTCTAGCAAGTCATTAGCATGGAATTAGGATGAACTACAAAGATATTCCCTAAGTTATTATTAACTATAAAGTCTAGCATATCATAGTTAGTGCAATTATACTTGGCAATCATGGTGAGAAAAGACTATATCCATGCATAGTGAATATTAGCAAGGAAGATGAAGAACATAGCAATCACTCCCCTGTAATAGTGTTGCTCTGCCTGCCCTATACACGAGAGGGGGACTATATAAGAATCAACGAAGCTGTCACTATCGCGAACTACCCCACAATCCGGCATATAGGGTGCAATCGCAGATAAATACGGTATAGACACCACGTCTACACAATAGTTATCATTCACCCACTGTACACATGGATAAACGCTATACGATCCTAGGCATGTATATAATTCCAATCTAACTAAGCCAAGCATATAACTATGATAAACTAAGAACAATATAATTGCAAATATAATCAAGTAGAGCAAAGTCATAATCAATATATTGAAATAGAACAAAGTCATATTCTTAATATTGAAGAACAATGATGAACAATTGAAGAACAATAGAGGAATTACCAAGAATTCTCTTGACAGATCCGGGAACCAATTGAAGATTGACTCCTTCTAGTTCTAATCCTATGTAGCTATGCTAACTAGAGATCTAGTTGATGTGGTGGCTCTAGGGCTTGATCAGAGGCTCTCCTCCTGAATTAGGGTTTGAAGTATGAGACGAGGGCCTCTCCTCCAGGGGCAGGGGCCTTGCTTATATAGCCCTTTCGGATGAATCTGGGCCGTCGGATCAAACCGACATTGAACGGACGGTTTTCCTTGATCCTCTAGGTCGGTGGAGCATAATCCTCGAGGCGGAGCCTGATTGGCTCCAGGGCTAGGGCGGGCGCCCTAGGGACTAGGGCGGGCGCCCTGTCCCCGGCTCTGTTACGCCTCCCGTTCGTTCTCGTGGCTTCTGGACTCTTCTAGATGTAAGATAATTACGTGTTCGGTTAATATCCCGTCATTAATCCGACATGTGGGCCTTTCTTCCGTATTTCCTGATAACCCCCTGCAGAAATAGATAAACAGCAAAACTCATGGAATTCTGTCAGATAAAACCCTAAGTCTAGGTGTTGGTTTCATTTGGATCCTTTTCTCTATTTATTTGATAGTTATAATTGATACTTAAGGACCGTCAACAGTGTGTTCACGGGAAGTTCCCATGTCCAATATGCAAGGAACGTCTGAGGTTCATTTGGTTACAGAAGGGTGGCAAGTATTCGTCATTCGACAAACATCGTCAATTCTTCCCTCTTGACCATCCATTCAGACAAGACATCAAGAACTTTATGAAAGGTGTCGTAGTGAAAGACCCTCCACCGCAAATGATGACTAGTGTCAAGATTCATGCTCAGATAGATGCTCTCGTGCCCAATCAAGAAGGTGGTGGTTTTGTGGGGTATGGTGAGGAACACATGTGGACTCATAAGTCGGGGTTGACGAGGCTCCCCTATTTTGATGACCTCCTTCTCCCACATAACATTGATGTAATGCGCACTGAAAAGAATGTCGCCGAGGCACTTTGGGGAACCATCATGGAAACTGAAAAGTTAAAAGACAACCCTAAGGCTAGAGTGGACTTGGCAACGTTATGCGATAGACCAAAGTAAGAGATGCAGCCTCCTAGAGCCGGCAAGACATGGAAAAGGCCTAAGACCAATTTCATCTTGGCTAGGAAATACAGGAGGGAAGTACTTGAATGGATGCAGATGCTAATGTTTCCTGATGTGTATGCAACGAATCTGAGGAGGGGAGTGGACTTATCTACTCTACGAGTCAACGGGATGAAGAGTCATGACTACCACATATGGCTTGAGCGGCTTCTTCCGACAATGGTTCGAGGCTATGTCCCTGAGCATGTGTGGCTAGCACTGGCAGAGTTAAGCTACTTCTTTTGCCAGCTTTGTGCTAAGGAGTTATCTCGGACCATGATTGATGACTTGGAAAACGAGGCACCTGTGTTGCTCTGTAAGTTGGAGAAGATCTTCCCACCCGGCTTCTTCAATCCGATGCAGCATTTGATATAGCACCTCCCGTATGAGGCATGAATGGGGGGGCGTGCAGGCCCGTTGGTGCTATCCAATTGAGAGATGTCTAAAGACTCTTCATAAAAAAATGTAGAAATAAAGGGAAAATTGAGGCTTCTATTGCAGAGGCATACATTCTAGAGGAGGTGTCAAACTTCACAGAGAAATACTGCACCGAGAACCTTCCTAGCGTGCATAATCCACCCCCTCGTTACAATGCTAGTGAAAAAGAATCAAACCTCAGCCTTTTCCAAGGGCAACTCAGAAGCGCAAGTGCATCAACCACTAAGACCTTGACACATAAAGAGTGGCACTGCATCATGATATATGTGTTGAACAACCTTGACGAGGTGGCGCCATACATTGGGTAAGTTCTCAACGAACTTGTTTCAATACGCCATCACTGTTCCTCATCCAACCCCTTGTTTTACGTTGGTACAGGGAATTTATTCATCACTTCTGGAATCAATCAAGGGATCCTACCCCGCAGGAAGCTGATACCCTTCTTTCAAAGGGTGCGGGACCAGGGAGGCTCGATTTTATTTCTTGGTTCAAAAACAAGGTACTTTCGAATGTAGCTCATACTTAGTTCGACCTTCCAAGTTGCTCGTACGTTGAAATAATATAATGATCTATCCTGCTCGAGCTTGCAGGCCCAAATCGATGCGTCTATCAGTGGCAAGCTGAGACAGGTTGCAAACGGCTGTGCCTATAGGGTCAAGTCATTTACCGGTTATGATGTGAATGGATATCGCTTTCACACAACAAGCTACGAACAAAGTCGGCCCAACTGAAGAACCACAAATAGCAGAGTTTTTACCCTCGGCACTGATGGCTCGACTATTATGGAAGAATTGAAGGAATATACGAACTTTCATTTGTAAATGCCATCGGTTGCAAACCTCTTAGTCCTATCATATTCAAATGCCATTGGTTTGATCCTGGAGTAACGAGACGGAACCCTCATCTTGGGCTAGTCGAAATTCGACAGGATTCTGTCTATCCAGGAGATGATGTATATACTGTGGCTCAACAGGCCACGCAGGTTTATTATACCTCATACGCATGCCAAACCAAAGAGCATCTTAAGGGTTGGTCTATTGTGCACAAGGTATCGCCACACAGTAAACTACCTGTCCCAAACGATGAAGATTACAGTTTCAACACAAACACATATGACGGGGAGTTCTATCAAGAAGAGGGGCTACAAGGGAGGTTCGAGATAGACTTAACCGAAGCGATAGGAATGGATGTAGACGATGATTGGGTTGATGACGAGGACGATGGAGATGACGTGCAAGATGTGAAGGACTTACAAATGATTGAGCGATTACGTTTAGGCAATGACAATGAAGTCAACATTCCTCCTTCGGATAGTGTTGATTATTTCGACATGGTTGATAGTGATGATGAGACTTATGATCCAGCTAATCCTGATCATGCAGATTATTTCTAATACATGTAATATAATGTTATTTTGTAATTATGTTTCATTTATTTTGCATCTATTTCTAATTACTTCTTGTTTATTCTTTCTAATTTCTAATTAGCTCATTTTTATTCTTTCTAATTGCAGATGTTTGAACAAAGATGGTGGGCAGCCGTCAGAGGAACGTGTTCTCGATTTGCTGAAGGACACGCCCTATGCCGGCTGCAGAAGAGGAGCCGTCGGACAGGAGAAGGAGTAGCAGCAGCAGGAGGCAGGCTCGTCCTCCCATGCCGATGGAGGACGAGGTGGAGGAGGAGGTGGAGGTCGGGGACGGAGATGGAGATGGAGACGAGGAGGAGCAGGCTCAGCAGACGGACGAGGAGGGGGGGTGGGGACTCGGACGACGAGGAGGAGGCGATAGGTACGGGTTCCGCTTCCTCTAGTTCGTCGAGTGCCTACTTGCGAGGTCCCGCGAGCCTCCCTCCTCCGCCGGCAACTCATCGACGCCCGGTGATTCGTCCCGAAGGGCAAAAGTAAGTAAATTAATATGTTATCAATACTTTTTCATTTGATATGTTGAAAATTAAAGTAGAAACTAATATGTTTTTCTTAATCAATTATGACGGAACTAGACCGTTGTGTCAGGTGGAGGTATCGCACGCCATGTCAATGGCATCCTGGGTCTTTTGTGCAGGACCCACTTTCCTGGTCTAGTTGACTACGCCAGGAAGAGGGAGCCAGCCTACACCTTTGACCACTACGCCAATGCCCCCGACGCGGAGGCTGAGAACAAGATGGTGCAGGTGAAACGAGACTTTTGGGTAAGTCTTCATCGCATCACATTCATTATACTTTTCTTGAAATAATGAATGGATACATCGTGTCTATATGCAGCTTTATTACAGATGCGAGGAGGGATTTGAGGCCAGGGCGGAGGTGGTGCTTACCAAAGCCTGCAAAAAGCTCGTCGTGGACATCCATTATGAGGCGCGCGTCCAGGCTATCGTCACTTACTACAGGTCGATCCTTGGAGAGGATGTTAAGAAGCCACAAGCAAGAAGCATGACGCTGACTCGGGACCAGTACATACAGGTAGATAAAGAACATTAATATTGATTCCTTTTGACATTAAATACTCTTAATTTGTTCATCTTATATGTCAAATACTTGATGACGTGCAGATGTGTCCATGGTGGTGCGCCGCGTATCCCGAGTGCTGGGAAATGATAGTGGACAGGTGGTGCGGCCCCGAGTGGACCGAAGCGCACAACACTACTCGGGACCGACGATTGCTGATGTCAGGTGTACCGCACCATCAAGGCAGCCGCAACCTTGCCGCATACAGACAAGCATGGGTACTCGAATTCATTTCTCTATTCTAACGCTCAATTTTGCCTGATTTCTAATCATCTTGCTGTCTTTCTCGTAATCGGCGTCACATGCGGGCCAGGAGTGCACCACGTTCATGGCATATGCTATAGCCCACAAGGGCAAGGCGACATCTGACGTCTCCTACAACCCGGAGGACCCGCCCGAGGCATACAGCAACCCATCCGTCTACACCCGCATCAATGAGTACACATCGGCGGCAAGGTCTCTCCATGGAGACGACTACGACTCGAGCTCCTAGGACTTTGATCCAGAGGTCGTCATGAGGATTGGAGGAGGCAAGAAGCATGGGCAATACTATCTTGGTGACGGCGTCATCGACGCTACCTCTACTCCCTCCCTCTCCCAAATCCGAGCATGGAGCACGGACGCAAGCATTCCCATACGCCCACGGCCAGAGACTTCACAGCAGCGGATTCTATCACTCCAGGTGATTCATGTTTTATTCGTCATACATTGATATTTACATATCTTAGCTTTGCATTGTTTAAACATTGTGGTGAAATATTGCAGACCCAGATCGAGCAATTAAAGGCCCTGCGGGAGGCCGATCGCCAGAGGATGGAGGCTATGGAGGCCCAGCGCATTGCGATGGAGCAGAGGCAGCAGCAGCAGATGGCGGAGGTTCTCTAGTACATGCAAGCTCTTGGGCAAAAGACGGGTGTAGCTCCGCCAGCTTCGCTATTCGTTACACCACCACCTCCACCTTTAGGGCATGCTACTCCTGTAAGTATGAATATGATTGTTTAAGTTTGTATGTTCATGCTTAGGGCCAAACCGTAACACTAATTATAGCCTAGTGGATTATTGTCTCACACATGCAATGTCTTCTCCTTTGTGCAGCCTCAATCGGCGGGTTCGAATAATCCACCTCTCGGGCCCTCGAATGATCCAGTTCATGGTACATCACAGTCTCAGTGGGGAGCTTGGGGAACTGGGTAGTTGTCTTTCTATTTGTTGTTCACTTGGTGATGGACTTATGATGCACTAGTGTTAGTTATTTGGACTTGTGATGAACTTGTGTTAGGTATTTGGACTTATGATGCACTTATGTTATATATGTTGTGATGCATTTGATCTATATGAGATATTTATGATGTATGTGAGATATATGTGATGAATTTGATATATATGTGAAATATTATTTTTGTCGCGATGGAATGTAAAAATTCAAAAAATTGGGGCGGTTATGGTCACTTTGCCGAGTGTAACACTCGGCAAAGAAAGCCTTTGCCGAGTGCAATCATAAAAACACTCGGCAAAGCTGGGAAAAGCAAGCCAATTTTGGCAAATTTCCCAGCTTTGCCGAGTGTCAGGGAAGAGGGCACTAGGCAAAGAATTTTTTTAAAAAAAATTTGCTTTGCCGAGTGCCAAGCAGAGGGCACTCAGCAAAGAATTTTTTAAATTTTTTTTTGCTTTGCCGAGTGCCAAGCAGAGGGCACTCGGCAAAGAATTTTTAATTTTTTTTTCTTTCCCGAGTGCCACTCGGAGGGCACTCGGCAAAGAATTTTTTTTTAAAAAAAATTTCTTTGCCGAGTGCCCAGCTGTGGGACACTCAACAAAGAATTTTCAAAAAAAAATTCTTTACCGAGTGCCTAGCTGTGGGACACTCGGCAAAGCACCCGTTAACGTTATCTCCCCCGTCACGGCAACTTATCTTTGCTGAGTGCTGTCGTGGCACTCGGCAAAGCCTTTACCGAGTGCCCGACAAAAAACACTCGGCAAAGAGGTCTTTGCCGACGAATTTTTTGCCGTGTACTCTTTGCCGAGTGTATTTATGGCTTTGCCGAGTGTCTAGATTCCCGTAGTGATATGAGCACGTCTGAAATATTGAGACAAAGCTGATAAATCTATGGATTGAGAATATCTCTATAAGTCGATGAATCGAACCTGGGTGGGCAGATTCTATATATCACAAGAATCCCAATCATCTGAAAAATCACGACAGGTTTCCTGGGTGGGCAGGTTCTATGACTTGAACTATAGTGTCTTACTGGTCTAGTTGAAAAATCCCGGTTCTCTGATTGGCCTTGGTGGTATTTTTAAGTTTCATTTTTATTTTTGGAGGCATCGCTATCGAGAAGAGCATCTCACCACACTCTCTTTAATTTACTTGTCCTATGCGGTGTGTTTGATGGTCTTTCTCTATCGGTGATTTGGCGTGGTATGGCTGGTCGTGTTTACTGTAGCGGTTGTCATGCATGCTTTCTTTTTCACTATGAGTATCTTCATTTGGTGCGGTTGTCATGCATGCTGGCAGTGTTCGGCGCGCGGGTGCACACGTGCTCCCGCAACGCCGCAGAGCTGGATGAGTGCCGCCGGCGGTGGGTGGAGGAGAAGGGCCTGCAGGTCACTGTGTCTGTCTGCGATGTCGCCGTGCGTGCAGACAGGGAGGCGCTCATGGACACCATCAAGGATGTCTTCGCCGGCAAGCTCGACATCCTCGTAAGCGCAGATGCGAATTATTGCCAATGAATTACAGGACTTATCTTGATTGAACGGTGACAAGGCATCGGCAGGTAAACAATGCGGCGCAAGTGATCGTCAAGCCGGCGGTGGAGTCCACGGCGGAGGACTACTCCCGGCTCATGGCGACCAACCTGGAGTCGTGCTTCCACCTCAGCCAGCTCGCGCACCCTCTCCTCCGGAAATCCGCTGTCGCCGGTGGGGGAAGCATCATTCATATCTCCTCCATCGCAGGCTGCCTCGGCAATCCAGGGGTCGTGCTTTACTGCACTGCTAAAGGTACCCATTTCTAAGAGCGTTTTCAACGGTCGTTCTTAAACACACTCTATAAATCCTTACTTGGAGGATTACTTTAAAATAAAATTTGGTCTCTATGTCTTTCGACACTTCAATGATTTCTCTATATCTTCTACGCACTCTAGAGAGCTAAACCCATTCATTATTTTTGGCTAACAAGAAATTAGGAATAGAGGATCTTATTATTTGGACAACTAATTAAAGAAGCTATTGGAATGCATTTTTCTACCAAGATCTCTATTCATATCAATACCAATGGATTTAAAGAGGTTCTTGAATTGCTTCCTTTCATATTTTATATGTGCAAAAGATGTCATATCTCCTAACAAAGATTCTACTGAAACAGATGTCATGCATATTTCCAACGTCAACATTGCAGTATAAATGTAGAGGGATAAAATTTACACATCGATATATTATGGGAGAAAAGATGATGTAACCCTTGAATCTTCATGTATTATATATAGGAATTGTTACGTTGTAGCCAAAAAAACTTTTTTATATATATAAATGTCTCTGATTAATTGATTTCCAATCAAAATTATTCATGTGTACAAAAGTATAACACTATATCGTGGTTACTTAGTTGCATATGTGTGCTACTGAGTTATACAACGCTATGTGTATGTGAACTGCCATATATTTGCTGGGGTTGGACGTAACTTCGAGTGTTGCTTTCCTTGTTCATAAACAGTCAATATAATTGTACCATAACCTAACGATTTGAGTTGTTAAAAAAAACCCAACTATCTGACGAATTGCTTGTTTTGGCAGTATAAATATGCGAGAAAAATGCAAACAAAACCTTATGTACCACTTAGATTTTGAGATACAACAACATAAGACATCTTGTTGCAAATACCTACCCTCCTGACCATTTACAAAAAATTTCTAGATTAAAAATTTTGAAATTTTCAAACAATCTTGGATGGAGACTCACTCTTTATTAAAATTGTAGAGCTCGCCAAGCCTAAAACTTTGCAGTTGAAACTTGTTTAAATTGAAATCATTTAGGAGCTGAAATATTCAATACAATACTACGAAATATTGATAAAAAAGATAGTTATCTAGAAATACATACAAAAGAGAGTGTAGTCCAGTAGTAGAGAAGTATTATATGTGTGCTGAAGGTCTTAGGTTTGAACCCACAAAGACACCAAATTCTGGTTTTGTTTTTATGGAAACCATTTATAGAGGCAGAGATCACCGCTTCTGTCAATGGCATTAACAACCATTTTTTAGAGGCGACTGTGTTGCTTGCCCCTTATTATGACCGCCTCAGCAATCCTTTCCGTAGTAGTGATATCTTTTGCCACGTTTTAGTTGTAGAGACGTTAGGATAGCTGCCCACCAACCACTGTAAAAGTCGTATTTTTTTCAACGTTTCCTTCGTCCAGAAAACAAATTCCATGGATTGTGTATCCATGTATTATTCTATGATGAAGACGAGTGGATTGTGTGGCTATGCATTAAGTAAGATGAGGGTGATTTTGTCGCCGGGCAATACAGAGTTTATAAATCGTCTATCCCTCAAATATTCCCTCTTTAATTTCAAGATAGAAGTATGATTGACTTTCCTGTGTTCAGAGACTTTTACCAATTCAGCTTAGACAGAAAATGTGAACTCAGGCCAGTAAATCAGTCAAGACACGTACCCATCCATGGGGCTCAGAAGATGGTTGAGTGCCATAAAGTTGGTTGAAAATAAGGCACACCTTCCTTTTCCATTAGTCTATCGTATCATTGAGCTGGCATTGATTCTTCTAGTGGCAACGACATCAGTTGAAAGAGCTTTCTCAGCTATGAATATAATCAAGACTGATTTGCGAAATAGAACAATGATGAATGGCTTAAGGACTTGACTTTGTGCTATATTGAGAAGGAGATTTTTAGAGAACTTGATCCTGAGAAAATTAAGAGGACATTTCAGCCCATGAAAGATTAGAAGATGAGTTTACGTCCAAAGTGGCATCGATGTTCTTGGAGTTTTGGGACCAGTATGTTTTCTTATATATTGCCTCATTTATCACTTACTCACTAGTCATTACTATTTTTATTTTATTTGCAGGTTGCTTATGCTTTTTTATCATTTGATGTATACATGGTTAATTACCTTGACTATGGAACAGAAATTCTGTTTACGTCTTTTTCATGTGAAAGGTAACCGTGTTCCAACTTCTTCTGTAGCATTTGTGTATTGAATTATATATTAGAATATAATTGCTACATGATAAACCGACATATATACGGTATACATACATAGTTAGTCTGATATATCGATGAAGTTATGTATATGTATATAGTGGTCTGCCCTACCTCATTTCTTCGGCTGGCTCCGTCGGTGGGCCCGCCTCCGGATATGGTGCCTGGTGCAACGGCTCTGGTCACCGTATACACACACTTCCTATGAGCACCACCAAATGATTGACACTGAGCTGGTAGATTTGATCATAGGCACGTTGATCTCCCTACCCAAATGAGCATGTCTGAGAGACTAACACTTGTAGAGAAAAGACTTTCAGTTCAGCACATTAGTCTCAATTAGTTAGAATTGGACCTGGGACTAATGTGAGCATTAGTCCTAAATCCAAGTTTCTTGGGCGTAAGAGGACCTTTAGTCCATGTTGGTGTTACCAACCCGGACTAAAGAGCATTGACCCTTTAGTCTCGGATGATAACACCAAGCCGGACTAATGTAGACCATTTAGTCTTGATTGGTGTTACCAACCCAGACTAAAGGCCCTTTTAGCCCCGGTTGGTGTTACCATCCTGGACTAAAAGTCCTTTGACGGGTTAGTTTAAAAGGAAAGCATTTCATCCAAAGTCACATGTACTGTGTAAGTGGGGTGGAAAGGTGTGCGTGAGACATTGCATGAGGGGTCTTGGGTTCGAATGCCACGCGAGGTACAGAGGTGGGAGGCATTATTTTTTTTATCCTCGGAGTCCCAACCAGGACTAAAATCCATCTGTCTAGTAGTGTGAGACTGAGCCGGTAGATCTATATATTGACAATGTCAACATAGGTGTCAAGTCAATGACTTACACCTGGGTGGGAAGGTTCTATCACAAGGAACCTAAGCAGCTGATCTCGGCATTGTTTGCCAGTTTTATGTGTGTTGTGCAAGCATACTCGCAAATTGTACATAAGAGAGTGGCAAATTTGTTTTGTGTTTTTTTTGTAAATCACTATCACAGACATGTTTTGTCTACATGCGTTTGTGGTGAGTTGTCATCAAAGATGTGTTTGTTTCACTACCAGAATCTGGTTCTTTGCCGAGTGCCATGTGGTTTGCCGAGTATTTTTTTCGGGCACTCGGCAAAGAAGCTCTTTGCCGAGTGCTAAATAAAAAACACTCGGCAAAAAAAAACACTCGGCAAAGAAGCTGCTTTGCCGAGTGCAAAAAAAACACTCGGCAAAGACATTCTTTGCCGAGTGCCAAAAAAACACTCGGCAAAGAAGCTGCCTTGCCGAGTGCAAAAAAAAACACTCGGCAAAGAAGGTCTTTGCCGAGTGTTTTTTTTGCACTCGGCAAAGCAGTTTCTCAAAAGCACATTTTGAAGCCCTAAATGATTTCAAATTAAAAAGTTTTTAACTATAAAGTTTTATAACTTCTCAAGATCTATAAAGTTTATTTTAGTTATTTCTTCATTCGACAAAGTGATAGTAATGTTGTTCACAAAATCTACACGTCTCTCATATAGTTTTATGAAACTACAAGAGAGATATATAAGATTTGTGAATAATGTTAGAACCATGATCTCAGATGGAAAAACTTCCTAAATGAAAATTGTAGATCTCGAAAAGTTATGAAACATTATAGTTGACAACTTTTTAATTTGAAATCATTTTGTCATGCAAAACTGCATCCGAATTTCAAAAATTTAAAATTCTAATTTTTCAAAAGACCTCGGATGGAAAAAACACCAAAATAAACTTTGTAGATCTCGAAAAGTTATGAAACATTGTAGTTGACAACTTTTTAATTTGAAATCATCTTGTCATGCAAAACTACATTTGAAATTCAAAATTTTAAAATTCGAATTTTTCAAACGACCTCGGATGGAGAAACTTCCTAAATGAAAATTGTAGATCTCGAAAAGTTATGAAACTTTGTAGTTGACAACTTTTTGATTTGAATTCGTTTAGGGCCTCAAACAATCAATTTACACTTGATTTGGTATAATATTTGGGGAACCGAAATGGAATATAGACACAAATGAAAGAGAGGTGTAGTGGGAGAGGAGCTCGGCGTGTGAGAGAGGTCGCATGTTCGATTCTCGCTGGGCGCAAAGTTTCAATAAATTGCTTTGGCTGGTCACTTGGGAGCAGTTGCCATATGACTGGCCGGTGGGTCCCTCCTCTAATTAAAAAAAATTAAATTTTTTTTCCTATTTTTTTCAGATTTTTTCGGTTTCAGCCTTTGCCGAGTGTCGGGCACTCGGCAAAGCCTTTGCCGAGTGCCCAATAAAAGACACTCGGCAAAGGCCGCTTTGCTGACAGCTTTTTTGCCGTGTGCTCTTTGCCGCCTTTGCCAAGTGTATTTAGGGCTTTGCCGAGTGCCCTGGACACTCGGCAAAGCAGCTGATTCCAGTAGTGTTTATACGTGCCTTTGATTAGTAGTCATCACATATGTGTTTTCTCTATACACATCTATGGTGTGGACTCATGACAGATGCAGATTATTATATGCCTTCATAACACGTCTGTGATGGACATTAACATGTGTATGTGATAAAAGGATCTGACTGACATAGTGTCCTAGGGATCTAGTTGAAAAATCTCGGTTCTCTAATTGGCCTGGTGATATTTTTAAGTATCATTTTTTTTATTTTTGGAGGCATCGCTGTCGAAAAGAGTGTCCCACCCCACTCTATTTGCTTGTTCTATGCGGCGTATTGATACTGAGCTGGTAGATTTGATGATAGGCGCGTTGACCTCCCTACCCATATGAGCACGTCTAAAATATTGAGACTGAGCTGATAAATCTATGGATTGAGAATATCTCTATAAGTCGATGAATCGAACCTGGGTGGGCAGATTCTATATATCACAAGAATCCCAATCAGCTGAAAAATCACGACAGGTTTCCTGGGTGGGCAGGTTCTATGACTTGAACCATAGTGTCTTACTGGTCTAGTTGAAAAATCTCGGTTCTCTGATTGGCCTTGGTGGTATTTTTAAGTTTCATTTTTATTTTTGGAGGCATCGCTATCGAGAAGAGCATCTCACCACACTCTCTTTAATTTACTTGTTCTATGCGGTGTGTTTGATGGTCTTTCTCTATCGGTGATTTGGCGTGGTATGGCTGGTCGTGTTTACTGTAGCGGTTGTCATGCATGCTTTCTTTTTCACTATGAGTACCTTCATTTGGTTTGGTATGTACTAGTATTATTAATGCCCGTGCCTTTTTTTCTTCGTATGGGTGTTGCTCTCAGCATTTTCCATGGAAAATGCTAATGAAAAAGAATCACGTACGCGTCCATAAAGTCCATGGGCTCCGGAAGTTGGGTGGCTCCTGTCCTGTACCGCGTGAGCAACTGGATAGGACTGAACCACACAAGGGAGACTGTCACATTGCATTGAGACGGACGGGATGGCAGCAGCAGCGGCCGGACGCGAGAGATGGAGCCTGGCCGGCGCGACAGCGCTGGTCACCGGTGGGAGCAAGGGGATCGGGCACGCCATCGTGGAGGAGCTGGCGGCGTTCGGCGCGCGGGTGCACACATGCTCCCGCAACGCCGCAGAGCTGGATGAGTGCCGCCGGCGGTGGGTGGAGGAGAAGGGCCAGCAGGTCACCGTGTCCGTCTGCGACGTCGCCGTGCGTGCAGACAGGGAGGCGCTCATGGACACCATCAAGGACGTCTTCGCCGGCAAGCTCGACATCCTCGTAAGCGCAGATGCGAATTATTGCCAATGAATTACAGGACTTATCTTGATTGAACGGTGACAAGGCATCGGCAGGTAAACAATGCGGCGCAAGTGATCGTCAAGCCGGCGGTGGAGTCCACGGCGGAGGACTACTCCCGGCTCATGGCGACCAACCTGGAGTCGTGCTTCCACCTCAGCCAGCTCGCGCACCCTCTCCTCCGGAAATCCGCCGTCGCCGGTGGGGGAAGCATCGTTCATATCTCCTCCATCGCAGGCTGCCTCGGCTTTCCAGGGGTCGTGCTTTACTGCACTGCTAAAGGTACCCATTTCTAAGAGCGTTTTCAATGGTCGTTCTTAAACACACTCTATAATTCCTTACTTGGAGGATTACTTTAAAATAAAATTTGCTCTCTATGTCTTTCGACACTTCAATGATTTCTATATATCTTCTACGTACTCTAGAGAGCTAAACCCATTCATTATTTTTGGCTAACAAGGAATTAGAAATAAAGGATGTTATTATTTGGACAACTAAATAAAGAAGCTATTGGAGTGCATTTTTCTACCAAGATCTCTATTCATATCAATACCAATGGATTTAAAGAGGTTCTTGAATTGCTTCCTTTCATATTTTATATGTGCAAAAGATGTCATATCTCCTAACAAAGGTTCTACTGAAACAGCTTCATATATAATGAAATAGAAACATTGCGATAATGAAAAAGAATTTTCTTTCAAGGCAAACAATTATTGTGCATAATAAGTACGATTTTGATGTCGTCCTTACTCTAAATATTATTCAATGATGAAGTGGCTTAGATGAGGTTTTATTTAAACAAACATAGCCACGTGCATGTGAAAAATACTAAGTCTCTGCAGTCGAGTTTACTTACTTCTAGTTAATTTTATTGCGTGGCGCACAGGAGGGATGAACCAGCTCACAAGGAGCTTGGCTGCTGAGTGGGCCCGGGACAAGATTCGTGTGAACTGCGTCGCACCAGGGATGGTCATGACTGACATGGTTGTTAAAAACGTACGTACCTATGATGGACCACATGGACTACTGATCTTGCACATTTTATTACCATTCATTCCTTACTTTCTTTCTTTCTTTCTTTCTTTATTATTAGGTGGTGTTTAGTTCGTGGGGTGAAAATTTTTGGGTATCATATCAGATTTGTCGGAAAGATATCGGAAGGGATTTTCGGATACTAATAAAAAAATAAATTACAGAACCCGTCAGAAAACTGCGAGACGTATCTAATGATATTAATTATTCAGTCATTAGCACATGTTGGTTACTATAGCACTTAAGGCTTTTTATGGACTAATTAGGCTTAAAAGATTCGTCTCTTGATTTCTCCGAGAACTGTGCAATTAGTTTTTTCTTGTCTATATTTAATACTCCATGTATGTGCCTAAACGCTCGATGTTACTGTGGAACCAAAAAATTTTGGAACTAAACACCCCCTTACTATATTTTATTCTACATCAGCTACAGCACCCCAATGTTCTTTACCGTTGTAATCTATTTTTTTTCCTTTCGCTAATTACATGTGTGTAGACACGGACGCTCACAACACACGCAACCCACCTCTTTGAACGCACGCACACTTAATCTGTCTTTTGAGTTTGGCAGGTACCAAACTCGGAGGTCATCGACCAAGAATCCCTGCTGATTCCACTGCGTCGCATCGGGGAGCCGGCGGAGGTCGCGTCGGTGGTGTCATTTCTGTGTATGCCGGCAGCCTCCTACGTCACCGGCCAGGTCATCAACGTTGACGGTGGCCGAACCATAAGCGCTTGAGAAGCATACACATATACAACGATCTATGTCCAATCTCAACTGCACTCATCACCATATATACATTCCCGTGGTGTAGGGGAATTTACGTACGTCTTCTACGAGTAAAACAAATACTACCATCCATGAATAAAATATGATTAGAACAGAACTGCTTTGTGAGGCGGTGAGTGGACGATCCACGAAGGCAAAAGGTAATACCCGACTGTCGCGCCAGCACGACGGCGCGACCCCGCTCCCATGCTCCCTCTTCCTCCCACCCACGTCCGCGCCTGCACCCGTGCCCATGCTAGAGAGGAAGACGAAGATGTTTTTTTATCTATAATTAGTCAAACTTAAGTACTAAAACGTGGCACTATGGTAAAATTGCATTCTTTTAGGGATAAAGGTAGTATGTCCCCTTTTTCCTCTCGGTTGGTGGCATTTCTCAAACTCCGGTTTTGGGTTTCAGGTTTCCGTTCGTGAGTCATGTTTCGATTTATCATTAGATTGGTTTGTGATGAGGACATCGCCACGTTAGACACACCGACGCTATGGTCTTCTCCAAGTTGCAATTCGTCCTCAACTCAGCTGCCACGTCACCCTCGGATTCAGCAGACACGTCGTCACTGTTTCGATCATAACTCTCTCATACGACATCGAAACGGGACGTTCTTGGATGCGTTGGAAAGGGGACGACGACGCCGTCGTTTTGGATCTAGTCCCAGCTCCAGAAGGTCCGTGGATCATTCTGTGTGACTACGGCAAGGTGCTGCGTCTCCTATTTGGTCCAACTTGGCCATGTATCGTGTCGGGCCTTAAGCCCAAGTTGTGGGCGCCCAACCCCTGGCCGTCCTCAACCCTAGGTCGAGTCTTAGACTATAAACACAGCCACCGCCGCTGTTAGACAATTGGGTTTTGTTTAGAGTTTAGTTTTCCATCGAGAAACTGAATCGTTCATTGTAACTCTGGTGACAAATCCTTTTACAGTGATCCAGGGCCCCTGTTCTTGATCTCCTGCACTGTGTCGATTAGTCCTTTGGAACCGAGTTCTTGAACCCTCTATTGATATTCGCATCATTCATATTTGCAATTTCAGATTGCGTGTTTTACCTTCTTGCTTGTGTTCTTCGATTCGCTTGCAGAAAAAGCCTTCTTGGCGAGGTCAATCAAGTTGTGCTTGGTTGATAACTAACGGAGCAGTGGTGTAACGGTTGCAGGGTTTGAATCGTGTCTGATTTGAAGCCGGATCGCCAACGTCGAGATCTCTACAAATCGAACTTACCGGTTACCTCTCGGAAGATTATCTCATCAGTTTGCTTCCGTTTTTTATGTCGGTTTTGGTTTGCATCCATTTTTCCCGCGTTACTTTGTGTCCGTGATTCCCTTTCACGTTCCCCTTCTTTTTTTCTAATTTCATTTTTCCTATATAAAATAAATAATAAATATAATACTATGAGCCTTTTGACAACTATATATTTTCACCACCAAATTATTAATGTAGTTTTAATTGAGAATAAAACTTATATTATAATTATAATCTAGTTCAGCAAATGGTCCAGGTAATCATATCACAAACTGAAGTCTAGAGCAGTTTGTTATCCAATTTAGTCTAATAAATATCTCTCCAAAAGCAATCCTCTTTCTAGAGCTACCTTGTAGAAACCAACAGATGCTTCACGTCATGATCATTAGATAGACTAGTCTTTGACACATTGGTAACTATACATCTTATCTTACCGACTTTAATTAGATATTAAAATTGCAATTTTTATAGGTCCACAAAGGAAATCATATAACTCAAAATTTAACTATACCAACACATGGATACTATGAAACTAAAATTATGATGTATTTACAAATAAATAATTTTGTGTATTTTGCAACAGGAGAGAAAATCAATGTTGTATTTTAAATTTGATTCAGGCTTAATTGGGTATTGTCATATTATTGCCAACATTAGCTTATATTGTGCATGACATAGTCATCATAAAAAATAGCTTTTAAATTTTATAGAAAGAGCAGACCATAAATAGATATATATCATTTCGGTCCTCATTTTTTGTAAATGTTTTATAGATTTTTCTTTTCTCCCGTTGTAACGCACGGGCACATGCTAGTGGTACATATATGAAATCATGATGATGGGAAAAGCGTGTGATGCTGATTTTCAATTATTACTAGAGAAACAGGCTCTCTGTCTGTCGTTGTTTGTACATGATCAATGCTGGTGAGGAAACACAGAGCTTTTTTTTTTTTGAGGGAGATGAGCAAACACAGAGTTGCCATCGTTGCGATGGATGCCATGGAAGTGATGAATTAGTCAAATCTTATTCTAATTTTGTTTTAATATATGTATATATGTTATAAATTTCCATAGGATGCCTGTTACTACAACATAAATGGTTTACCCTATGGTATTTCCACCATGATTCTATTAAAACCGATGGTGATAGCTTATCACCTCTAGTTAAAATAGAACCAGCGGTAAAAACTGGACTCAGTAACGTCACCCTCACCATAGGCACGCCATGCTCTCCCTCTCTCTTACCTCAGCTCGCCGCCTCACTCCAGGTGCAACAAAATAGTCGATTTTCACCCGTGTAACCGGCACACAAATACAACAAAACAACAAAATTCAAGAATATGTCAGATTAAAATCCGACAGTTCAAAACTTGTGTATTGGAAGCTGTTGAAACACTCGATTCATGTTATGCCTAGCGTCAGTTGTTTCATGTGCTGTCAGCACACGCGGTTGTTGGCGGACTATTAAACATCCGAATGACAGGTAGGCAGTCCCTGTACGAAATCATGCTGATGGGAAAAGTGTGTCTACGCTGACAAAATCTTTATATTGCTCTAAAAACGTTATGCAGACAAAAACATTACATATAGGTACAGTGGCATGTCCCTGTAAGTCGGCCTCTTAAGCATTCATGGCTCCAAAAATTGAAATTTGATTTACAAAGACAAGTATTTCTCATTGTCTCTCCTATAATTTTTAAAGAGAAGACGTTTTTTTAGGGAAACAAGAGGGTGCAAGCACCTACTGTGCTTTTATTATAATTGTTAAAAACATATAACAGAGTTCATGATACATAAAAGGTTATAAAGAAGATTAGAAGATTTATACATAAGCTCCAACACTACTGGAAACCAGAATTTTCCTGTCGGTGAGAAACCGACAAGGAAATAGCAAATACCGACAGGAAAATAGAAAATCAATTTTTCTGTCGGTTTACCGACAGGAAAATACCGACAGGACAAGAGCGACAGAGAAATAGAATTTGTCTGTCGGTTGGTAAATTTCCTTGTCGGTACAGCAATTTTTTTGTCGGTACGACGTCGACAGGAAAATTGAAGGACGTCGACAGGAAAATTTGGTTACACCAGGTTTAGATTTCTAACCCTGTCGTAGTAACCCGACAGGAAATTTGCTGCCACCGTCAGAATAACACTTAAGTCAACAAAAGAAAATGATATATATATATATATATATATATATATATATATATATATATATAACAAGTTCAGTTTTAATTTAAATCGATTATACAGTAGCATTATTCATACAACACATAGGTCACAAGCATATAAATGAGTCCATCAGTCAGAAATATCATATATATGATAATGGGCACAAACCATCAACATTATGTACAGAATCTGTACATATATTCTCTAAATATTTAATATCCATACAAGAGCCTCGCTGTTATCTCCTAGCCTAGCAAATAATCTAGAGCTTAAGTCCATGAGCACAATGTCCTATCTTCTGGTACCCATCTTCGAAGTCTTCGCATTGACAGGGCTCTTCATCCTCATTGAGGAAAATCTGCAGTGGAACATTACGTCATTAGTGATCTTACAAATGTTCCAGTTCTCAAGTAAAGTAAATGCTCAAGTGAAAATGGTTTCTGGAAAAAAAAAACAATTAAGTAGCGCTTCAGTTCTGCAGCTACTCTTAATATAGTTTCCACTATGCAAGACAATCACTAATTAATGGAGCAAAACTAAAACTTGGACACACATACAAATTATCAACCAACTTAATAGAAATATTAACTTAGGCAATAGAAAGAGATAACAGCACTCATGAACTTATAATCCACCTGACTTGAAATTTAATAACAGCAGCACAGAAGGGTAATAGTATTGAATTGGAAGGCATTTTACAAACTTACAGCAGATGAAGAAAATGTGGAGTATGATAATAATTCTCCTCTCCCATTGCATTTTCAAAATGTTAATGATCAAGGAACTATATGCATTAATAAAGGAACAGTAAATGTTCTTGATTCTTGCCGATAGTTTCAAAACTTGTAGTAAAGGGTCCATTTCATCATGTGGCCGAGAACTGTTGAGATAGGTAGAAGGCAGTTCATACCTGCCGACACAAGAACTTGGAAGCTTCAAGTAGCCCAACTTTTCCTCCGCATTTTGTTATTTCTGATGTTGACTGCAAATAAATTAGAAATCTGTAAGATTAAAACAGATTTCATTGTATACAATGCCATCCCTATGGCACTGTATATCATATAAAATTGTATGAAAATCAGGAAAGCTGTAAATGTCTAATCTAATAAGAATGTCTGATCTATAAGCAACTTTGTGTTCTCTTATACCTACAGATGTTCTAAGCTACGAACAGCAGTAGCACATAGCAACAAGTAGACTAGTCAGTGACGTCTTCAGTTAATTGGATAGATCAGCTGGGCAAATTAGCTAACTAGATAGACAATTATCAGATCCAAGTTAGAGTCTCTCATCATATTAACAACCTATAACTATCTACTGTTAATCTGTCCTAATTTCCATCCATTCATATACTACTGAAATGTAATATCTAGCTAGTTGGCCCCCCGCGCTTCGCTGCGGTGCGTGAGTATATATGGAAGGATAAAATACATTCAAAAGTTAAAGTAGCATATTAGGAAGTGGAAATTTTGTAGTGAGGAATAGGTACGTGCAAGTAATTGAAGAGAGGAGGACGTTAGAGGTCAAATAAAATTTGAAGCAAACATGACTTATTTTTTGACTCAGAGACTATTGCATGATAATTATCATATGGCTTGATGAGTTTATCAGGATAACATACTATGTCAATACAATTTGCTGCAGTAAAATAAACCATCAAGAGAATGTGATACAAAAATCTAAGAACAGAGCTATACACACCGAGAACCGGAGATGACCATTTGAGTATGTGAGCGATATAATATGTACTGAGTGAAAATTTGGAAACAAAATAAGACTTTTGAATGACATTAGCTTTGAACGGTTAAGAGAATTCTTGACCTTTGTTGCACATGACAGTGGTGATAGCTAGATTTGTTAAATATCTATGCAAGTGGTGATAGCTAGATGTGTTTGACTGGTTGTACACCGAAAAGTGGAATACCAAACTTGCCACTGATGTCTCTGTTTATACTATGGAGATGCTATATTGCCGCATATATGTCTCAATTTCAGAGGAAGCCAATGCATTTACAGAAATATGTCCAAAATGGTTCGCACATCATCATACCTGCTTGCTATCGATGGATGTCATGGAACATTGAGAAGGGTTATGAACACTCCATAGTGACCTTTGCAAATAGCCGACTTAATAGGTCATCTATTCGGTGATGCGATGCAGCTGGCCTGCAAGAACATTGTTATTTGAATGTAGCCATAGAACCGGGATGTAGCCATGGAGTTTATCTGAAGCTATATGGAGGGCATAATTGAACTCATGGAATTATTCTAGGAAGTACATATCCCCAATGTCAGAATTGAACTGGGTACTTTTTTTTTGGGGGGGGGGGGGGGGGGGGGGTAACAACTGAGTTTAGGTATCTGAGCAAAAAATGCAGAAGAAATATAATATTGTAAATATGTTAATTGATATCAGCATAATGGAAAAAATCCATGTACCTCTAGCTTATTAGGCAAACGAGGCAAACCTACACAATAGAAGACAATAAAAAAAATTAACTGAACTTGGAACTTGTACCAAAATGTGTTGCTCTATATATTTTAATAGAACTGAAGGGGTAAGCTAACTGCTATCACTGAACATTCAAAGAAACTGTGATAACATTTCAAAACTGCAGAAATACATATTATTTTACATCGTAAATACAAACTTTGTTGGCTATGTAAAGCTCGGTATGTCAAAGCCCATAGTAATGAGTCAGGCAACCAAGATGGTCTGTTTTGTATGTACAGAATTGAGCTCAGTTTTAAGATAACAAACATATATATAAAATAGACCTCGTAAAAACTCGAAAACTAATAAGGTTGATTTGACTTTTAAAAAATTAATCGAAGCCAAATCTCTAGATCTGCTCGTTCTCCCCCTTCTCCAAAGCAAGAACCTACTAGCACATGAGTCCCTGGTCCCTGGTGCCAAGTCATCCCAAGATCCGCTCTCCTCGCCTTCTCCACTGGATCTGCAGCATGGAGATCGAAATCAAAGCCAAATTGACAGGAAAGGAAACCTACCGATGGGGCTCCCCTGGATCTACAGCATAGGAACAGGAACCTACCGATGGGGCTGAGTTTTAGGGCCAAATCGATAGGAAGGGGAACCCACCATTGCCTCGGGGCCGCGCTGCCGCCTTGGGGTCACGCCGTCACCCGGGGGTGCGCGTCACCGCCTGAGGTGCGCGTCACCACCTGAGGTGCGCATCGTCGCCTCGAGCCCGCGCTGCTGCCCGGGGTGCACGCCACCGCCACGGCGCCGAGCCGCCGCCCGGGATGCTTACCACCGCCTGGGGACGAGAGTCCTCCATATGAGGGAGTGCGGCGGCTGAGATGAGAGGAGGAAGGGAGCCAGCAAGTCTAGGGTTTGGGACACGCTGCTTATATGCGCCCGCCCGCAGAAGCCCTCTGTTTTTGGGCCAGGTAAAAGGCCAGCGCAGCCCAGGCCCATGTTAGCTGTGACTTTCGTCCGCGTCGTTCACTTAAATGGTTTTTTTTCTGTCGGTATCAGCCTAACACACAGAAGAATAAGACTTTTTTCTGTCGGGGTCACAAAAACCGACAGAAAAAAATAATTTACCCTGTCCGTTTCCTCATTTCTTTGTCGGTTTCGAGTCCCCGACAGAAAATTCCGTAATTTTTCTATCGGTTGGCATGAAACCAACAGGAACATTTCTGTTTCCAGTAGTGTTCTAGCCATAATCTGACATTGGGTTCATATGAACTCTTTGCTCTAAGGATAACCTGAGCAAAATCAACTCTGAAGTGATGTCGACCTTGGTCAATTGTTGGCTGAATATTTCTAAAGATTGTATCATTTCTGACAGACCAAATTGACCGCCTTTGTAGATGAGATGGAGTGTCTTCGAACATTTTTATATAGCAGTTAGCTACCCAATCTTTAATTAGTGTGTGCCATTATATTGCTGTGTAGAAATTGGTCCAAATAATAAACAACAACTTAAAGAAGATTCCATATGTAGAGCAGAGCTACCGACGCCTTATCCGTGGAACCTAGTCACTGATTGCACTCAAACTATTGGCTCATCAGCCACAAAAACAAAACGAGTGAGTAAACAACCGGCAATCATAAAACACGTACGTTCTTTTTTGTTCGGAAACACCAATGAGCAACGTTTGTAACTATACTTGAATTGAAGCATGTGAGATTAGATGCTCGCAACAATAGGTAGCTAACGATTGTTTGTTCATGAGCATCCCCAAGAAATATATACTAGTACTAAGCAGGTGCATCTTCCAGTGACACTCTTTCTTTACCATCTACTCTCGGTAGTCGGCAGCCACTTGTATGTACGTTGCTCACATACATATATGTATATAAATACATCCATGTATAAACGCTAAATGCAAGCCTCAGCTCAACAGTCCGATCGATCCGTAGCTTATCCTGCCAAGGAAATACTTCAAACTCGATACAGAGAGATCAAGTGCTTGCCTGCCAAGTGGCTGCACCCTGTCAGCCTCCGGCTCTAGTGGGGGGGGGGGGGGGGGGGGGGGTAAACAGTGCGACGGCCAGGGGCCCTTGAACCTAGGGGGCCCAACTTCATATAGATAATCAATATATATATTAGGCAATTCACATAATCCTCTAAAGGCCCAATAAAGATCAGCCCAATAATCCTAACATCAGCCATATAGTTCTCCTGTACGTACAGGAAGCAGCGATTCCTTTCTTTTTTCCGGCATCGCTTTCTATTCTAATTTGCCGTAAACGACGCTCACTATTCTTGGTCGCCGCCTTGCCGCTTTGCTGCCTCGGCCTGACCGCCTTGCTGAGTTGCTGCCTTGCCGGCACACCGCTGCGGCACAAGCAGCAAGCTGCGAGTGCGACTGTTCGAGGAGGGCGGACAGTCTCCATCCACCTACCACAGCCACATCCATCTCACCACCCGTCTGCCCGGACTCGTTCCACGGGGCCGCCTCCACCGCGCGTGGAATCGCTCGGACTCATCCCGCCTGCCATGAGCGCCTCCACTGGGCCAATTCGCTACACTGCCCGGCCAGACTCATCCTGCCCACCACGGAGTGTCTCTCCACCGCGCCAATTCGCTACACCGCTCAGCCAGACTCATCCTGCCCACCACGTAGTGTCTACATCTACCTGCTGCGGCTGCCTCCATCACGCTAGTTTATCGCGTCGCCTGCCCAAGTTGCGCTGAAAACCACAAACGTGCGTTTCAAGTGTTTCAGATGTGTCCGAGGTAATGTGCAAGTGTTTTATATGGAGGTTGCAAAAGTAGATTTGAACGTTACATATGTTGCAATGCTTATGCACGTATGTTGTATATGTCTGTTTAAAATGTTTCATCTATTTCAGATGTATGTTACAAGTGTTTTATCTGTATGTTGCATATGTTCCACACATATCTTGCAGTGGCTATACACAAATGTTGCAAGTGTATGTTTAAAATGTTTTAGCTGATTTAGACGTATGTTACGGCAAGTGTTTCATGTTTCAAGCGTATACTCTGAGATGCGGCAGCCGGACACACGTTGCGTGCATCCACAGACAGGGCGCATGGACTCCTGCATGCGCATACAGTACATAGCAAGCACGGGCGGTCCTCACATGCGCGTGAAAATGTTTCGTAGAAAACAGGCCGGGCGCGGGAAGTCCCCGCGTGCGTGTGCGCTCGAAACGGAGCAGGCGCGACGGTTCCCCGTGCGCGCGGGGGCGCTAGCTAGCTCTACCGATTCGTATTTGCTACGGACACGTGAGCAGGGAGATTTGGTCTCCCGGCTGACAATGACGTTACAGTGTAGATATAGAGATAAACAGAGATCCAATCGTATCTAGTCTCCGACGAACTGTAGGAGCCAGCGACGAGCTGCAGCCGTTGATGGACGGGCTTGACTGTTGACTATCACATGCATGGGCCTGGCCTGTGTGGTAGCCCAGTTCTAAATCCACCAACAGGCAACAGGCCCGGTCCAACATGGCAGCACCAACACCCCCAGCCCAAGCTGTGCCATAGGCGTACGTGTTCTCTCTTGCTTCTTGCTCTCGGTCGCTCGTGAAATCGCCAAAAAGGCGATGGCAGGGCGCCAAGCCCTCGCTGCAGCGCGGCGGCGGCGCAAGATGAGCGAGGGCCACCTGTACGTGGCCATGGACGAAGGGAAAGAGCGAGGGACGACAGGGTTTGGACTTGCAATTTGTAGCAGCGCCTGTGGTGCTGGCGCCGGTGGCCAGGGATGGAGCAGTAGCTTCAGCGACAGCCCGAGGTTGTGGCATCCCTCTCAGCGAGAAGACAAAAACGAGAGATAGAAATTGTATCAATTTCTCAAGTTTCAATGGTTCATATGTGTTTTGTGCTGTACGGAACTGCTAGATGTCTTGTTTGTAAATTTGGAGGAACGAGTAGTGGTTCACTACTGCAGCATATTGCTGGTTCACTACTGCAGGAACAATTGACAAAGCCGATCCTTTTACATTTCCAGAGGTGAGAGGTGGGCACCCCTGCCATCTTTGGAAAATGGTTTGTGCTAATCGGCCATTTCTAGAGGCGGTCGGTTGCCAACCTATGTGAATCCAAATTTCCAGAGTAGCCCAACAACCAACTTGGTGCACTGTGCAATAACAAAAGTACTCAAGCATCACTCCTTTTTTTCGAAAGCGTGCTTGGCATGTGCTTCATTAAGAAAGGTTAGAGTTGGTACAATGATACATAAGACTCACATGTAATCCCAGGATTACCAACGAAATCCCTCAGGCACAAACAAAAAGCAAGAAAACACGATGGGGGGAGACCCTCCACCTAAAATCCCCCAACCAACTAAGTCTAATACAGGAAGACGACACATCAGTGGCCAGTAGTGTAGTGAAGACCGCAAAGGTGACGAGGCTAGCATCAACCTCGGCGGCATAGCATTCGCCAAGGGCGCCAGCAAGATAACAGTGGCAAAGCATTCGCTATAGAAGAGACCACGGTGGCAAAGCATCCGCCAGAACTACAGCACAGTGGCAAAGCATCTGTCAGAGACGACAACCATCAATGCGGCAAAGCATCCGCGGATGGGGGGCCATCACGCTCACAGCAGCAAATCATCTACCTGAGGGGGGAGACTAAAGCGACATTAGCGGTAAGACAACCGCCCGACCAACATGACGGCAAAGCATCCGTCCAAGTAAAGCAATAGCAATAGCAGCAAAGCATCTGCTACAGAGAGCACACGACTATGGCAACACCAACCAACTATTGGATAAACCGAAGCGAAGGGTAGCATGAAGCACAATCAGACTTAGCACAAGGAGCAACTCTAGGCAGGGAAGCAGGAGCAGAGGCACGGCCGCAGGAGTGCTCCAACGACGCCTTCAAGAAGGGAACTGACATCCGCAGATGCCATCATCGTTCACAGGAGCACACGGGGATTTTCATCCCAGAAACCAGCCCCAGCAACCTGGACCGTGAGGACAAGCTTCGACGATGCCTTAAGTAAGGAGAATGACGCAGCCTGCGCCACTGCCGCCAACCCATAGCAAGAAGCTGAGCAGGGTAGATACCAAAGCATAGTAGTTGATATTGTGGGTCAGAGATGGGGGGGCGCCACCGAGCCAAGTGACTCTAGCCGGTGAGTAGAGAGCAGCGACGTCAGTAGAACGGAGTGTCCGACTACCACATTGAATGTTAGAGTTGGTCAACTAGTGCAGTCAATAAGTCACCAAGATTAGGTTATGTCCTATAGCAATAGAGTCACTGTAGATATCTCTTCCTCAATCCCAAGTAGGAATCCTAGTTTCCTTATCTCTTTCGCGATCGTCTCCAAATCATCGGTTTTCTCCTTTCTGGCTTGGTTGTCCCACGTAGTGAGGATCGTGTGCGAGTCGCCGCTAGCTTGGAGTCATCAGGATCGGCCGCTCCATCAGGCAGGCACCCCACTATTATAAACCCTACTTTGGATAGTTATCAAGTTGCATTATGAGTTAATTATGCATTACATGTAGTCTTGAATAATCATCACTCTTATACTACACTTAGAGTAGCTTAATAATCTGTAGAAGCCCCTCACCTAAACAATGGGAATAGGAATGCTTAATGCTTATTGCTTAGTTACTTGGGCAATGGTAGAAGTCGAGCATGAGAAGGGAGCTCATACTCGCGCGTGTAGGATGCTACACCTAGATAATTAACTAGTAAAACCAATGAGGGTACAACTTGACTTACCTAATCAATCTGACTAAGGACTAATATCCCTAATATGATAATCTTGATGATAACTTGGATATCTTGCTCATGCGAGGGGTAGGTCGTCATGAGTGTAGGATCTCAGATGACATAGCTCGTGGAGAAGTAAGGACCGTGTATTGGGATACGTAAATCTAAGTAACCACCCGTACAGTCCACATGTCATGGATGGGGTCGACAAGCCAAGTAACTAGTTGTGACCTGTTTATCCGTGAAACTAGTAAGGGGGTGGCGTCGGTCAGGAATGTCCGGGACATTGATCAGGCACCCGCTCGAACCTTTCATGTGACACTCGGGCTGGATTAGGCAAATGTTGGAGATTGTGAGGCAACCCTTACTACCGGGCCCGGTGTATGTAGGTTAGTCTTGTTTCTCCGTGTGGGTACAGTTGTACACCTCTGCAGAGTCTTAAAAGCCAAGAGTCCCTCGAGATGGAACTATTCAGTTGTTCTTTCTTTCGTACCCATAGTTGCATGAATAATGGATTATGAGCACTTTGTTATAATGATAAATACCATTATTTCTATGTTGAGTATAGCATGTCATACTCTTAATGAACATCATTGCTTTCCACACTTATACAAATGTCCGATAACTACCCTGTAGATCCACCAAATACTATGTGTTGAAATTAATTCCTGCGAGTACACAATGTACTCACGGTGCAGCCGTTAAGTTGTTTTGTAGGTAGTCCAAGCCTCTTCCCGGGTCTAGCTCCGGCGAAGACAACAGTTAGCAGACCTTGGAGCTGGCATCTTCCAAGATGAGCTATGTGTAACTCGACAAGTAGATGAATGACAAGAATGGCAACCCAGTTTAGCAATATAACTGTTTGAAGTATTAGACTTAGTATTCATACACCTTCTAACTCTATTTTGTTATTAATAACACTTTGGAAAATAATGTAAGAATAAAGTGTGTATGTGATTGAGTTGCCTAGAATGCCATGTATTGGGTATGTGTATGTAACTTAGCCAAAGATCCTGAAGAGGAGTTGCTACATGCACTCCTGGGGGCCTCTAAGTTGTAAATTCAACAACCCCCATCGGTGTCAATATCGGTTCCTGACAAGATAGATATCATGGCACGATAGGCCTCACACTTCTCTGCTGCGCGCTCTTGGAGTGCTGATGCCAGAGTACATCAGCGTCCACCTGATGCGGACCCTACGCGTCCGATCGCGCGAAACCGCCACCTCTCAAAAGGTGACCAGACGCCCCGGTGCAGCCAGGGCCAACATCCAGTCCATCCTCCTCGCTCTCAGCCAGAGCAGTGTTGCCCGCTATTATTCATCGGACTCAAGGTCTAGCGTCCGGTCAGACCGACGCTTGCGTCTGGTCATCAGCTTTCGTCTCCTTTTCATTTTCTAAGTCCGCACCCACTTCGCCCTTGCTTTCAACTTGCTAACCACAAAGTGTAGAACTTTCGTGCACGTTTGTTAGCATTTTACAAGGGTCAAGTTTAGCACACTAGATTCCTAAATGCATATGCAAGGACAATGTCACCTAGTGGCACTCGATAACAGTTTAGCCAAAGATTTCCCCTCTTTATAGTATGGCTATCGATCCTAAACGTGATCACACTCCCTATAGTTTCTTGATCACAAAAACAAAACCTGTCATATACCTTTACCTTGATCACCTTGGTTTTGTTTTTCTCTTTCTTCTTTTCCAAGGTGGAGCTTGATCATCATCATCTCATGACCACCCTTCAACTCCATGTACCTCATCTTGCTCAATCACTTGGATTGGACCACCTTGTCTAATTCACACACTTAGATCAAAGGTTAGTTCTAGGTTTCATCAATTATCCGAAACCAAACTAGGGCTTTCACGGATCCGCAATCCCGGTTGGGAAACCAGGGCTAAAAGGCAGTGGCTGTAGTGGCCTTCTTTGTTTAGAATTGGGTTTTGAGATGGTTTTATTACAAAAACTTTGTTTTCCCCGAGTTTTTGAGTTGTAATAAGTTTATCTGATTCCTCTTCAACGAGGGTGAAGCCGGATACTCTTTCCATTATCTAAAAAGCTTCTAAACGGTAAGATAGTAAGTTAGTGACAAGAGTAGACACAAGATTTGACTACATGTTAACCATGTGATGTATCAATTCACCATACTCTCAGATGAATTAAAGTCATAAACTTGTTGCTGATCTACACTTTGTTTGCCACTTTTATGTGCGTTGTGCAAGCATACTCATAATTTGTACATAAGAGAGTGGAAGATGTTTTTCTTTTCTGTTGTTTTCACCACCACAGACACGTCATCACAGACACCATTAAATCCTAGAATAAATCCAAGAAAATGCGAGCACTTGTGCTAAGTCGAGAACTTGAACCCGGGTGGGCAGGTTCTACCCAAGGAACCCAACCAACTAATCTAGGATCAGTTCGCGACTTTAACATGTGTTTGTTGTCTTTGTGATAAAAGGATGTGACATAGCATCCTATCGGGGTCTCTGATTGTCCTTGGTGGTATTTGTAAGTGCCATTTTTATTTTTGAAGGGTTTGCTATTGAGAAGAGTGTCCCGCCCTCCACTAATCTCTTTGCTATGTGGCATGTAGCATGTTTGATGGTCTTTCTCTACCGGTAATTTGTTGGTGGTATGGCTGGTTGTGTTTACAGTGGTGGTTGTCATGCATGCTTTCTTTTTCACTATGAGTATGTTCATTTTGTTTGGTATGTACCAGTATTACTAGCAAATATACCTATGCATTACAACGGAAGACAAAAATTCTATCAAACGTTTGATTTATTTGCTTTAGCTTGCTGCACAGCTGCAGTGGCCGCAACAGGTGCTACTTCTGATGTTGTGAGTGGTTGTTACACCAATCACAATCGATCAGGCTTGTTAATGGAAACAAGGATGGCAATATTATTTTTTTTATCATTTCTATAAAATTTAGAAGTTGTCAAGCCAGACAAGTCAATCATTGCAGGCGAGCAGAGCAATTGAGCAAGCTTTTGTTGTTAGGTGTAGATCTGATACTGATCTTGATTCCAAATTTCCAATTTCCAAGTTCCCAATTTCAACCCTTTGATTCTAATTTCTCATTAGAGTGTACAAGATGAAGAACACCGGGACTTAGTCTACGGTGTAGTTTTCGGTTTTCAGCAGCTAAAATTTGGCTCTAGTCTGAGCAAAATCCTGGGTCTGCGGCTGCATCCATTCTTCTTCCTCCAATGAGGCCATGCATGACACCATTGCTGAGCAAATCTTGGGTCTGTAACTCTATAAGCATGACGGTGCAGTTATTGTCTAGTCGCCAACGTGATATCGGCGGCGCTGCAGGCGTCGGCGTCGTGCCTGACTTTAACCAATACATCAGCATAGACAGAAATATCAAGCCAGACAAGTTAATCACTCAAACACACGTGCTTGCAGAGACGTCGTGCCGCCAACGTGATATCGGCGGCGCTGCAGGCGTCGGCGTCATGCCTGACTTTAACCATTACATCAGCATAGACAGAAATGTCAAGCCAGACAAGTCAATCACTCAAACACACGTGCTTGCAGAGACGTCGTGTACCGTGAGCAACTGGGTATAAACTGAACAACACAACAATGGGCTGTTGCGTTGCATAGAGACGGACGGGATGGCAGCAGCAGCGGCCGGCCCCGAGAGATGGAGCCTGGCCAGCGCGACAGCGCTGGTCACCGGCGGGAGCAAGGGTATTGGGCATGCCATCGTGGAGGAGCTGGCGGCGTTCGGTGTGCGCGTGCACACGTGCTCCCGCAACGCCGCAGAGCTGGAGGAGTGCCGCCGGCGGTGGGCGGAGGAGAAGGGCATCCGGGTCACCGTCTCCGTCTGCGATGTCGCCGTGCGCGCCGAGAGGGAGGCGCTCATGGATACCGTCAAGGACGTCTTCGCCGGCCAGCTTGACATCCTTGTAAGTAAGCCCACAGGATGCGAAGGAATTGTCCATGAATTGAATGAGTTGAGGTCTTATAGAAGCATTCCCCTGCATGCCACGCGACGTTAATTTTGGCTCCATGTATGCTGGCTGCTGCTGGGCAGGTGAACAACGCTGGGCTGTTCTTGTTCAAGCCAGCGACGGAGTGCAGCGCCGAGGACTACTCGCGGATGATAGCGACCAACCTGGAGTCGTGTTTCCACCTCAGCCAGCTTGCGCACCCGCTCCTCCGGAAATCTGCCATCGCCGGCGGCGGAAGTGTCGTCCACGTCTCCTCCATTGCGAGCTGCCTTGGCAGCCCGAACGTGGCTATTTACTCCACTACTAAAGGTATTGCATTAATGTCTACAGCGGGGGCAAAATATATAGGGTCTGTTTGGATCCGCTCCTCTAAACTTTAGACTTCTAAACTTTAGAGCTAAAAGGTCGATTTGGTAGGGATTCATGCTACTAAAAAAAACTGAACTGGGGCATTTGGCAAAGGGGCTCAGAGGCAGATGGCCTTTTGAACCGCCTCGGTTAATGCCAGAGATTAACCAAGGCGGTCATTTTTATTAACCGAAGTAATCACAATTAATTGCCTCGCAAAATCATTTTACCAAAAATTTGTCATTTTCAGCTCCGGATTCATCATTTTTAGCACCACTCCACCAAAAATTTGTCAAACAGTCCAGATCCACCAAATCTAGAGGTGAAATTCACAATTTTTGTGGAGCTCCTCAGGGGGTGCTCCATAAATGGGTGTTTCATACCTGTCATAGAATTTGGAGGGGGCGGGGGGCGATTACCCACTATCACCACTGGTTACACACTCATTCATCATACTGTTTTGGTTTTTCTATTCTCTCGGTCTTTCTTCTCCACCCAACCAATGTAGGGGGGAAAAAGACGACGCTATCTCCACTACTCGCGCCTAGTACCGGAGGTCCTCCTCCCGGCAACGAGCCTCCTCCGGCCAGACTCACTACTCCCTCTTGGCCATCGGCTTTGCTGCAGGCGCGACCGCCCAGCCTACCCCAGCCGCCCAGGCCTCCTGGCGGGCTAGGGATGCAGAAAGACCGGCTACCATGGCCAATGAGGTGGCCGGAGGCCTGGCTGCCCTAGTCGGCGCGGAGGGCTAGGGGGCCGCCCGAGACAGCACGGCCGCTAGGGGCCTGGCCGCCCAAGCTGCCCCGGCTAGTGCAACAACAGGGGCCGGCCGACCAGGCAGCCTTGTCCAGGGGTAGCGTGGGGAGGCGCTTGCAGCCGGTGGGCATTGGTCGCAGGACCGGGAGGAAGTTTTTTAATATTTTTGTAGTCATTAACATGTGGGGCCTATTCCAAGTTCAAAATAGGCAATTCCCACTAAAACCTCAGTTTCGTGAATTTGGAGCTGTTGTTTTGCCAAACAGTTCTCTGGTGGATCCACGGGGGAACTGATTCACGGTGAATCCTAGATTCAGATTCACTTTTTCTAGTGGAGAATCTCTACCAACGGGCCCAAAGTCTCCAAATAGGTGATCTAAAGTTAGCTCTAAACTATATCAGATCCCTGATCGGAGCTTTAGAGCTTAAAATTGAGTTAAGTGCTCTAAAGTGTTTAGAGCTCTAAAGCTTAGAGGAGATCTAAACGGTCCCATAGTAGTTACAGTTACCAAGGATAAACAATATAGAAACAAGAAAGAAAGAGATAGGAGTAGCTCGTTGTGACGACAATAAATAGATTCTTCATGACAATAAATCATGTGTATATAGGAGGGATGAACCAGCTCACAAGGAGTCTCGCAGTCGAGTGGGCCAGTGACAAGATTCATGTGAACTGCGTCGCACCAGGCATTGTCGTCACTGATATGACCAGACAAGTAAGTTTACATCTACGCTAAATGGACGGCATCCACGCATTCAAGCTTTGTTTTTTTGAAGCACATTATATTAATTGCGTTTATTTAAAAGACACTCGTATATTAATTATTTTTTAAAACATTTCTTCCGATTTGAATTTACCCGTCGACTTGACGTCGTCAACTATAAAACTCCATCCCTAGCTTTGTCACCTTGTTAATTTGTGGTTGACACAGGTCCCGATTATCCTTGAGAAAGAAACTTTGTCACGTATTCCGCTGCAGCGGAGCGGGGAGCCAGCCGAGATCGCGTCGGTGGTGGCGTTTCTGTCTATGCCGGCGGCGTCCTATGTCACCGGCCAAGTCATCTACGTCGACGGCGGCCGGACCATAACTGCCTGAACAGAAAATCTCCGGCCAGGCGATGAATATGAATCCAACCACTATGTGGTAGATAAAACTCTAGAGAAAGTTGACTTTGGTACCTAGGTACACTTGCCTGGCAAGTTCAGATGTTCTCATGGACTTAATGTAAAAAAGATCTATATATTTTGTGATTTGTTTCTTGGCCAAATGAGAAATAATGTACCTCTCTGTAAGGAAGCACTTGTACAAATAAAACTTCACTGCTTTTCGAACGAAAATGGAAAACAATTTATTTATGTTTCTTTCCATTACATCATGCAAGTAAACACTTTACATGATCACTGTTTTATATGGAGGGAAAAATAGCCTAATAAGTATGATTCGAGTGACTTTTTTTTCATGACCGGATGCCTACCTGGATGATCATCTTTGCACTTGTCCTTTTCTTGTCTCATGGAGGAGTCACCAAAATTTATGGGAAATCCAGCTACGATAGATTCATAATAGTTTAATTTCTTATGGCCATCAATTGTCTCCTTTGATTTCAAGATGCATCAATGGATAAATGCCATTGTGAGCAACTAAGCTTGCATATTTATATGCTTCAAGAGGAGTAATTTCTACTGTGATGAATGATTCAAGTTCCTCACTTTTCTTCAGCATGTTGCAGACACTAGCTGATGGAGGGAAAGCCACACGGAAGCATGAAAAACCATTGGCTAGATAGGCAAGGACTAAAAGCAATCAAGTAAGTTTTCTCTTGTTTATCAGGGACTATTCAGTTATCAATTATTATTAAATAAGATTACATCTATATCTTTTTTCACAGAAGTATTGAGAATTTTTAAGGTATGTCGCAAATTATTTTTAGGAACAATGAAGATGTTTTGTTTAGGTGACCCTGGATATGGTGCCAAAGTGCAACATCCTTTGAGTACTGTCTATCTGAGATGTCAAATATTTGATTTGTTGTATATGTCCTGTGCAACGTTTGCTCTTGTAAATCCATTTATCAATCCAATTTGTTTGCACTGTTGAGTCCATTTTTAAATTTCAGTTTGAGGGTGACCATTTCATCAGAAGGCATGCCAAGTTGTTTTTTCACACCAATAAAGAGTCGACCCTGTTAGTCCCATGTAGCTGTATATCTTAGATAACCATAAGTTATCTTTGCTGCAATTGACTGTGTTAATATTCTAAGTATGATTATGCATACTTGCACTTTTCCTATGTTTCATGAACTTGGAAGGTGATCTTTATTTGTTGATCTAAATTTTTTTTGAGGGGATATTTGTTGAACTAAATGTCTAGTGTCGTTTGGTATTTTTAGGAACAAGCGAGAGGCCATGGCTTGTGATGAGTCACATTATTGTTTATTACAAAGCATAGCCGTGTCTATTACCAAATGATGCAGTTTGGAGATGAGGAAAATGGTCCTCGACATAGGGATGAATAAACCAGCGACAGAAAAGTGAGGTGGGAATGATCCAGAAGTGTAGTTCTAAAAACATTGGAGACTTCACAAAGATAACTTAAGTCCATATGGTTGATGTGGCCTCATGTACATGAATATGTATGGATGAACACATCATGTTCTATCTATGGGAGTGCTAGAGTTCCAGGTTTGAGACAAGTTTATACTATGGTCGCCTATTTGTTCGCCACAATCATAATTCAAACTGTGTTTACATGCTATGTTGGGGAGAGACTTGTTTTTGTCTCGGATGGTTCACATTGTCTCGATAAAGTAAACTTAAATTTGTTCTTGATTTCAGAGAGCAATGCATCTTTAACACTTATGTCTTGATAATATTTATTGGTTTGTATGTTTATTGCAAGCTCTAGCTTTTTCATTCCTCCACTGCATGTGATTTTTTTCGTAGACCCTGATGAGACCGAGAGGAGGCCGTGCGGTGGATTCCTTGCGGGCTAGTGGAGAATTGGAGATCCATTGAAGGATGGTCGTTGGATGTGGGTGAGCAAGCAGAGAGAATGACTGGGAAGAGATCTTGTCCGTACAATTTTAAGATGTTGTATTTGTGGGTGCAGTAGATTGGGTGGAAGGTTATCTCTGTGGAGCAGGCAATTTGGTATGGGTTTAGCTTAATTTAAACTTGTGGTTTATTAGGGGTAGAGATAAAATGACATGCATGTATTTCATTCACGCCTCCCATGTATTTGGCATTTGCAATGGCCCGTTTGGTTTACAGGAAAAACACACGACAAACAGAGGAATACCGCAATAGGCTTTGTTGTGGTACCTTCGAATAAATGTGGGCCGTTGATCTGGATGTCTTTTATCACATATTACTTCATAGGTGGTACGTAATAGTAAAATTATATGTTTAATTATTTTCAATTTTGGAAGGAAATGAAGTGTTAAAATATGTTGTCTACTTCTTTTCGGGAAGTTTGGTACTGATTTTTCTTTAACGTACATGATGGAAGTTAACAATGATTTTTTAACCGTGACAGAGGTGTGTATAGTATAGGTAATCTATTTTTAACGTGACATACAGGTGCATTTTTTTAGAACATGATATACACAAATGTGTCCACAACTACTAGTATTAGTTTTTTTCCTTACGTGACAGTTAAGGTGTAACACTTTTTAAAAGATCCTCTCAGTTATGTAACATAGTTTTATTTGTGTGAGCATAATGTATACCCTCAAATACTTAGCATGTAACATATTTTAGATCGCCAAAGTTCGTGGCTCAATAATTAACCTGTTAGGTACTAGTCTTTTTCATGTCGCTCTAGGGATTTTTGGGTCGTTGCTGATTGATGGGTTTGCATGTTCGGAAAGCTTTGCATGCAAAAGAACAAACAAGGAAGGGACATGCGCCCACTCATCTGTCTCCCATGATTTGAGGATTTAATATCTTTATTATTTTTCTAGATTAATTAATTAATTGATTAATTCAAAAAATAAATGCCTAAGATTTGTACCATAGCATTGCCTTTTCACTGTAGTAGCGTTTGTATAACAAAGCAATGAGAACGAGACTTTCCTCCAGAACAGTGAGCAACCCTTTACTTTTAGAAAAAGGAAATAAGTGCACTCAACTACTGGAAAATTTTGCTATAGCGCTCGCTTTGGTGGCTGCGTGCTCAAGCACTACTAATCAAGCTCACATAGCTATTCTCGAAGCTACGTACATACAGTTCTTCAGAAAGATGCCAAATAAAGATTGCAGACCACTGGGGGCAACAAAACTCACTGCTCCTCAAAGGAACACAGGAGTGGGCTGTACAGTCTACACCGACACCTGCATGCGCTTTCCTCCCCGATGGACGTAACGTGGAGCCCGACACCATTGCGTGCGCCACATCTAGAGTTAATTATGTTCCGCAGCTGTCGTGGGATGCCGTCGGGCTCCATGCAGCGGCTGATTGTGCACCTTCTCTCGTTCCTTTCCATGTGCCCTTGTTTTGCTACTCTGCTCCTATCCCTTTCACTTGTTTAGTTTTCTCCATTTCTTTGTTTTCCATTATATTCCTTTGTTCCAAATATGTCAAAAGAAATTTGGAGGACACTAAACATGAGGTCCAACCTCGATGTTTTGTTGCCATTGTTTTTCCTACATCGCTTTGAAAGACATTTTCTCTTAAACTTTTTTTTGTTCTGAAATGCTATAGGATTTGAAATGTCTTTGTTTCTGTTTCGGTGTTTTTATAAATATTTTGTTCAAAGTGAGCTTTGTTATTTGTATCTTCTATATAAGACTCTTATAAATGCAAAAACACAGGAATAGAAGTTTTCTTTATTCAAAAAAATCATGCATTGACAGGAAGTCAGGAACCGGACCACTACTCACTGGGCTCGTGTCGGATAAGACCAACAAATAGACACTGACCAGCTGGTAGAGACGTGTCGCCATGGACCCGTGGTGGCCGGCGCACTATGGCCGGGCTAGCGTCTGGGTGGTCCATCTTTGCTGACGTGTCAGGCGTCGACTACTGGACAGTGACTCAAGCTGAACCGTACAACGGACAGTCACATCATCTTAATTACTGTACCTTGAAATGTTCGCTACGATCGACTCTTCTCAAAAAAAAGTCGTTATCTAAATTTTGCTTGTATAGTATGTACCAGAAGATTTATTAACCCTGAAGCTAATTATTTTTTTGACTAATAATTGTTCACCTGGGCGATATACATAAAGAAGCGTTCAGGCGCAATGGCTCTCCTCCAGCGTATGAAATACAGGTCTACTGGATGACCGAAAACACGGTGCGTATATAGGACAAGGGATGGCAGCAACGGCCATCGAGCGTTGGAGCCTGGCCGGCGCAACGGCGCTGGTCACCGGCGGGAGCAAGGGGATCGGCCACGGCATCGTGGAGGAGCTGGCAACGTTCGGTGCGCGGGTGCACATGTGCTCCCGCAACGTCGACGAGCTGGAGGAGTGCCGCCGGCGGTGGGTGGCGAAGGGCCTGCAGGTCACCGTCTCCGTGTGCGACGTCGCCGTGCGCGCGGAGAGGGAGGCCCTCATAGACACCGTCAAGGACGTCTTCGCAGGCAAGCTCGACATCCTTGTGAGTAAGCGCAGATGTGAACTGCGCATGAATTGAATGAGTCCTTATATATAGAAGCATCGACGTTTTGGGTGCTGGGGAGGTGAACAACGCGGCGCAGGTGATCTTCAAGCCGGCGACGCCGCGACGGAGTGCACGGCGGAGGACTACGCGCGGCTCATGGCGACCAACCTGGAGTCGTGCTTCCACCTCAGCCACCTCGCGCACCACCTCAGCCATCTCGCGCACCAGCTCCTCCGGAAATCCACCGTCACCGGCGGCGGAAGCATTGTCCATATCTCCTCCGTCGGAAGCTGCCTTGGCGCCCCCAGCGTGGTGATTTACGCAACTACCAAAGGTATTGCATTTCTCGGGCCTTGGTAGTGGCACATATATACATATAGTACTCCATTCATTCTAAACTATATATAACATGGTTTGACTTTTCTAGTTATGAAGCTTTTGCTATGCACTTAACTATATACTATGTCTAAATGCATGATAAAATCAATGTATCTAGGAAACTCAAAACATGTTATAATTTGAAATGGAGAGAGTAGATACCAATGTTAAAAAAAGAGAAATTGATAGCTCCTTAAGAACTTAGCAGGTACAGACATTTTTCTAACCTTTTTTTGGCATGGAGTTGTTGGACATAAATAGATATCTTGATGAAATGATGAGTGGTGTAGGAGGGATGAGCCAGCTCACAAGGAGTCTCGCTGTCGAGTGGGCCCCTGACAAGATTCGTGTGAACTGCGTCACACCGGGCACTGTCGTCACTGATATGGCAAAACAAGTACGTATGTACTTATAGCTCACATGGATGACATCCATGAATCTAAGCTATTTTCCAAAACACAATAAATCTATCTCTATCTTTTTTTGAAGCACATTCCATTCACTAAAAAAGCACTCCTATATTTTAAATGTTTTTTAATTTATTAATTGAACCCCTTTGAACGTGGGATAGTTTATGTTTTCCCTGTAAAAACAAACCAAATATTTCGCAATTCTTGTAGAATTTCTATAAAATTCTTACGTTCTAAAGGGGCCTTAAATCCATCACTTTGTCTCGCTGTCAATTTGTTGATACTATTTGACAGGTACCTGTTATCCTGGGGGAAGAATATCTGTCCCGTATTCCACTGAAGCGGAGCGGGGAGCCAGAGGAGATCGCGTCAGTGGTGTCGTTCCTGTGTATGCCGGCGGCGTCCTATGTCACCGGCCAAGTCATCTACGTCGACGGTGGCCGGACCATTAGCGCCTGAGCAGAAAATCACCGATCAGGCGATGCATACAACGCAAATAAAACTCTAGAGAAAGTTGGCTTTGTTAGCAGGTGCACTTTGCCTGGAATGCTCTCAAGGACTTAATGTAAAAAAAGATGTATGGGTTGTGTTTTTTTTTTCTTGGCCAAATGAGAAATGTACGTCTCTGTAATTAAGGAAGTACTTGTACTAATAAAACGAAACTTAACTTCTTTTGGAACGAAAATAGAAAAGGTACAAGGCCATAAGTGCTGCGTAAGCTGTACTCAACTTTTGGCCCAAACTGATGAGGTTGGTCAAACTACTCTGGGCCGTGAGTCACACAGACATGTGCAAAAGTCGTTTTCTCTGTACATCATAGTATCATGCTATATTTTGAACCCTACACAGCAGCCCTTCTTTCATGACTCTAGCGCCCTCTCCAGTCACCCCAACGCTAGCACCGCCCCGCCGGGCGAGTAAGGGTTTTGCCGGAGCACGGCACCACCTTCTCCACCGCTTGGCCGGCCTTCCCTCTCCCTCTCCTTCGTCGGCCCCTTCGGAGTTGGGGAAGAAGGGTCGGCACAGCTCACTGGAACCCTTGAATGCAGATCTAGGAGGAGGAGAAGGAGAGAGGATGAGGCCTACCTGGCGTAGATCCACCGTCGTCGTGGCGACATCCGTTATTGCCGTGCGCTAGGAGGAGGTGGGGCGCGGGCACGGGGAGGTGCTCACCGGAGAGAGAGAGAGAGAGAGGTATGCTATGTGCAGATGGGGTGTGCTGGTGGCAGCACCAAATCGTGCACGCCTGTAAAGTAGCATTAGGGAAATTTAGTTATTTGAAGGGCCATTGTTTTAAATAAAAATTTATCTCTATATTTTCTTATACTCCAACCGTTTGTCTATATTTTTTGTGGACTCTGGAGAGCTAGCCATGGTCTTCATTTTTTAGCTAGCGCAATGAGCAATTATTTTTTTTCACGAACATGCACCGTAGTGCAAGTGAGCAATTAAGAGCACAGAATGTTAATATTTGGAAATGTAATTAAAAAAGCTGTTGGAGAGCATTTTCCAACCAAGATCGATCTCTATTCATATTCATTTGAAGGATATAAAGAGAATCTTGAAATTACAAATTTTTTATTCAAAATATGTGCAAAAAATGTCATATCTCATAAGGAAGGAAGTTTCTACTGATTTCACCTCATATGTAATTGAATAAAAAACATTATAACAATACAAAAGAATTTTCTTTCAAGACAAATAGTTGATGTGCATGAGTATGATTTTGATATCCTTACTCCAACGATGAAATGGCATCACAGGTGGGATGAACCAGCTCACAAGGAGCCTGGCCGTAGAGTGGGCCCGGGACAAGATTCGTGTGAACTGCGTCGCACCAGGGATGGTCATGACTGACATGGTTATTAAAAACGTACGTACGTGAGATGGACAGCATGGACTACTCATTTCATTGTTTCTCTTTGTTTCTTTTTCATCTTAACTATTTTGCTTACCATGAGATAGAGGTCGATCAGTTACAGAATCTCAATGTTCTTTGCCGTAGTGATCTGTCTTTGAGTTATTGGCAGGTAACAAACCCGGAGGCCATCGAGCATGAATCTCAGCGCGGATTCCACTGCGTCGTGTCGGGGAGCCGGCGGAGGTGGCGTCGGTGGTGTTGTTCCTGTGTATGCCGGCGGCCTCCTACGTCACCGGCCAGGTCATCTATGTTGACGGTGGCCGAACCATAAGCACTTGACCAGCATCTATGTAAAAGTTAAACTTACTCGATCCACAAACTACACAGGGATTTTACATGTAGGCACCTAAATGTGTGATAAAAATATTTCCATGCATTGTCAGCGAGTGGGTCGATGTTCCACCTCAGTGGTCCAAGCAATCACCAATGACTAATGAGAGAACCAATGGCAAGTAAAAAGAGAAACAAAATTTCCAAGAAGTGGTCGGTAGGGATTCGATCTGGACCACCAAACCTGCTTCGCCCTTGAAGCCACCTAAATTGCAATCTCATAGACCAAGTAGCTGGTATTCAGCTTCACCCAGCTTCCGCATTCACTGGTGGGCCCCAGTGTGACCATGGGCACATTTTCCCCAACTGGGGGAAGTTGTCGGTGGGTGGGAGATGGTGAGATGAGGCATGACAGCGGCGGAAGCGCGGGCGATGAATGGCGATGGTCCGGTCCGAAGCAGGCCAGCGTACACTCGGCGAGCTAGATGTGGGCTGCCGTCGGTGTCACGTGTTGTGTGCTCAAGGCAGGTGCTTGTGTTGTGCTCAGGGATGGGCCAGAGCGGGGGCACGGAAGAGGCCACTGGGGACTGGGCACTTGCCAATGCTAGGCTCAAGGCAACTTGGAGTGATGGTGAGGGAGAGGCCGGCAGGGAGCACCCGGCAACCGGTGATGTGCTCAGGGCGTGCCGAAGTGGAGGCACAGGTGAGGCCACCGAGGAGCGGACGCCCACCAATGCTCGTGGGCACAACGCAGGGGTGCTCAAGCATGCAATCGCTGGGGAGAAGGGCCTTGTGTCAGGGAAGAAAGAAGAGAGGATTGGCGAATTAGGGCCCGAGGAGGGGCGCCGCCACTGCGCCAGCCGGGCCTCGCGACCTGCCCTAGGTCGGGCGTGCGCCTGAGGGAGGAGGGGGCGCCGCTACCGCGCTACCCGGGCCACGTGACGTGCCTTAGGCCGGGCGCATGCCTAAGGGAGGAGGGGGCACCGCAGCCACCACCGCCGTCGCTGGTCCTGCCGTCATCATCTACAACTACCATATCGAGTCCTATTTGATTTTTGGAAAGAGTCGGTTAAGTTAGGCATTCAAGTTTTTAGATGGAAAGGAGAATCCGAGTCTGATAAGGATCTCCTAGATTGCTTAGAAGTCAAGTCCCATGAGGACTATAAATACTTGGGAACATGTAACCGAACAAATCAAGTAATAGATGAGTGAAAGCCCTTTCCCTATTTCTCTCTCTACCTGTGCGCCGCCTCCTCCTCCCCTGCACACGCTGTCGCGCCGTCCCTGCACCGCCCCCAGCTGCCCTAGCCGCCGCAGCCTGCACGGTGCCAGCCACTCCCTGCGCAAGCCCTTAACATCTGGTATCCAGAGACCAGTTCGATCCCCACGCCGCTGCCATGGGTGACAAAATAGAGCTCTAATAGCTCTTCGCCGACTTCTCCAAGGACGTCCTCGCCAAGATTGACACCATCCACACGCAGCTCGCCGATGTCAATGTCCGCCTCTCGAGCTTGGAGAAGGGACACCCGACGAAGGACATGGCAAAGGAGGTCGAACGCGAGAAGGAGATCCTCACCACCAAACTGGAGATCACCACCAGACATGCAATGGAGAAAGTCAGATGCGCCTTCCTCAAGGAGCAGGCCGACAAATCCAACACGCAGGTGATACTAGAGATCACCGCCAAACTAGAGGCCAAGCTCTTCTACAAAGAGGAGCCCAAACCGGAGATCCAGCTAGGGAGAGTGGCACCAAGCGCCTTCCTCGCCCTCGACATCGGCCCTCACAAGCTCGCCTTCCCCACGTATGATGGCAAGGAGGATCCCATCCCGTGGCTCAACCGGTGCGAGCAGTTCTTCAAGGGTTATAGGACCCCCGAGAGTGAGAAAACATGGTACGCCTCTTATCATCTAACAGGTACCGCACAACAGTGCTACATGAGGCTTCTGCAGGACAACAACGTGACAGATTGGGCTTACTTCACTCGGTGCGTCAATGAGCGCTTCAGACCTTCCACCAGGTGCAACCCCTTAGGCAAGCATGCCTCCCTAAGGAAGATGGGCACTATCGACAACTACATGGAGTGCTTCCTGGCGCACATGGCTCGCACTGACTCCTTCGACGAGCAACAGCAAGTCAACATCTACACCACCAGACTGCTGGAGCCGCTAAAGACGGACGTCGAGTTGCTCAACCCGTAGGACATGGAGACGGCCATGTCGCTCGCAAGGGCGTATGAGCGGCACCTGGCGGTCATCGCCGAGGCCAATAAGGCGCCGGCTTTGAAGCCGAGGCGCCTTCCTCCGCCAAATGCAACCATGACCACGACTACAGCGACCATGCCAACTACAATGACAATGGGTGCTACGGCACCCACTTCCCACCCCTTCAAGTGTTTGACCGCTGAAGAGATGGCAGAGCGACGTCATGTCGGCCTATGCTTCAACTGTGATGATCCATTTGTGCGTGCACAAGTGCAAGCTGCTCTTCAACATCACCACCGTCAATGACTACCACCTGGAGGAGGCTGATAGCATCCTCATGATGATGGTTGGCACGATCTAGTCTGGGGTCCAAGGCACCTCACCCATGTAACAGGAGGGGGTGATGAACAGCGCAAGCATCCTCATACTAGTGGATTCGTGCGCTACGCACAACGTCATCGACATCAACATCGCCCACTCTGTTGGTCTCCTTGAGCAATGCATCAACACCACCATCCTCGTTGGCAGTGGGAACAAGGTCCTATGCCACACTGCTTCCTTCAACATACCAGGATGCATCAACAGCGACGTCTTCGTCATCGATGCCTACCTCCTTGACATTGGCAATGACGTCGACATCGTACTTGGCATGCCTTGGCTAGCTAGCCTCGCTCGTGTGTGTTGTCTGGGACTTCATCAACATGGAGCTGTAGTACAACCGCAACGGGCGCCCACACAACTTCCACACCACCCTTCGTCACCAGGCACCAACGACGGTGCTCATACTCCCAGTGCCCTACCAATGGTACATGAAGCATGGACTTCACCACCACCTTCTCCTCATAATGCGATGAACATGTCGCAGAGAGCCTGACTCCCCAATGCCCTAGACCACATCGATGGCCCGGCATGACATCATCTTCACACACATGCGCCAGGCTATCAGGGAGCAGCGGGAGCTCCACACTATCGCCAGGACCACCATGGAGGGTCAGGCCATGCGGGCATGGTCTATGGATTAGGGCCTTATCTTCTTCGATGGGCACTTCTACTTACTAGCGGCATCAGCATTGCTTCCCAAGCTTTGCCTTTGGCTAGAGGCGGAAGGTGTTGCCGCCTCCAGAGACTTTTTTTGACTGGTGTTTGTTGTGTTGTTTATAGTAGTACTGAGCCTTGCATTCCCGTGACCCATCGTTAGTCATAGAATTGTGTTGTCATCTCCATCTTTGAAAGTAAATGATATCATTAAGGGCACATGCTCCTTTACAGGGGTGGAAGAGACTAGCCGAGTGAAACCCTAGCCGAATCATGTACTTTGGGAACAATAATATGCCTTGACACTTGTCTTAGTTGTATCTTCAGATAGAGAGGGCTAAAGGCCATAAGGCCTAGGGGTTTCATCTTCTAATTCCCAAGACCTCTTGTGTTGGAAACAATGTAAAGTTTTATCTGCATGAAACTCATTTCATCATTTCTATCACTTTATCTACGTTATGTCATGTCAACTTATTTAATGCCCATGAAACTTCCTTAAAACCCCTTCGCTGAGAGTCTGAGACTAGCCTAAGAGGCATGTCCTTGTAATACGTCGACCAATTAAGCTATCTTATTTTCCTCTAAAAATTGAATTTTGATTTACAGAGCTAAGTATTTCTCATTGCGCCTCCTATAATTTTCTAGGACAACACATTTTATTAACTGCCTCAATAGATGAGATGTAGTGTCATCGAACATTTTTAAGTAGTTAGCCACCGAATCCTTAATTTTTTTGGAAAGGATGGTAAAAGCTTTGCCGCGATTTCTATTAGACGAAGAAAGAAAAAAGGCAAGCGTCAGCCCAGTTTTTTGAATGAAAACTGAGCCAGAAAAACCATACAACTGAGGGGAGTGCCAAACTCAACCCAAAACACTAAGGAACAACTTACCCAACTCATGCAACCACTTGCAGCTGGTCGACATCCACTGAACTACTAGATGCTCCAGCGAAGACGCACAGAGCCCACTCAACTCTACTAGCACTACACAACTGAAATGGCCGCACAACTGAGCCACTAACACCAACTGACGCCAAAACCACTACTTGCTCCACCCTCGCAACACAACCAAGAAAACGATGACCCATAAAAGATGTGAGACCGGAGACATCCCAACCATGTCGAAATCCACAGTGACGCCTTCAAGAAGGTTACGACGTCCGGTGTGCCGCCGTCGCTCGTCCCAGAAAGGACCAAGTTTTCATCCGTGGAAATTGCTGGGGACGCGACGCCCTCAAAAGGGAGAATGGCACCCGCAGGTGTCGCCGTCGTTAGGCCTTCGCCCGAGGAACCCACAGGTGCCGAGTCCCAGACAGTCAACATCGTCGTCGCTGCCAGGCATCCAGCAGAAGCCTCACCGTGGGGGGTCGACGTGTCGGCCACGCAAGCAGCCGAAGCTGCGTCAGCCACCCCCGCCGACCAGACCACATGCTGAACACCGTCCACCTTCTGTTGCGCACGACCCCCAGTCGCACGGCGCAGCCGACACCAGCCATCGCCGCCGGGCAAGCTCCCGCTAATGTCAGCAGCAACAGGGGCGAGAGCCCTCACCAAGTCGAGCATCGCCCCCAGTCCTGGGAGCACCGGATCTGGGGCAAGGCCCCCGGAACCAACACCCCTGCTGACGCCAAGGCCTCCGCCCCCACGACGGCCGTGCCGCGGCAGCAGCCAAGGCCATGAGGGGGGGACGGTATAGACGAGGACCGCCCCCCATGCTAGGATGAGCCCCAACCACCGCCACCAGATGACCGCCGTGAAGAAGAAGGAGAAGGCGAGCAGTGAGGGAGGGAGCCTCGCTACTGCCCCCTACGCCCGTGCGGGCACAAGCTGGCGCAGAAGCAGCCGCGGCAACCCCTCCCGTCGCTCTCCACGCCGAGTGCCTGAGCTGGACCGCCAACCAACTGCATATGTGCCGCCATAAAGGAAGGGGGAGACACCGCCTCGCTGCCACCGTCACGGCCGGACGGACGGCCAGCTCCCACAGCGGCGCGATGGGAGCGAAGGAGAGGGACGAGCGGGAGGCGGCACGATGGAGGCCGCCCGAGCCACCCCGCGAGGGGAGTGATGCGGGTGAGGTCCCAAGGCACAATGACCGCCGCCCACCGGGGCACCCCACACCGGACCGGTGACCGCTGCCGGCGAAGAGAAGCCAGCGGGGCAGACCACCAAGGCCGGCGCCGCCAGATCTGGTGCCGCAAACCTCCACCTCCGATCAGGTTTGCCCGCCCCAACCACCACCACGAGGGAGCGCCTCGCCGCCGCCCTCATAGCAGCCCGCGCGGCCGTGCCGGCGGCCTGCTCCGGCGTTGGCGCGGCGGAGAAGAGAGGGGGAAGGAGGCGGTGGTGGTAGGGTTTCGTCGCCGCCGCGCCCCGAATCCTTAATTAGTGTGTAACATTATATTGCAGTGTACGAATTAGTCCAATAGAAAAACATAAACATGATTCCGTATAAAGCAGAGCTACCTACGACTTACCCGAGGAAGCTATTCATTGATTGCACTCTTAACTGAAGAAAACTATTCGCTCATCAGCCACAAAAACAAAACGAGTGAGTAAACAACCGGCAATCATGAGACACAACCTTCTTTTTTGTTCGGAAACACCAATGAGCAACGTTTGTAACTACTTGAAGCCAGTGAGATTAGAGGCCTGCCCAAGAGGGAGAGCAAAGAAACTATCACTGACTAGTCAGCCTCAATAATAGGTAGCTAAAGGCTTGTTGTTCATGAGCATGCATCACTCATGCATGGTTTCCCAACAAATATATACTCGTACTTTATATAACAAGCTGGTACGGTGCATCTTCCAGTCACGCTCTTTCTTTAACATCTACTCTCGGCAGTAGTCGGCAGCCAATTGTTAGTACGTCGCCATCACATGCATGTGCACATACATATATGTATATATAAATACATCCATGTATTAGCGCAAAATACAAGCCTCAACTCACAGTCCTTAGCTTACCCTGCCTTGGAAAGTTCAAACTCGATAGAGACAGAGAGATCATGTGCCAAGAGAAGAAGTCAGGGGGATGCGCCAAGTGGCTGCACCGTTTCAGCCTCCTCTTCCGCGTCGCCGGCATAGGCTTGGCGGCGGTGGCCGCGGCGGCCATGGCCACGGCGAGCCAGTGCACCGTCTACGCCGACTACGGCGCGCGCCCGTACACCATCACCTACAGCGACTTCCATGCCTTCGTGTACTTACTCAAGACCAGACAACTAAAAATCCATTGCCGCAAGTACCTGCACAACATTTGTACATTTGCGGCTGTGATGCAGGTACCTGGTGGCGGCGACCTCCATTGCCACGCTGCTAGAGGCAGTAGCCCTGTTCCTCAGCTGGTGGAAGAAGGGCAAGTGCAAGAAAGGCTGGAGGGTGCTCTTCATGCTGCTCCTCGGTGCCGTCGTACCCGCGCTGCTGTACACGTCGGCCGGCGCGGCGTTCGCCGTCGGCTGGGACATCTCCTACTACATGGAGCCCAGCGGGCGGCACTTCAGCGTCTGCCGCAGCAGCGTCGGCGACAGCTTCTGCGGGAGGGTGCACGTGTCCATGTGGCTCGCGCTCGGTGCCGCCGTGGCTGTGTCCATCGCCGAGTTCCTGACCACATTGCGGTGGTGCCATGGCTGCGGCTCTGACTCCGGCTCTGACTCGGACTCGGATTCGGAGTCCGTCTGTGGGCATGGGTGCCATTGCAAGCATTAAAATGTGCCCTCTTTGTTGCATTTAAATTTCTTGGTAAGCCAATAATTGTAAATCTATGGCTTGTTTACCCTTTGTGATTGTTTGGCCACAAGTCGTCATGTAGCTTTTTTTTTGGTTAATTAAAAATAAAAAACATGCAACTCTGCTAAGTGTACTGCAAGAAAGGAAAAGGATTCAAAGTGGACTGGGCCAAAATGAGTCGGGTAGGTTAATTGATTTGTTGGCCTGTCTGTTCGTAAAGAATGTTGGGCCGCAGTTTGAGTTTGGCAAGCAAGTGCTGGGCCCGGCCCATACTCATGAATGCATAATTCTCAGCTCCTGTCAGTTCCTAAAGAATGTTGGGCCGTCATTTTGAGTTTGGAAAGCAAGTGCTGGGCCCAGCCCATTCTCAGGAATGCATAATTCTAAGCTAAGATGATAACAATATACACTACTTGTATGAATTAACTATGGAGCCTAATCATTGCTAACACCCTAATACTCTAGCCAAATTTGTTGGCATGCCAAGAAAACTACACGATTTAGCGACTAAACTAGTGCTGAACTGTCGATATAATATGCAAGTATGTAACTAGTGGCAAATAGGGTCAACACTGCGCTGCCTAACAACTACGAGAGGCCACGACTAGCTGACGACGCCTGCGTGAGGCCCCAGTGGCGAATAGGGTCACGACGTGGAGCCGTCCCTGTCATCATCTACAGGACTGGTGGGACCCGCGCAAGGAGGCGAAGGACGATGCGACACTGGAAACCCTTTTCCTCCTCGTTTTCTCTCTTTCTCCCTCTCTAATGTGACATGTACCTTCCCCTTGGTGTATAAAAGGGGAGGCAGGACACCCCACGGGGGGGGGGGGGGACGAAACCTGATCCAACTGAATCCAACTCAACTCCATTCGACTCTTTCATTAGAGACTTGGGACCTTCTCCCTCTCTCGCCCGTTTGTAACCCTTACTGCAAACTAGTGGCTGTAACACGAGCAGCTCCACACTAGATGTAGGGATCTTTTGTCCAAACCAGTATAAATCCTTGTGTCCTCCGAGCACACCAACCGGGCCAGATAGTTCCTGGTAGATCCACGGGGGACTGATCTACAGTGAATCCTAGATTCAGATTCACTTTTTCAGTAGAGAATCTCTGCCAAACAAGCTCAAAGTCTCGAAATAGGTGATCTGAAGTTAGCTCTAAACTATATCCCATATCAGATTAGAGCTTTAGAGCTCAAAATTGAGCTAAGTGCTCTAAAGTTTTTAGAGCTCTAAAGTTTAGAGGAGATCTAAACGGTCCCATAGTAGTTACAGTTACAAAGGGTAAACAATATAGAAACAAGAAAGAAAGAGATAGGAGTAGCCCCTTGTGACGACAATAAATAGATTCTTCATGACAATAAATCGCGTGTATATAGGAGGGATGAACCAGCTCACAAGGAGTCTCGCGGTCGAGTGGGCCAGTGACAAGATTCGTGTGAACTGCGTCGCACCAGGCATTGTCGTCACTGATATGACCAGACAAGTAAGTTTACACAGGTCCCGGTTATCCTTGAGAAAGAACATTTGTCACGTATTCCGCTGCAGCGGACCGGAGAGCCAGCCGAGATCGCGTCGGTGGTGGCGTTTCTGTCTATGCCGGCGGCGTCCTATGTCACCGGCCAAGTCATCTACGTCGACGGCGGCCGGACCATTACCGCCTGAACAGAAAATCTCCGGCCCAGGCGATGAATATGAATGCAACCACTGTGTGGTACATAAAACTCTAGAGAAAGTTGGCTTTGGTACCTTGGTACACTTGCCTGGCATGTTCAGATGTTCTCATGGACTTAATGTAAAAAAGATGTATATTTTTTTATTTGTTTCTTGGCCTGTTGGCCAAATGAGAAATAATGTACCACTCTGTAATTAAGGAAGTACTTGTACAAATAAAACTTCACTGCTTTTGGAACGAAAATGGAAAACGTCCCGACGCCCACGTACGTGTACAGGACTGGACCATAAATGTTGCGTAAGCTCTGCTCAACTTTTGGCCCAACTGATGAGGATGGTCAAACTACTCTACGCCGTGTGAGTTCCGCAGACATGCACAAAAGTCGTTTGCTCTGTACATCACAGAAAGCTAAATGTTAGAAGTATATATAGCACTGCTAAAAAAAGGAAATATATATAGCATGATGCATGTACTAAACGCATGCAATTCCAGCTACTAGACGCATCCAATTCAAAAGCAATAGAGATAGGTCCTGCTCTTTTTTTAGCAAATCTAAAACTTTTCAACATCTTTTCTTTGAATGCTCACATGGAATGATTTTGTGAAGAGTGTTAGGAATCAATCCACCATGAAATGCGCAAAATTGTTAAGTGTATGGTACTCTTGGAAATACTCCCTCCATTCCAAATTATAAGGCATTCCGAGAATCTTGGAGAGTCAAAGCATCTTAAGTTTGACCAAAATTATAGAGAAAATTACAAAAATTTATAACATCAAATAGGTATACTATGAAAATATAATTAATGAAGAATCTAATAATACTTAATTTGTGTCATAAATATTATTATCTTATCATATAAATTTGGTCAAACTTGAGATCCTTTGACTCTCCAAGATTCTTGGAATGCCTTATAATTTGGGATGGAGGGAGCATAAGAATTTTCGATCACTCTTACTGATAGATAGGTGAGGCAGTTATTTTATGGTCAGTATGGATAATTAACAAGGAACGAGACCCTATTTGATTTGGCAGGTGTTATTCTGGGGAACCTATTGGTTTTAGTTTAGGATCCAATTGCAATAGTGTGACTCATGGAGGTTCGTCATCTATTTGTCTCGACTCTTGATTCATTATTTTGCTTAGATGATATCCAAAATTTATTATTCTATCTCTTGTGTTATTTGTATATGTTAGAAAATTTTTGTGTACTTCAATAGCAATTTGCTAACATCACAAATAAAAATTTGTTTAATTATTTAGTATTGTGTTTTTTAATATTTGTGCAGTTATGAAGAGAAACTCAGATATTGTATCCCTTTTCAGAAGCATGAAGCAAAAAAAGGCGGCGGCAGCGGCGGCTGCTGCTACTTCTAATCGTTCCCTGATCCGGTTGAGCTTGTTGTGGAAGAGCAGATTCTTGGCAGAGTAATATGGAGTTGTTGTCTTGTATGTCGGTCTTCAATCCTTCTAACTCATTTGCTTCTTTTGATGCACAGAAGCTACTAGCCAAGTTCTACCCAAATGAGTTCTCAAATAATAATTTGCTCAAACTTCAATTGCAACTACATAATTATATTGACGACATGAGACAGGATGAAAGCTTCAAAGGTCTAGATAATATTGTTTATCTCTCAGTTAAGCTTGTTGAAACAAAGAGGCACAAAGTGTATGATATGGTTTAAGAGCATCTCAGATTGGTATTGCTTCTACGCGTGGCAACGACAAGTGTTGGAAGTGTATTTTCTGCAATGGTTTTAGTAAAAACAAAGTTAAGGAATAAGATGGGTGATAGTCTCTTGGATGATTGTCTAGTCACTTTCTTTGAGTGGGATATTTTCTTTGAAGATGATATACTCAAGACATTCATGTCTCAAATAAAACAGTTAGAAAAATAGCATTGTAAGTCTCTGGTACTCTTTTATGCCTATATTTGAACTATTTATAATGTATTTAGTGGATGATTTCAACTTAATCCTTGAATTTACTGAATCGTGTTGCAGAATTTATAATTATTACCGAATTGTTAAAATAGATTTACCGAATTGTATATGAAACTTTTTGGCAGCATACCCTAAGATAAAATCCTCTTCCGCGTCGCCGGTGTTTGCCCAGTGTTTTTTTACGCACTCGGCAAAGAAGGTCTTTGCCGAGTGTTTTTTTAAGCACTCGGCAAAGACAAATTTCAAATCAAAATTTGAAGCAGTAAATTAATTCAAATGAAAAAGTTTTCAACTACAAATTTGTAGAACTCATCAAGATGAACATTTTTTGTTTAGGTCATTTCTTCATACGAGAAACTGAAAGTAAATTTGTACATAAATTTTAGATCTCTCTCCTGTAGTTTATAAAAATAAAACAACCAAAATAAACTTTGTAGATCGCGAGAAGGTGAAAATAAATTTGTACATAAATTAAGTAACCAAAATAAACTTTGTAGATCTCGAGAAGTTAAGAAACTTTGTAGTTGAAAACTTTTTAATTTGAAATTATCCTGTCATGCAAAACTGTATCTGAATTTTAAAATTTTTAAATTCAAATTTTTTAAAAGACCTCGGATTGAAAAACAACCTAAACAAAAGTTGTAGATCTCAAAAAGTTATGAAAGTTTGTAGTTGACAACCTTTTCATTTGAGTTCATTTTGTCATGCAAAACTACCTTCTCGTGAGTTCATTTTGAATTTCAAAATTTTAAAATTCGAATTTTTCAAACGACATCGGATGGGAAAACACCCTTAATGAAAGTTGTAGATCTCGAGAAGTTATGAAACTTTGTTGTTGACAACTTTTTAATTTGAAATCATTTTGTCATGCAAAAGTATGTTTGAATTTCTCAAATTTGAAATTCAAAATTTTCAAACGACCTTGGATAGAAAAACACCCTAAATAAAAGTTGTAGATCTCGAAAAGTTATCAAACTTTGTAGATGACAACTTTTTGATTTGAGATCGTTTAGTGTATCAAATAATCACTTTAGTATCGGAGATAGATAACATAACAAGAGTAAATATCATATCTGTACATACAAATCAAATAGGTCAAGTGGTCAGCAGAGGCGGTGGAAAGTCTCGGGGCGCAGGTCGCAGGATCGAATCTTGTTGGCCGCGCGTTTCGTGATTTTCAAGCAAAAAATACGTAATACGTGATGTTGGCGGGTGCATCTACCTAGCAGACTGAGGTCCTCCCATAAAAAAATTTGGGGGTTTTTTCGTTCAAACTTTGCCGAGTGTCAGGCACTTAGCAAAGCCTTTGCCGAGTGCCCGAATTTGCTTTTTTTATAGGGGGGTTCGGTTCAAACTTTGCCGAGTGTCAGCCTTTGCCGAGTGCCCGATAAAAGACACTCGACAAAGAAGGTTTTGCCGACAGTTTTTTTACCGTGTGTCCTTTGCCGAGTGCAGCACTCGGCAAAGCCTTTGCCGAGTTCAAATAGGGCTTTACCGAGTGTTTCAAACACTCGGCAAAGAACGCGTATCCAGTAGTGACTGAAGAAAACTATTCGCTCATCAGCCACAAAAACAAAACGAGTGAGTAAACAACCGGCAATCATGAGACACAACGTTCTTTTTTGTTCGGAAACACCAATGAGCAACGTTTGTAACTACTTGAAGCCAGTGAGATTAGAGGCCTGCCCAAGAGGGAGAGCAAAGAAACTATCACTGACTAGTCAGCCTCAATAATAGGTAGCTAAAGGCTTGTTGTTCATGAGCATGCATCACTCATGCATGGTTTCCCAACAAATATATACTCGTACTTTATATAACAAGCTGGTACGGTGCATCTTCCAGGCACGCTCTTTCTTTAACATCTACTCTCGGCAGTAGTCGGCAGCCAATTGTTAGTACGTCGCCATCACATGCATGTGCACATACATATATGTATATATAAATACATCCATGTATTAGCGCAAAATACAAGCCTCAACTCACAGTCCTTAGCTTACCCTGCCTTGGAAAGTTCAAACTCGATAGAGACAGAGAGATCATGTGCCAAGAGAAGAAGTCAGGGGGATGCGCCAAGTGGCTGCACCGTTTCAGCCTCCTCTTCCGCGTCGCCGGCATAGGCTTGGCGGCGGTGGCCGCGGCGGCCATGGCCACGGCGAGCCAGTGCACCGTCTACGCCGACTACGGCGCGCGCCCGTACACCATCACCTACAGCGACTTCCATGCCTTCGTGTACGTACTCCAGACCAGACAACTAAAAATTCATTGCCGCAAGTACCTGCACAACATTTGTACATTTGCGGCTGTGATGCAGGTACCTGGTGGCGGCGACCTCCATTGCCACGCTGCTAGAGGCAGTAGCCCTGTTCCTCAGCTGGTGGAAGAAGGGCAAGTGCAAGAAAGGCTGGAGGGTGCTCATCATGCTGCTCCTCGGTGCCGTCGTACCCGCGCTGCTGTACACGTCGGCCGGCGGGGCGTTCGCCGTCGGCTGGGACATCTCCTACTACTTGGAGCCCAGCGGGCGGCACTTCAGCGTCTGCCGCAGCAGCGTCGGCGACAGCTTCTGCGGGAGGGTGCACGTGTCCATGTGGCTCGCGCTCGGTGCCGCCGTGGCTGTGTCCATCGCCGAGTTCCTGACCACATTGCGGTGGTGCCATGGCTGCGGGTCGGACTCCGGCTCTGACTCGGACTCGGATTCGGAGTCCGTCTGTGGGCATGGGTGCCATTGCAAGCATTAAAATGTGCCCTCCTTGTTGCATTTAAATTTCTTGGTAAGCCAATAATTGTAAATCTATGGCTTGTTTACCCTTTGTGATTGTTTGGCCACAAGTCGTCATGTAGCTTTTTTTTTGGTTAATTAAAAATAAAAAACATGCAACTCTGCTAAGTGTACTGCAAGAAAGGAAAAGGATTCAAAGTGGACTGGGCCAAAATGAGTCGGGTAGGTTAATTGATTTGTTGGCCTGTCAGTTCGTAAAGAATGTTGGGCCGTCAGTTTGAGTTTGGCAAGCAAAGTGCTGGGTCTGGCCCATACTCATGAATGCATAATTCTCAGGAACCTAATTCTCAGCTCCTGTCAGTTCCTAAAGAATGTTGGGCCGTCATTTTGAGTTTGGAAAGCAAGTGCTGGGCCCAGTCCATTCTCAGGAATGCATAATTCTAAGCTAAGATGATAACAATATATACTACTTGTATGAATTAACTATGGAGCCTAATCATTGCTAACACCCTAATACTCTAGCCAAATTTGTTGGCATGCCAAGAAAACTACACGATTTAGCGACTAAACTAGTGCTGAACTGTCGATATAATATGCAAGTATGTAACTAGTAGAATCAAGTGAGATTAGATGCTAATACTTCTATTATTACCAAGAAAACAAATCGGAGGTGAGGTCGCCGTGCTAGCGAACGTTAGTTGAGCATGCAAACATGCCGCCTCCAATCACTCCCGTTGACCCTCTCTTCGTCATCCACTTGTTAGTTACCACCAAATGCTCATATATGTATATATACATCTATGCACCAGCTCAAGCAAGCTCCAAGTCAACAATCGAGGTTCTAACAAGCTAGCTTGCTCATCTTCATCTATCGATCGGCGTACGTCAACCATGTGCAACGAGGAGAAGAAGGAATCCAAGTGGGCGACGGCGCTCAGCATCGCCGGCCGCATCGCGGGCATGGGCCTAGCGGTGGCGGCGGCGGCGCTGATGGCCACGGCGAGCCAGTGCACCGTGTACGCGGCGTACGGTGCGCGGCCGCGGACTGTCACCTACAGCGACTTCCCGCCCTTCGTCTTCCTCGTGGGCGCCGCCTCCATCGCGGCGTTCCTGGAGGCCATCGCCATCTTCCTCGTCGTGTGGAAGAAGGGCAAGGACAAGACGGCGAAGGTGCTCATGCCGCTGCTGGGCGTCGCCGTGCCGGCGCTGCTCTACTCGGCGACCGGGGCCGCGCTCGCGGCGGTGTCCGACATGTCCTACTGCTCCGCCAACGGCAGGCGCGTCAGCTTCTGCGCCGGGAGTGCTGCCGCCGGTGGTGTCGCCGGCAGCAACTTCTGCAGCCAGGTGCATATCTCCGTCTACCTCTCGCTGGCCGCGGCCGTCGCCGTGTCTGTAGCCGAGGTGGTCAGGGGCTTGGGAGGCTCGGCGTCCGGTGGAGATTCGGACTCGGACTCCAGCTCCAGCTCCGAGTCCGGCGGTTGTGACCATGGGTGCCATCACAAGCATTAGGTTTTGCGTTTTGGACCGTGGTGTTGCTTGCTTGATTTCATCTTCTGAATACATTTGCATTAGTGGCCCTTCTGTATTGTATACGTACCAAAAGTATCATGTATCAAAATGCTATTGCAATATATATTGTGTTAGATGTCATCTTGGACTCTTTTTACAGTGTTTTTAACGAAATTTTGCGTGCAGAAGACCAGAAGTAGCTCTTGCTGAATTATCATTCCCTCAGTTATTTAATCCGATCACAAATAAGCAACATGTGTGGCCTATGTCTCACACTTTCTTTGTAATGTTATAAAGCATCGCAAAAAATGATACTATTTCTCAAGAAAAATCACTCATTTACAAATTTCCAAAATTAGTTAATACCATGACACGCAGTCCTCTCGTGAATATTCAAAGTAAAAATTATCCAAATTGAACAAACAGAAAGTAACTTATAATTGAATGTAGACCATGACATAGTTGCCCATGATACAGGTGGCTCAGTTCCTTGAATGACTAAATGAGTCACCTATACTCGAAGGTTGCTTGGACATAAAGAGAATTTTTGTGGTTATGACGATAACAAATAGGGCAAAATTACCATGCATCTTATCTATTGTTGAATGTACGTCTCTCTAGATGGCCAAACCAATAGCGATGTTGAAATTGAAAGCTAAAAACTATTATATGACTTACGACTTCAACTGCTCCTTGTGTTCCAAGTGCAATTATTTCCTACAAGGGGTGAGAATATATTACTTTCTCCCATCAAGCTTAAAGATTGCACAAAAGAAGAAAATTGGGACCTCATCCGTAGTAGAAAAACACAATGCTTCCAAACTTAGCTGATGGACGACATTGACCCATGTTGCGCAGGTTCGGAAAAAGTAGTATGACAAGTTATTGGTATATCCAAATGTTAAGATAACAGTACTTGCGTTGCGCAACATGTTATTTTACTCTGTATTTGGAAGACGTTGGTGCCTACTGAACAAGTACAGCTTTGTATAAATAAAGGTCTCAACAAACTTCTGTTAGAGGTCAAGTCACACACAACTCACATAGTCTACACCGGTGCACAAGGTGGGATATACAATGAGGACTATATGCACCACTTCTCAACATTCTCTGTGTGCAGTAATCATTCGATAAGCACATGGAAACTAGCTACCAGTTTTTTAGAAAAATAAATAAATGAAAATCTGGCTCCTATGCTTAAATATATGTGTTTGTTAGATTCAATAATCTATTATCGTAGGTATATTTTAAGTACACAAGGAGATAAAATTTTGTTACTACTGGATCACAAACCAAACATTTATGAGTTCTAGTGCAAGATGTCAGATAAAACATGACTGCATTAAAAAATCGTTGAGTTCAAACGACGTCAACAGTTGAGGCCAAAATTTTATTACCATTGTTGTTAGTTTTTATTCGGTTGTCACTAATAAATGGGAATAACGGAAATATCAGAAATCTATCGTTGATATCTGCAACAAAAAAAAATCAGCCAAAATTTATATAAAAAATCCTTAATTCATAGAGAAAATCACGTAAAATATGTCTAAGTCATTCGATATAAAAATAATACAAAATAGAATAAAAATTTGAGGATATGACACTTGAGAGCTTGATGTGCCGCTGGATGAGCAGACAGCGGTGGCTTGGAAAGGAAGAGGAGGGGTAAAAATAGGATAGATTTTTACGGTTATGTTACTGTGGGACTCTTACCCAATCATCCTGGGCTGGCGCGCATTCGTGGGTCCAAATTCTGGCAGATCAAAAATTCAAGTTCATGATCCTTTTTTACTGATACAGGCTAAATATCAGCCCGTACCGATAGGATAGTACTGAAATTTCATTTTTGTACCAGTGATATTTTAACTTAAAGCATGTTCCAAACAAACCTTGTTTTTTTGGGGGCAAACTTTTTTCAAAATGACACATTTTGCAGTTTTGTATTCAATTTTTAGATGTTTTGAATAGTTAGGGTAGATTTGTAGGTGATTAATCTGAGTTAATTATAATTATGCTTCGATATATCCAGCAATAGGCCGAATTGTCAGACTCAAAACTCATTTATGGTGAAGGAATAATATAAGTTCTTGTCGTCAAATGGAAAATACAAAACGAATAATTTTTGCATGTAGCAGTGGAAATGGTTATTAACAAGATGGTTGATGATTGATGTGCCTGAAAACCAAGGCGCCACCCTGCTGATATGACTGGAACGTATCTACCGAGTCCAAGTCAACTCCCCCATCTTTTGTGCAAATTGAGTAGTTACCACGTCATCACAATGATATCGATCTCACATCTTGGATTACCATGTAACATCCACCTCATTCGACCGCATAAGACTATCTAGTAGTACTTTTTTATGTTCTAGATCGGGAATGTGTAGCATTAGTAGTTCCTAACTGCATGCTGCCAGAATCATTAGCAAATGTATAATTTCAAAAAGTGCTATCCAAATAATTGGAAGAACTATAGGTTGCTTTATTATTAGCAAAGTAGTTGGAAAGAAATGCGTTTAATCCGTGAGAGGCGAGAGACGTAATGCGCGATGCGATTGCTAGTGGCAAGTCCGACGGGTCGTTGGACGCGGCCAGCCTCGCCCTCCGCATCGCCGCCGTGGCGCTGTCGGTGGCATCGGCGGCCATGATGGCGTCCGCTTCCCAGTGCTCTTGCACCGGCTGCTCTCCGGCGATGGCAAGCGAGGTCTCGTACAGCGACTACAGCTCCCTTCGGTATGCGCACCGGCCGTATATCCATCCATTCTTCTTCCTCGATCGCATGAGGCCACATGACACCATTGCTGGGAAGCTGATCATGGTACGTGGACGGCGGTGCACGCAGTTATTGTCTAGTCGCCAACGGGCGGCGCTGGAGGCGGCGGCGGCAGCGTGGCTGACAACGCGGGGCAAGGTAAAAGAAAGCAAGGCGGCCAAGTCGCTGTCCGAGCTCGTCGACACCGCGGCGCAGGTGCTGCTCTACTCGTCGTCGGCGCTGTCATACTCCGTGGACGACTTCGGCACCTGCGGCCGTCGCAGGGTCGACGTGGCGTCTGCAAGGGCTCCGGCGAGTTCTGCCAGCGGGTCGATGCGTCCGGGGCCGTCTCGATGGCGGAGGCCGTCTCACTCGCTGCATCCAAGTACCTGAAGGACGTGCGGGTCTCGGCATGGTTCAAGGGCGATGAACCGAAGGCAAAGTTGTTGCCGCGGTTGCCATTGCCGCCATTTAGCTCGTCTCTGCGACTCCCTTGGTCCCTCAGCCAGCCGTCAATCATAATACAAAAAGTTCTTTATTTGGAGAGTTGAATCAACTGAATTTCTTTGCTAGAAGAAACTGTTTCTACAATTAAGTTCGAATTGAAATGTTCAGAGGATCGATTCCTACTTTCAATTGATTTTTGTATTAATTCTGCCTGGAGCCCTGGACTAGAAATTCAGTTAGTACTTGGTACACGGTATTGTTTTCTGATTTTGTCGTAAATGTTTAACACTAATTTATACGATTTTATTTGTGACATCATCCTGACATCAAAGCTTTTATCATGATCTGCATTGAAAAGAGGGGAGCAGAATGTTTTCTATCGCAGAGTTTCAGTTTTCGAAGTCAGCCTGCATATTTTTATTTGGTAACCAGTACCCAACATTGAAAGGTACTTTTTTTGTACATGTGCTGCGCTTGTTTTAAAAAATGTCACAATCAATCAAACATATAAACAACCTCTTGGGTGTTTCCATGTGACTGCATCCCAAAGATGATTTGGGCCTTCGATTCCTTCACATTACAAAAGTAATAACTACCAGAAAAGAAATCATGGCAAGATCCAAAGAAGTCTAGCTTGCAATATTGACTTGAAATAAATTACTTTTTATGTAAAACAGATCATGCAAGAGACCTGTTGATTATATTAAAAGGAAAAAGTACTGCAACACAAGGATGACTATATTAAACAGCTACATGTATCCAGAAGAACATGATTCCTCTTCACTTCATTTAAATGTAGTCCCGTTGATTTCGCTGAGATCTTGTGCATCCAATTCTTATAGCGTTTAGAGATTTACCAACCAGTCATGATCAAGCATGATAGGAACAGTTCAGGAAGTAACAACATATTAAATATGTTAAGTTGTCATGACTCATGAACCAAGTTGCGGGCGTCGATGGATTACTGTCATCATTGACCTATATAAACTTAGATTAGCCCAATTGTTGGTGTGATATTCTCTTGCTTATTCAGGAATCAGAGCACTTTCTAGTCCCTATACATTAAGGGTGACAGTATTTTGTTCCAATGTTATACACATTGTACCTGTTCATGCATTTTGGAACTGTTCAATTAGAAGGAAAACTTAGTGTTCAATTAAATAAACTGATTACTGAATAATAAGATCAATGTCTTGCCTCTCGGATCTCGGACAAATTGAAACGAACATATGTTTCTAAATTCCTTATCGATGCAATGCTCCTTCTTAGCTGAACTAATTAGAACAAACTCTGCAACTTGGACCACAACAAGGAAGTGTGAAGGAAAGAAGTCCATTGAATAAGACGCACGATGTAGCCACAATCTGATTATACATGGCGCAGATTTCATTCTGCAAATCTCTTCAGAATAGTCAAATATCACCATAGCAATGTGGGTCATCTGAATGTTTCCTTCGGCGTGGAGAGCACATAGTTTGGGGATTACAGAGGGATTCAGTGCTAATTGTTAACTCTGCAAGTGCCAGCACAAATTCTTTGTTTGAAATGAGCCAAGGATGGATAAATTGTTGGTTGCTTCACGCATTGATTCAGAGAGAACTTCTCCACCACTGCAAGCATCTGGATTCTGGACCCAGATTATGCAGCATTGCAGCTTGGTTTCTGCATTGGTCTGGTACTCTTGTTGTCACTCGTTGCCTTCTCTTCTCATCGATGGCCGAGGAAGTGTACAGGCGCTGAGCCTCCTTTTCCGCATCGCCGCGCTCGGTCTGTCGGTGGCAGCCGTCGTTGACTTGTGATGGGCACCGCGAGCCAGCTGGTCATAGTCGACGGCAGCCCCGAATCCTAAGGTACGTAACAAACAGGCTTGCATAGTCAAATGTGATGCTGCCAACCTGCCGTGCCAACGTGCATTGAGATCTGTGCTTCGCGCGTACTTGCAGGTATTTCGTGGCGGCCAGCGCGATCTCGGCCGTCTGCTCGGCGGCGGCGCTGTACCTGTTCGCCGTGTGCGCCGACGCCGCGGTCGCCTCGCTGCCACTGGTGTCCGTCCTCGACGCCGTCGCGCAGGGCTTCCTCTTCTCGGCTGCCGGCGCGGCACTCGCGGCCCGCGATGTGCTTGGAGGTCCGGCTGGCCCGTCGGGAAGCAGCGCGGGAGGAGGCAGAGTGTGCGACGTCGCCGGCACGTTCTGCCACCGGGTGACCGTCGCTGCGGCCGTCTGTGCGTTCGCGGCCGTCTCCGCCACAGTCGCGGCACTGACGAGGGACGCGGGCGACGGCAGGTCAGGAAGGTGGCGTTCTGACTGATGATAAGCATGCTCGAATCTCGATCGCCAGCACATTTAACATTAGATTCACATCGAGAAGTGTACGCACTCACATCTCAATACGAATTTGCAATTGTGATGTGTGTGCACAATTTTCAATGCGAATCCAACAGTGAATATGCTAGGAGCACATGCCCTTAGGCCATGCATGTGTATCTATTTTAATCTACATGTGTCGAAGTGGGTTGAAATGTAACTTAGTTTAATTGTATTCCAATTCACTTCAACATATGTAAATTGAGATTAATACATGTGCTTCTAAACCAGAAAAAAACCGCCTTCATCGGCCGCTGCATGCGCGCCATTGCTCGCATCATCCTTTTCACCTCGGGAACGGTGAGGGTTGTAGTTGTAGTACTACATGTATATAAGTCTACGGTGATTAATCCTTCAGTTCAACGGATTCAGTTCTTTTTATTTTTACCGAACCAAGGTACGGGAAGTCGGGAACCCTATGGATCTCATGTTTCATCGTCATGCATGGATAATATGATATAATAAAAAGAGAAGCGGGATTTTTTTTTCTCTATTTTTGCCATGTTTCATTTCGCAGGAGATCTCTCATCTCACTTCATTTTTTATCGGAGTCGCGACTAAAGAAAACATGTAACTAAAATTTTTCATAGGCATGGGTCATCAAAATCCATAATCACAGTGAAAATTTTATGTCATAATGAAACGTTGTGCTATTGTAATCTTTTCAGTGTACAGCGCACTTGTTTAAGCTTAACACTGTATTAAAAAGGTCGTCTGATGCCTTATTTTTTTTATACAAATTTAGTTTTTGGAGCTCAACTTTCATATGCACCTTAAAACATAAAGTTTTCCAACTTGTGAAAAAGTATTGGAGGAATAAATAAGACAATCTCTAATAGTTTTCAATAATTCACTTCTAAAATATAGAAGACAATTTCACATCAGAAATCCTATATACTATTTCTAAATTATCCTAACCAGTTTTATATATTCTTTCTCTCTTATATGTTTACATCAAGAATCTTTTTCTACTCTTTATTCTTTTGTATGCCTTTTCACCTTAGATTGGGACAGCGATAAACGCATAGAAAATGCGTGGATATATCTGCATGTTTGGTGATTTTTTCCATATGCAAAAGATTGAGTGGTGGGAATGAGAACTGTTGGAGATTGATTTTTTTTATTCTTGACAAATATTCTGGATTGGGATGATTTTTTGGGAACTCTTAAAGATGCTCTTAGGTACTGCGTTGAAACAGGAAGGGATCGGAGCCGTTAATTTTTTTTAGTTTTTTTACTGCAACACATACTAAGCTCTTTTCTAAAATGTAGGTCCTATAATCAAAGGTCGTTTACGACCTGTCGGCCAGTGGGCGGCCGACAGACCTATTTGCCCGATATGGCCTACAAGATGATTTCGAATAAAAAAGTCGTCAACTACGAAGTTTCTTAAATTTTAGGGATCTACAACTTTCATTTCGGTAGTTTTTCCGTCCGAGGTCATTTAGGACCTGTTGGCCACCGACCGGCCTATTTGCCCGATATTTTTCGCTCAACTTTCATTAAAAAGTTGTCAACTACAAAGTCGCGACACTTTTCGCGTCAAAATCACGCGCTTTGCGGCTGCAAGGATTCGAACCCGCGGCCTCCCCGTCGCGCGTAACCTCCTCTATCACTGCACCTCGTGCTCACATGTGCCTATAATGGATTTTGGTTCCCCACATATTATACTAAACTGAGCATATGTTGATTGTTTGACGCCCTAAACGATTTCAAATGAAAAAGTTGTCAACTGCAAAGTTTCATAACTTTTCGCGATCTACAACTTTCATTTTGGTAGTTTCTCCATCCGAGGTCATTTAGGACCTGTCGGCCAGTGGGCGGCCGACAAGCCTATTTGCCCGATATGGCCCACAAGATGATTTCAAATCAAAAAGTCGACAACTACGAAGTTTCATAAATTTTAGGGATCAACAACTTTCATTTTGGTAGTTTCTCCGTCTGAGGTCATTTAGGACCTGTCGGCCACCGACCGGCCTATTTGCCCGATATGGACCACAAGACGATTTCGAATTAAAAAGTTGTCAACTACGAAGTCGCGGCACTTCTCGCGTGAAAATCACGCGCTTTGCGGCTGCAAGGATTCGAACCCGCGGCCCCCCATCGCGCGTAGCCCTCTATCACTGCATCTCGTGCTCACATGTGCCTATAATGGATTTTGGTTCCCCACATATTATACTAAAATGAGCATAAATTGATTGTTTGACGCCCTAGACGATTTTAAATGAAAAAGTTGTCAACTGTAAAGTTTCATAACTTTTCAAGATCTACAACTTTTATTTTGGTAGTTTCTCCATCCGAGGTCATTTAGGACCTGTCGCCACCAACCGGCCTATTTGCCCGATATGGCCCACATGACGATTTTAAATTAAAAAGTTGTCAACTATGAAGTCGCGACACTTTTCGCGTGAAAATCACACGCTTTGCGGCTGCAAGGATTCGAACCCACGGCCCCCCTCACGCGTAGCCTCCTCTATCACTGCACCTTGTGATCACATGTGCCTATAATGGATTTTGGTTCCCCACATATTATACTAAACTGAGCATAAATTGATTGTTTGACGCCCTAACGATTTCAAATGAAAAAGTTGTCAACTGCAAAGTTTCATAACTTTTCGAGATCTACAACTTTAATTTTGGTAGTTTCTCCATCCGAGGTCATTTAGGACCTGTCGGCCAGTGGGCGGCTGACAGGCCTATTTGCCCGATATGGCCCACAAGATGGTATCAAATCAAAAACTCGTCAACTACGAAGTTTCTTAAATTTTAGGGATATACAACTTTCATTTTGGTAGTTTCTCCGGCCGAGGTCATTTAGGACCTATTTTCCACCGACCGGCCTATTTGCCTGATATGGCCCACAAGACGATTTTAAATTAAAAAGTTGTCA
>CM039595.1:70287148-70370706 GCA_022457205.1 Saccharum spontaneum | reverse complement strand
ACATTCATAGATTCCTCTCCGGCCGGCAGCCGGTTGGATGGATCAGGCACTGATGGTCCGGCCGCCGTCGATGCAGATGACTTGCCCGGTGACGTAGGACGCCGCCGGCATGCACAGGAAGGTCACCAGGGACGCCACCTCCGCCGGCTCCCCGCCACGCCGCAGCGGGATCCTTGACAGTGCCTGCTCCAGCACCCCCGCCGGTACCTGCATGTATATACGTTGTTATATTACATTTTGTATAAAGGGTAAATTTTTCCTACACCCTGCGAGTAGCTACTCCCCCCTACTATGCATAGCCCACGCGGCCACGCGTTCAAACTACTCTTAGCGGGTCACAAACGAGTAAACCCAATAGCATGTATACGACCAGTCATCCACTGAATAAATGATTTTTTTAATCATTATATTCCTCCGCTCCGGTACGACTTCCATTCAAATTCATTCCTATCCCGTGAGGCCAGCCGCATTTGGAGACGGCGATTCCTCCCGACCCTGACTTCACCCAGCGGCGGCGCTCTCTTCTCCCTCCTCCCACCCCACCGTCAGGCACCCCCGGCCTCCTCCTCGACTGGTGCCTGGCCTCGCGTGGCCGAGGTGCCCGGCCACGGCGACCTCTGCCCCTCGAGGTGAAGTCAAACTGCTTCAAGTTTGACTAAATTTATACAAAAAATTACTAAATTTATGTTATCAAATAAGTATTATTAGATTTATCATAAAATATATTTTTATATTCTACGTATTCGGTGTCATAAATATTGATGCTTTTTTCTATAAATTTTATCAAACTTAAAATGATTTGACTTAGGACAAACCTAAAATATCACTTATTTTGGAACGGAGCGAGCAGTAGAAAGTTTGTACTTACCTCATTAACCATGTCCGTCATGATCACTCCCGGCGCGATGCAGTTGACACGGATCCTGTCGCGTGCCCATTCGGCAGCCAGGCTCCTTGTCAGCTGGTTCAGCCCTCCTGCGTGGATGCAAAAGCAATCTATGTTTACATGTGTGTATGGAGTGAAAAATTCATTTAAGAATTTCAATACTTTTTCTTTCAAAATGATGTCATGTAGTGCTAGTCTACAACCTTTAGCCGTGGAGTAGAGCGCTTCCAAGGGTAAGCCGACGAAGCTGGCGATGGAGGAGACGTGGACGATGCTTCCGCCGCCGGCGACGGAGGCGTTGAGGAGGAGCGGGTGCGCGAGCTGGCTGAGGTGGAAGCACGACTCCAGGTTGGTGGCCATCATCCGCGCGAAGTCCTCCGCCGTGCACTCCGTCGCCGGCTTGAAGAAGAGCAGCCCCGCGTTGTTCACCAGGATGTCGAGCTTGCCGTCGAAGGTAGCCTTGACAGTCTCCATGAGCCTCTCCCGGTCGGCGCGCACGGCGAGGTCGCAGGCGGAGACGGTGACGTCCAGCCCCTTCTCAGACCACCGCCGGCGGCACGCCTCCAGGTCAGCCACGCTGCGCGAGCACGTGTGCACCCGCACGCCGAACGCAGCGAGCTCCTCCACGATGGCGTGCCCGATCCCCTTGCTACCGCCGGTGACCAGGGCCGTCGCGCCCGCCAGGCTCCACCGCTCGCCCCCGCTGTGAGTCCCGCCGGCGGCCGCCATGGCCCTCTCCCTCCGTTCTACGTCTCCGTACGCGTGTCTCACCTCTCAGTTGACGCAAGTATATGCTAGCTAGCTGCTTCAGTAATTCGGTGCTTTATGAGCAAACAGACACCACACGAAAAATCTGGTAGCGAGCTTGTCGCCTACGAGCCTCTGAATTCTGATACAGATACAGTGTCCATTTGTCCGTGTCATCCGATTCGACGCCAGTCGACGCACGTCGTGGAAATTGGCCACGCCAGTCGATGCACGTCGTGGAAATGGGCACGCCAGTCGCTGCACGTCGTGGAAATTTCAGTGCTCGTTTAGATTGCAAAAAAAAAATGAACTCGATGAATAGTACCACTTTCGTCTTATTTAGCAAATATTGTTCAATCGTGGACCAACTAGGCTCAAAAGATTCATCTCGTAATTTTCAACTAAACTGTATAATTAGTTATTTTTTTACCTACATTTACTACTTCATGCATGAGTCCAAAGATTGATGTGATGGAGAGAGAGTGAAAAAATTCTAACTTTTCATGTGCATCTAAACAAGCCGTCAATGAAAGACTACTAGTAGTGCTGTCGGTAGTCATAGATATTGTACTTTGAAAATCTCCAGGAAGATTTTAAAACTTTAATTTGACCGGGAAACTGTGAAAGCTTCAATAAATATATCCACACTTTTCCATCTTTTCTTACTATTACTAATTAGAAATTAGACACCCTAATAGAGGCATCATGGTATTTTTTACCAGACATGCTAGGAAAAATTAATAAATCCAAGCAATTCTTTTTTTAGAACATGATTAGGACGTGTTTCATTAAGCAAGAGCTAAAGTTTACAGCGTCTTACGTCATGTTTGGGCGAGTTGCCGTCAGTGATAGAGAAGAACCCAAAAAAGACACCGCTAATCGGTGAGCAACGCGTAGGAACTAATTACACAAGAAACATTCCCGCCTTTAATTTGTTAGACTCTAATCTTTATTGTAGTCAATAGCCATTGCAATTAATGCTATTTATAAAAAAAATACGTAACACTGTCATTATGAAAAGTACATAAAGTAATGATAATGCTTACTATACGGCGTCCGTTCGTCCGAATGACGCGCCCGACCGTGCCGCGCGTCCCCACTCGCACGGTTTCGCCCCACCCGCCTCGCGTCCCGCCCACATCGCTCGCGCAGATTCGCCTCGCCCACCGTGACCATCTCCATCCGCCTGCCATGGCCCCTCCACTGCGTCGCCCGCCCACCAGGACTCGTTCCGTGAGACTGCTTCCATTCGCCCCACCAGCCTCGTGTCCCGCCCACGTCGCCCGCGCAGACGCGATTTCTCACGCGAAAAACACACGCTTCGCAACCGCCGGCACTCGAACTCCCGACCTCCTGCTGCGCATGTTCGTCCCCTAACCACTCCAACTATAAGAAGCTTGTGTCCAAATGAGATTTTCGTCCTAGCTATTTTATGTTTATCTGATTTTGAAATGAGTATTTGGGATCCTAAACGAATTCAAATGAAAAAGCTGTCAACTACAAAATTTTATAACTTTTTCGATATCTATAACTTTGGTTTTGGTCATTTCTCCATCCCAGGTCATTTTAAGAATTTGAATTTCAAATTTGTGAAAATCCAACCATATTTTACACTACATAAATGATTTCAAATGAAAAAGATGTCCCCACTTGCATGGATTCGCACCACCCGCCTCGCGTCCCATCCACGTCACCCTGGCAGTTTTGCCTCGCCTACTACGACCATCCATCCGCCTACCGCGGCACCTCCACGGCGCCGCCCGCCCACCGGGTCTCATTCCGTGGGACTGCCTCCATTCGCCTCAATCGCCTCGTGTCCCACCCACGTCACCCGCGCAGATTTGCCTCGCCAGTCGCGACCGCCTCCACCGTGTCGCCCACCCACCCGGACTCGTTCCGCGGGATTGCCTCTAGCGCACCGCGGATTCGTCCGGACTAGTCTCGTCCGTTGTGAGCATCTTCATCCACCTGCTGCGGTCACCTCCACCATGCCAGTTATTGCCGCTGCCTGGCCGGACTTGCCCTGCCTACAACGGGCGCCTCCATCCGCTTGCCACATCCGCCTCCATCGTGCTAGTTCGCCGCATCGCCCGCCATTGCGCTGAAAGTGCGAATGTATGTTTTATGAGTTTTAAAGTTACGTTGCAGATGTTTCATATGGATGTTGCAAAAGTATATTCGAATGTTGCATATCTTGTAATGGCTAAAAATGTATGTTGCATGTTTCTATTCAAAATGTTTCATCTGTTTTAAACTTATATTGCAAGTGTTTTATCTAGATGTTGCGTATGTTTCACGCATATGTTGCAAGTCAATGTTCCAAATATTTTAGCTTTTTTAGACGTATGTTGTAGCAAGTGTTTCATGTGTTTCAAGTGTATACTCTTGAATGGGACAGTCAGAGTTACACGGCGTGCATCTGCAAGTAGGGTGTGTGTATTCCCGCATGTGCGCGCGATAAGGAGCAGGCGTGGGCGGTCCGCATGTGTGTGCGGGCGGTCCCATGTGTACGCGCAAAACGGAGCAGGCACGACAGTTCCCGCATTCGCATAGGTATTCGTGTAATGGTCCTTTTAGCCCAAGGCTAACTGTAGGTGCTGCCCACCGTTGGTGGTGCGCTTAATGGAAGGCATAAAGTAACTTTTTTTTACGCCAGCTGTCGCGGGGTTAGAACCGCAGCAAGCATAATTGTTCCAGGTGGTGTTAGAGTGCGTGTCTCTGATGGCTCGGGTAAATTCAAGAACACAAGAATCAAAGAGAGGACGCAACTGTTTATCCTAGTTTAGGCCAATCGATGTCCTACGTCCAGTAGCTGATGATCCTTATACTCAAGAGCACCCAAAATGTAGGGGGTTTCAACAGAGTGCAAGAGAGAAAGAGAGAGATTTGGTAGGAGACTTTTTCTAGAGCTGATGGCCAAAGAATTAGGTTGGACGAAAAATAATTAGTGGCAAAAATTTGGGCTTTTTAATATTATACTAGTAAAAATACTCGTGTGTTGCAACATAATCTAATATATCTTGGAACCATACATTATACAGTTGTTGGACGCAGTTGTTCTAACTCTTATAAACACAGATCATGAGTTGATTTCGCTTGTATATGAAACATACAGGGACGTAATGGCAGGGTGGGGTTGTCATATCCGATTTTGATTATGTTTCTTGACATGTGGATGTGGGGGATGAACTCAAGTGCTAAGGTGAGTTCAAAGATCTATAATGCTTATTGCACAAAAAAAGATCTATAATACTTTATTTGTTATTTGCTTTTTCTATTTTATAAGAGAAAACAGGAGTTAAAAGGGGGAAAGAAAAAAGGTAACCGAACCATGAAAAAACAGGAGATAAAAAAGAGAAAACAAAAAGTCACGGAACCATAGGTATATAGATATAGATTGGATTGGATGATAAATTATTTAAAACTTTAATCATGAATTATTTATTTTATATTATTTTAAGAGAAAGGGAGACAAAAAAAGAAAAGTAAAAACTCACAACACCATAATTATAGATTAGATTGGATGAGAAATTATTTGATTTCAATTACGGACTACTCCCACCGTCCTATAATATAGTGCATTTTAACATTCAAATTGTCATCAAATATAATGTATTCTAGAGGACAAAAACTAATTTTGCATTCAATACTTTATATTCATCAACCAATCACCATTAATCATGCTGATGATAGTATCTGATTAGGAAAATAAAATAAGAGTACATATGTCTTTTATGTTATCTTTTAATTTATTTAAAAATTCCTAGAATGCACTGTATGTATTATATGATAGAGGGAGTATTTCTTAGATTAGATATGGATAAAGAGTTTAAAGACTCATTTATCTATATTTTGTTATTACCATTTTTGTTTATAAGAAAACGGAGGTAAAAAATAGAACAAAACAGTCACGTAGAGAATTGAACGTGGGGAAGGTGAAACGGAAAAAACGAAAAAAAAGACACGTGTGTGTGTATATATATATATATATATATATATATATATATATATATATATATATATATATATATAGGCATAGGTCCAAATTCTTTCATTGGAAACTTGTTTCTGGCTCCATGCATCCCGTCTCTAGTTAATCCTATTGGTCCTCTAATTTCTTTTTTATATGATGTCTCACATCTATACCCCCAATTATAAAGAGGCAAAATTTCATGCCATTTTTTTTTGTCCATCATCCATAACAAACTCAGAATGTGGAAATTATCTATTCTTCTGTCCACAACAACCGTTCTGTTTTATATGACACATTGGACATAGGTTTGAATCCTAATCCAACTATATATCTCTGATCCTGAGTAAGTTGAATCCTAACCCAAATAAAAAACATACAAGTAGATTTAGTTTTTTTTAATTTTGGTCTTTTTATTTTTTTCAGTTTTTTTAAACGTTGATTTTTAAAACTTTTTTTACCCTTTTTTTTTTTTTGCCGTGAGGCCCTTAGCATCTCTAGGACTACCCTATTTTGACCTCCAAAAGCATGGTGTTTTGCAACTCCTAAAAAGGTATTGGGAGAAAAAAAAGACCATCTCCAATAATTTCCAATAAATGACTTCCAAAAAATCAAATTTTGGTCCCATAAGGACTTTTTTTGTGCGGCATCTTTTTTTCCCGCGACTTCGCTGCGTGTCGCAAAACCCTTCGTTGCTCGCGCCAAACCCATCGCCGCGCCTCCTCCCTGCCAGCCTCGGCCACATCCCAGGCGGCCGCAGCCACCTTCCAGCCGCCCGCTGCCTCTTCCCAGCCAGCATCTCCTCCCAGCTGGCCGAAGGACCTCCCAATTGGCCAATTGCCATGCATGATCATGATTCATGATCAATCAAGCGCGCAAGATAGATATCAATTAAACAAGCACCATTTGATGTTTGCCATGACACGAATCAAACGAAATCAAATGAGTTGCACACATCCGCATTAGCCCTGATGTTGAGTGATGAGCACTAGCCTTTTTTTCGATGAAACATGAGCACTCGCCTTCGCCTACTCTGTTTGCTTTCGGTGGTGTTGGCCTATCTTGGCAACATGAAGATGGCGCCTCTGCTTCAAGCCGGAGGAGCAGGCGGTGGAGGGAGAAGAAGCAGAGGAGGCGAGCGCGACAAGCAGGTCGACGAAGGCGCCGACGATGAGGCCGTGCGTCTTCTTGCCGTTGGCCCTGAGGTACCACCCGAGCATCTAATCGAGCCAGCCCCAGTCGTCGGCGCCGTGGCTCAGCACCATCTCCTCCATGGACCGCCGGAAGTTGCCGTACGGGTCGGCCTTTTTTCTCTTCACGATGGAGCTCGTGGACTCGGGCTCAAACAGGCGCCGGCGGGCGGTGGACGAGTGGAGGCCGTGGATGATTGCCTCGTCCTCGTCCGCGGCAACGATGCGAAGAGAAAAAATCGAGCGGGGAAGGATACGCGTGAGCTGAGCAGCGCACAACTTTACGTAGATTAGGTGGGTTTGTCCTTGAGGATGGATTAGAAGTCGTTGGAGAAAGGTTTTTTCTAATCTTGCTAGAAAATAGGATTGGAAAAACTTTTAGGATACTCTTGGAGATGCTCTTGCGTCACAAACTAGAGGACTTCAAGGACGGAGAGAGAAGTCCCCTCGTCGGCCACTTAATTTTCTGATTTCCTTTTCGTGCTTGATGTCTTTTTCCGATTTCTTATTTTTTTCTAGTTCCAGTTTAATTCAGTTACATCTTATTTCTTTCCTTTTCTTCTCCAGTTCCGGTTAGGTTCACTTACATTTTCTTTATTTTTCACGTTCAACTAAATGTGTTTCCATTCCCTGCGGCTGATGGCGCCCCAACACTGGCTCGCTTGCGGCTCGCTGGCTGGAGGCGCGAACTGAGGAGCATGGCCGGCAGGGCTGGCAGCCTGGCGCAGCAGGGGAGGAGGGAGGAGACAGCAAAGCTCGGCCAGCTATCGGTGAAGTGCTGACAGCTGTGGGTTGCGGAAGGGTGACGAAAACTACTGCGCCCGTGAGGTGAAGGAGATAAGATGAAGATGCGTACGGTGGAAGAGACGAGGAAGAGAGAGAAGGAAACTATAAAATAATTGAGGGAAAAAATAGAGGAAAAAGGAAAATAAAAATTAGGGCAGTATAGTTATTTTTATCGTTTTAACAACTGGAAGGAGCTACTTTATCACACGCTTATCTAAAATAATTTCAGCTTTATATGAAGCTGCTTCATCAGCCAAGCAAAAAAAAACTATATATGTGTGTTAAACTATTAAAATTTTGTACCCTACTTTTTTAAACAGGCAATTATTTACTTAAATTAAAAATGTGGCAATTTATCTAATTATAAGTTGCAGCTATTAGTTTTAAAGATATCTATAAGAATTTGTTTATTCGATTCAAACCAATATCACTAGCTATGTATACATGCCATGGCCACAAGGTCACTATATATATCTCTACTCCTAAAAAGACGAAACTTGACCCGTTCACCAAACCATGGTGAAGCACCTCACAAATGCCCCTGCATAACTCCCTTCCCCTTCTTCACCCTGTGCCAACACCGACATGTGGACCCAACTCCAAACAACCCAACGCCAGCAGGTATCGCTGCAACCCTCCCACCCACCCCGACCAGTATTCTAGTCTCGCTCCACCCACGCCGCCGCCACTGAGCCCCGGGACTTCGGGTCTAGGTGGAGTAGTGGGCCCTCGCGCTGTCTCCGTCCACCTCTTCACCTGAAACCTAGGCCGAAGCCGCCACCCCTTACACCTCGAATCCTCCGCACCGATGACTTCCCCCATCTCGCTTGCGTAGCGGGAGGCCATGTGCTCCTCGGTGGAGTTCTTATCCAACCGCGACTCTACGCCAATGACGCCGAGAAGGGATCTGAGTTAGAAGGCGAGGAGGAGTCGGCGGAGTTCTTCATCGGCTGACGGCTGTTCTTCACCACAACTCCTCAGTGGAGTTCTTATCCAGCATGCTTGGTATAGGAGGGCCCGGCGCACTACGCGCTGGCTGCCATCGTCTGTCGAGTGCTCGGGTGGGACATCGAGATGCTGCCTCGCATCGTGTTCCATTCCATCCCCAGGTAATGCTTGTGCAGGCACTTCACCCTGATCTCCAGCTCTGGCGTCTCTATCGGCAGGTCATGTCTGGTCGCTGCTTCCTCTTCCTCCCATTCCCCCTACGACTCTGCCTCCTCCATGCCGCCATCTCAAGTCCCCACCCTCGGGCCAGCTCCACTCCTACGGCGTGGCTCTCGAGGTTGTGGGGAGCTTCGAGGAGCTCGGCCTTGGCCCCTGGGGAGGAGGTGATGAGACACTGGAAGAGGTGGCATGTCCAAGCTCACGAAGATCCAGTGTGTTAGTGTGACGCTGGTGCTGGCCGGAACTAGCTCTATGCTCGGCTCCCACATTGGCTCTAGGAAGACGCTTATCTACTTGCCCAGGTGCTTACGTAGTACATTTATTTCCGCTAGAAGGGAAGACATTTCACTTGATGCATTAGGAAAGATTTATTGGTGTCGTGCTCCATTAATTCCAAGTGATGACCGCTTGCTACTCTAGGCTATTGTAGGAAAAATGAATAATTTATGTCATATTGTCTAACGGAGTTTCGGCTTTTACAAACTATCAAGAACTTCTTGTTACAGGCTTGATTATGGCATGGATGCAACCTGATTGTCATTGAACCAAGCAATTTTTTTCTTTGACCAACTAGAAATTAGGAATTCTTTCCATTGATAATGCTTGTGAATCAAGATAAGGTTGACTAATCAGGCAATATGCTGCTCTTCCGTTTTTTGATGATTGCCTTAAAAGTTCCCTCTCTATTGCATATGTCTTTATTATACTGTACCCCTCCAATACTGTTTTGGTGCTCTACTGCTTTGATTCACGGTTGCTACCTTTCACTATAACTAGGTTTTCAACAGAAACTATTTTATCATATAGAAAGTGCAGAAATTGAAATAATGAATTGTAATGAGTAGAGACGATTTTTATAGTACCAAGAAAATAAATGTCGGTAGGTGCTGATATTTGAAGCGCTTATTTAAACTGATGACACTAAAAATGTTACTACTGTTGGTAGTTAGGAGTTTAGGATGGAGGAAAGCTCAACAAAACTACCAATACAAATGTCAGCTGATCATCTTCGTGGTGTGAACTTATAAGGTTTGGTAGTTTTCTTCTATGTGATTGAAAAAAATGATGGAGATGTGGCCACTTGTGGTGACACCAGGTGTGAATTATGTTAGCTGGTAATCAGATATGTTTTTTGTTGCTCTTGAGGAAATAAAACTTGATCTTCTCTCCCTAGATCTGCTTGCTTGGTTATTGTTGAATGAAGTCATGCAATTGAACCATAAATTCTTATAGCAGTGCAAAACATGATGGCTAATTCTTATAAGTCTTCCTATAGTTTCTACAAATATTTAATGGCTTCTTTGCAGGACATGCTTAAGACTTCATCTCTCAAGTTAGATTTAAGAATTATCTTAGTGTGTCACTAATCTAGAAACTATATGATCATTTTGCACCCATCCATTGTTCTGCATAGGCTTTGGCTCTGATATCACGGTGGTAACCTTAAAGATATATCATAGCATAACATATGTGGCTTTCTGGTTTCGTTGCCTCAAAAGAATATAATAACCCTTGCTGTAGAGTTAGAGTTATGTGCTGATTTTTTAATCGCTTCTTTTTTACAATTCACGTCAGAAGGGAAAAGAATAGTCATAGGATGAAGTTGTTGCAGGATCTTGTGCTAGGTTGCACCAAGGTAACAGTAGAAGGCACTCATAATTGGTATCACAAGCTCTTGTTGTCACTCTGGAGTTTGGTGTTATCAGATTTGAATTTGGGAAATGTATACTCCTTTCATGCTTGATGTGAGCATAAGCTACCAGCTGTCCTTGCAAAGGAAAATTCTCGTATATTTCCACTATCAACAACCGCACAGAGGACCTCAATTATTGGCGGCTTAGAGCGGCTAATTTAGAGGTGAACAACCAAATAACTGCACCTACACCTTCCTTTCTTCATGCTTTTAGGTCCTTGAGTGATCATGTTTTCAAGCGTTCCAGTTGCTTTTTCTACTAGCCTAAAAGTGTAGTGCGAATATTCTAAATGTCTATTTGGACAATCAATATCAATAAATTGATTTAAGGATTATTTTTCTCCTTTTACAGGTTGCAGATGAATAAAAAAGCTCATACTGTGAGTACCTTGAGCTTTCCAAAACAATTTTGTTTGGATTATTATCAATCACATTGGGCGAACGGTGCTTGATGCCAAGTACATGATGATATCACTTTTTACGGTTTATGTTCTAATGTGTTTAGACAATTGATGAGCAGGAACTGGTTTGTGTACTCTGGAATATTTACATTGAGCATGAATATTTAAGGTAAACGTATGGCTCTATTATTGCTGCATTTTTACTAATATTGGCTATGTTGAATATTGATGCTCAGAGATTTTGTTTTGGCCTTAGCAATGCACGGGAATAGACTATATCTCAAAATATTGATTTCCAAAGTCTTCATGGGTTATTCATTATGTGTTTTAGTGTACATTTAGAGCTCTCAAGAAGTCAAAAGTCATTGTTTACTGAGTGGCTTATTATTATATCCACAATATGGCTGGCTCCTGTAGCATTGCATGGGCATTTGTTAGTAAAATAAAAAACACGAGTAGCATGTGTCCAACTATGATATAGAGTAAAATTACGTGACTAATTGAAATGAATGGTGTAATAGTTAAATCTCTAAGAATAAATTATCTACGACCATGCAAAGTGTACCTCCCATTGCAACGCATGGGCAATTTTGCTAGTAACAATAATAATAATAAAGAAAACTGTCATGTACCTTTGGTGACGCAGTAAAGCGCTTCCTGTGGGAAGGCCAGGAAGCTGGCGATGGAGGAGATGTGGACGACGCTTCCCCCGCTGGCTGAGGTGGAAACACGACTCCAGGTTGGTCGCCATGATCCGAGAGTAGTCCTCGGCCGTGTACTCCGCCGGCTGCTTGAGGATCAGCAGCGCCGCGTTGTTCACCTGTACGGGCACTACGTCGTCAAGCTGACATCGATTGATTGGTGGGCCGGAGGAGAGCCAGGTTTCACCTTTAGCTTACCAGGATATCGAGCTTGCCGTTGAAGGTCACCTTGACCGTGTCCATGAGCTTCTCCTGGTCGGCGCGCACGGCGACGTCACAGACGGAGACGGTGACGACGAGCCCCTTCTCGGCCCATCGCCGGCGGCAGTCCTCCAGGTCCGCTGCGCTGCGGGCACACGTGTGCACCCGTGCACCGAACCCGGCCAGCTCGTCCACGATGGCGTGCCCGATCCCCTTGCTACCAGCGGTGACCAGCGCTGTCAAGCCGGCCAGGCTCCACCTCTCGCCGCCGGCCGCCGCTGCCATTCTCTGTTTTTGTGTATCTTGTGTGTTCAACGTCAACTAGTACTACTACAATGTTGCGATGCGAGTGACAAATAATAGTACTAATAGTTTGAGCCTATTTTGTCATTGCCGTGACAAATAATCTGAGCCGGACTAAACACCAACTGATTGAGCCTATTTTGTCATTGCAGGAAAAAATAATCTGAGCCGGACTAAACACCAACTGATACTACAACAGTGCTATTGAGGTGATCTTTTGTGTTCGACATCAACTTAAGAATAAACAAGTGGACAATAAGTGGACCACAATAAGCGTGTTTAGTCCACTTATATTGCTAATATCAGTTGACAAGTGTGTTCAAATTTATATAGATTTATTCCAAAATTTAATAGTGTTATTTCTTTTTGTCATAGATGTTAGACTTTGACATCAAGACCTCTACAGTGACTTTGTTCATTTTGAAATCTAACAACATAGTTTTTGGAAGGTGTTGCTAGAGCTGAGGTACCTTGTGTGTATGCATTCATAGGAATGAGTATGCGTACTTGGATATAATTGTCCTCCTCTATGGACATCGAGGTGACTATGGTGACTTCATCATTTTCGACATGTGTCGGCTCTGTTTTTTGAAGATGCTCTTGTGGCGGAGGGGGACATGGTGTGTATTTGTCGATGTTCGGAATCACCGGCTAGTAAATTTCTAAAAATGCGCGTTTAGGCACGGATGGCGTGCAAAGAGGACACGAAAATGTATACTGGTTCGGGCTGAATGTCCTTACGTCCAGTGACGAGTTGCTCGTGTTACTTGCACTTCGGTCTGTAGCATGGTTTATAAACGGTCGAGAGAGGGATGAGCTCCTAGGTCTCTGGTGGACATGAAGTGGAGTTGAAGTACTTTTCGTTGGTCAAGAATCTGATCCCCCTAGTGGGGCACCCGGAAAAATCCTCTCCGGGCAGGGTGCCAGGCCTTCCTTTTTATAGGCCAAGGGAAGCTCGGGTGTACATGAGAGGAAGGAAAAGAAGAAAGAGAAAAAATTGAGGGCACCCGTTCTGGGTGCCGCGCTGTCTCCCCCCTTTAGTAGGGGTGCCCTGGTGTTGCAGCTGTTGATGGAGACATCCCCACGTTGTGATGTCGAGGGTGATGGAGGCGGCTCCACGTCGTGGCCCTATTCGCCGCTAGCGCCACGCCTGGGCGTCGTCGGCCGGTCGCGGCGCCCCGTTTCGCCGTGGTTAACGCTGCGAGCGACGTGGGCCCCTAGGCATGGCTAGTCGTCGCTACGGGTCAAGTCGAGGCAGACCCACTCCTGTGCAGTGTCGGAAGTTTGACTCTGGTCTCTAGCCTTTATGTCCATGGTAGTAAATGAGGCATGACCCTCCATGGGATTCATGCTCCCGCTCGTGGGTGGCCGTACGCCGTTAGGGTCGGGCGGAACGGGACTCCCCTCCCAGGGGCCGGGCGAGGCGTGACTTGCTCCCAAAGGGTCGGGCGAGCCACACCCTACTTTCTAGGGGTCGGGCGAATTCGCGGTCAAGCTCCCTGATCGTCCGTTCGATCTTGACCGTTGGGGGCCATGGGTCATCCTTCTTTGGGTACCTTAAAATTGGTACCCGACAATATTTGTGCTTGTATATATGCCCTTGTTTGGATCCTAATGTTTAGTTGGATAAAGTTGAAGAGCTAAAACTTTAGACCACTTTAGTTGCTTATATGGTCTAAAGTTTTTGCCAGATTAGCTAAACTTTGGACAACACTTTGAACCTCCTGTTCGGAGCTACAATAGCTAAATGTGGTCTAAAGATTAGTGACTGAACTTTAGACCATGAGATTCAAATAGGACCTAAGTGCGTGCGTTTATATTGTCTAATTTGCCAGAAAAAAGAATCATAAAAAATGAGGCAGAAGTAGAAACCGTAAGAAAAATTTCGAAATTTTCCACATGTATTGTCCCAAAGATCTAAATAGACAAAACCCAAAAATTTTGAAAATCTAAGAGCATGTTTCTTAAACTCATTCTAAAGTCATCAATTTTTGGATAGCCATTTGAATAAAAGTCGCTCTATATATTTTTTTCACCCTCGTAATGTTTCTCTATATCTTGTTGTTATCTAGAGAGATAGCCCCACTCTTCATCTTTGAATAGCAAAAAATACTAAATAACGCATGACTATATTTGAAGACATAATTAATAAAAGTGTTGAAGAGTATTTTATTACTAACGTCTCCACTCGTACCAGGCGTGCACATCGAAATTGAATGCCTGGGAGCGCTGCCTGGCTCGACAGGGAGGCAGCATCCAAACAGGCCCTTAAAATGGCTCCAAATCGCTAACACTAACTGGCCCTGAGCCCGCGAGGAAGAAGAATGACAGAAAACGCCCGCTCAGAATAGCGGTCCATATGGTTAGCAGAGGCCCAACACTCGTGTAGTGCCCGAAAAACACTGCCTGTTTTCAGCCTGCATTGACGCTCGCTGTCTCTGTTCAGACTCGCGACGTGATATGTTCAACTGTTTGTGAATCTAAAGATTTTGATGATGCGTTTTGCGTGGTGAAAAGTGTTCAGAGCTGTTGAACGAATAACTCAACTACTGTATATACGCTGAACAATCTTACAACGCAATTTTTTTTTATAACGCTGTTACGTACAACGCAAATTTGATACGGTCATGTTTTGTACCCAATCCCAATTCCCAAACAAATTAAACGCCAGCCGGAGCAAGAAAGCAGTTGGCCCCACTGCACATCGATAGAATCTTCTCCGACCGGCTGCCGGTATGGATAGATCAGGCACTGATGGTCCGGCCGCCGTCGATGCAGATGACTTGCCCGGTGACGTAGGACGCCGCCGGCATACACAGGAAGGTGACCAGGGACGCCACCACTGCCGGCTCGCCGGCACGGCGCATTGGGATCCGTGACACCTCCTGCTCCAGTGCCCCCGCCGGTACCTCCTTAACCATGTCTGTCATGATCACGCCCGGCGCGACGCAGTTGACACGGATCCTGTCGCGCGCCCATTCTGCAGCCAGGCTCCTCGTCAGCTGGTTCAGCCCTCCTGCGTGGACGGACGCAAAAGTAAGTGGAAATTTTCCTCTGAATTCCAAGACTCTGATTCTTTTTCTTTCCTAAATGATGTCAAGTATGTGCTACTACAACCTTTGGCCGTGGAGTAGAGCGCCTCCCATGGGAAGGCGACGAAGCTGGCGATGGAGGAGACGTGGACGACGCTTCCGCTTCCGCCGCCGGCGATGGAGGCGTTGAGGAGGAGCGGGTGCGCCAGCTGGCTGAGGTGGAAGCACGACTCCAGGTTGGTCGCCATCATCCGCGCGTAGTCCTCCGCCGTGCACTCCGTCGCCGGCTTGAAGAAGAGCAGCCCCGCGTTGTTCACCTGCACACCGGTACGCACACCGTCGACGTGACATGCTTGTCGACATGGGATGGGACCGACGACAGTTTGCACGGACGCCGACGAGAGGTTTAGATTAGTAGTACTACCAGGATGTCGAGCTTGCCGTCGAAGGTGGCCTTCACCGTGTCCATGAGCCGCTCCCGGTCGGCGCGCACGGCGACGTCGCAGACGGAGACGATGACGCTCAGCCCCTTCTCGGCCCACCGCCGGCGGCACTCCTCCAGGTCCGCCGCGCTGCGCGAGCACGTGTGCACCCGCGCCCCGAACTTCGCCAGCTCCTCCACGATCGCGTGCCCGATCCCCTTGCTGCCGCCGGTGACCAGCGCCGTCGCGCCCGCCAGGCTCCACCGCTCGCCGCGACTGCTCCCGCCGGTGACCGGCGCCATGCGTACTCGCGGCGCGCGTGCGTGTAGGTAATACGTATGCTAGCTGTGGGTGCCGGCCTGTGACAATGCAGGTATACGTATACCACAGCCAGAACAGACATACACCCCAGTCCACACTACCACATGTCCACGTCTCCATTTGTTTCTCTCCTGCAAGGCTGCAACAACCAATGTCCGCCACAGGTTAGCTGCAACCGGCCATCAGATGATTTGTTCAATTCATGCCGTGATATATATGATCGTGATTGGGGCATTATTTCCTGCCAATCATTTGCTCTACAATTTCCTGCCAATCGTTCCGGTCTTGGATGTTTATTGCTATATATGGACGACAATGGTCTCGGTTATTAGTCAGTACCGTCAGTGTGAACATTCAGTGACTTGTCAATCGTTGCATTTGCTTGCAAGGTCACCGGACACACAGCATGCAGCACAGGCGATGCCACAGAGGCCACAATATGCATTTGTGTAGTTCCTGTTCCTCCATCTCGGCATTGTTAGTAATGGTCATTTGAACTGCATTATTGCAGTGCATGGTTCAGTGTCAGTGCACTCCACTAGTACTTTTGGTCATCTTCACCTTCGTCAGGAATGTATAGATCCTCTTAGACTATTTGTTCTGAAAAGATTTACAACTCCTCCACGGTTTTAGGACTTGGGCTGACCTGAAAGTTCAACCAGATGGAATTTTCTTGGCCTTTTTTATTTTGTCTGGGGACCTATCGACATAGACGGACTCCACTGAAATTCGCCCGTCTGCCCCAAGTTCCACAACCAACCTTAGAGCATCCACGATAACACAATCCTAAAAGCTACAAGACAATTTTGCATCAAAAAATTTCAGACTATTTATAAACCACTCTAGTCTTTTTTATACTTTTTTCTCTTGCGCGTTTTTATTGGGAACCCTATCCTTTCTTCTTTTCTTCCCTAGGTCCTTCCACCTACAGATTGGCTCATGGATACATACACTTATATTTCCGCATGATTGGATTGATTTTCGAAGTGTAGAAACATTGAGAGTTGAGATAAGGCCAGAGTTATTGGAGAGACCGTTTGTTTACATTCTTACTTTTTTTTTTACATTCTTACTAAAAATTCAATGTTGGGAGTGGACTTTAGAGACTCCTGGAGATGCATTTAGTCACTTAGAGCAACTCCATTAGCTTAGCTATTCTTATTATGGAGTCTCTTTTAGATTTTGTATAGGAAAAGGTAGTCTCCAACAAATGTGCTATCTGACTTTGTAAAATAGGAAGTTAGCTATCTTTGATTTTCGGTGGCCACATATAGCCAACCACGGACGCTCTCTATCTCATTTTGTAAAATAGACAGACTGTTGTGGACCTCTTCTTTTTTAAGTTTTCTATTGTTTACAAAATGGCTAAACAATGGAATTCGATTTCTAATTTTAGCTAAGCTGTTGGAGTTGCTCTTAGGAAGCGGAGGCGCGGAGCAATCCGAATTACCATAGAGGGTGTCATGGGTTGCTGCACCTAACTTGATGTGACATGATTTTAAACTAATTTGTATTTATTATAAAAAATGGAATAGAATGAAAAGAAAAATAAAAAAATCAGTATGGAAAAATGAATTGGAAAAGACAAATAAAGTTTTTCAAAAGCTTGCAAGTGGAATGGAAAAATGCTCTGCCGAGTCGTGTGGAACTGTAGGTGGACCAAAGCTCAATTTGCTTGCGGGAGCAGCAACCAACAAAACATATTTGGGCCAATAAGAGCATGGGCCGAAACGGAAGGAAGGAAGAGATCCTCCTTAGCCCGTCGCCATCAGAAAAAGACTACAACCAGCACAAGTGGATGTTATACTTTGATCATCGCTGAGCCATACAGATAGAGGTTGTTTAGTATTCATCATGCGGCCCGTGCATATTAGCGGAACCGGCTTCTTTCCTTGCGAGATATTTTTTTCGTTTTATACCACACAAATAATTACACCTTCAGCTTTAGCTTTTTTTTTTGTGTCCCCTTTAATTTTATAAAGAGTAAACTACACTAGGGGTCCTTAAACTTGTGCTCTAGTATCATTCCGGTCTTTAAACTCTCAAAACGATCGTTTAGGTCCCTAAACTCTATTCGGGTGTTAAAATAGTCCAAACGGGTCTAGACTGTGGCTAACGCTCGCTGACATGTGGGGCACACATGTCAGCTCCATCTTCCACCTCTCTCCTCTCCATCTCAGGGCACCGGACGGGGATGGGGTGCCACGGCTAACCAGCGCGGATGGGCGCGGGGGCGACGTGGCGGCGCGAGCTCCCCTGGCCACGGTTCCTGGCCCCTAGCCGCGCCATCCCCAGATGCGCACCGGCCCCACATGGCTCCCTCTGCTTGCCGCAGACCCCTTTCGCACGGACCGTGCCAGCCTCAAAAGTGTGTGCCCCTGATTCACGCTGCCCTGCACTGGTCGCCCATGCCACCACGCGCTCCGGCAAGCCGCCACCGCCCGTCACTTGTGCCTTCCCATGGCTCCCCTGCTTCCAATTTCACTACTAGAATCCTCCTATTTCCCTAGGGCCAAAAACCTTAGGGAATGGCATAGATACCCTAGGGGTGGTTCCTCAGGATCGCTGCCTAGGAAACGATTTCATGGGAAATTGATAAGTGGCCTAGGGTGTTGCAAGAAAACCCTAGGGAAACTGTGTTCCCTAGGGTAATTTCACCCCTGCTGACATGCCAGTTCCCTGCCCACATGTTAAGGAAATATCCCAAGGGTGTGAGTTTTGTGGGGAGCAAACAATATGCAGTTCCAACCATGAATAAACAATATACATTTAAATTCTAAATTTTGAATTCATATACAAATTTAAATATAACACAGTACACATGTATTGTTTCCATCAGGATTTAACATTCATCAATCCATATTGTTTTAAGTTATAATATCTCATTAATGGCATTAACACAAACACACTTTGTGCCATCAAAATGACCAAACTGCAGCCTTGTGGCTACTGCTACAACAAACACCACTGCTGATACTGTTCATACACCGAAGAAAACAAGTAGCAACAGATGCAGCCGCTGCATAAGTAGCAGCAGTGAGCAGACCCCTGAACTACTACGACACTACACTGGTCATACTGCAACCTACATGCAGCACCTGTAGGCAACGAGCAGCTCTGCTGCACAACAAAGCCAAAACCCAAAACAGCCAAAATAATTAGAAGCGAGCACAATAGGTTCTAAACCTGCGATCCTTACAATACAACATGTCAAAGCAATGGAAATTCATCGTCATCTTCATATTCAGGAGAGTATGTACCCCCACCACCACTTCTGGCATTCACATGACAACGATAGCCTCCGTCAGCGATTCTACTCAATGTTTCCTCTAGAGTTTCCATTCGAACAGATGATCCAAGTGTACCAACCTGCTATGCAATAAAACAAATGAAAAGGCAACTAGATAAGCATAATGGTTATGATTCCATTCACTACTTATCTCTATGTCCATTTGTCACATGCAAGTTCTGTACTGGAAGTTTTTGAGCTACTATTTTGTGATGTTATTTGGTTTTGTATGTTTTATTTTAGCTCACCATTGCATAAAGGCACTTGACAGAAAAGCTGAGCCATGCATGACTAATTATTTTGCTTTTCATTTATAATTTGCACACAGGTAACACAGTAATAGTTGATGACACGCAACTCTCCTACATGTTCTGAGAAAAAAATGATTTTTTTTAAAAAAGAAGATAGCAGCTACCATGCACTCACTGGTGGAGCTTCACATAAATCTTAGAGGGCACCAACACTCGAACAGTGGTAAAATAAGTGGAGTCACAGTGCTTAAGCATGGACTAACTAAACTCAGAGAAATACCCATTTAAGGGAGCAGCAGGTCACAAACTACTAGTAGATGATACTAATCTCTTTCTGAAAAAAGATGATAGCAGTTACATTGTTACTTTTTTTAGATGAGCAGTACTAGGCATAAGTACCAACCATATAAGGACCAAGAAAAGCCATAGTGATCATCAGACTTACATTGTCAAGAGAGACATTTGGACTTGACGAAGCCACATATGCTGGAGGCGGTGGAGGAGGAGCTAGGGGAGAAGGAACTGCAGTGGCAAGCATTTTGGTGTGGGAAGCAACTTGTTGCAATTCAGTTTTTATAAGATTCACCGAATTAGAAATGAGGTCAATTGGCACTAAGATGAATACTAAGGGATGTATGCCATAGCTCACCTCCATAAATTTATGAATGTTTTCGTTGTAAGCATGTACCATTGCACCCCACTCGAACATACTTTTGGCATATTCCTTTGCCGCACGACCATCATGAGCTTCCTTCCTTAAGTGTTCTTGTTCCTCTTGACGTTGACGACTAGCTGCTGCTGCATTAGCATGGCTACTCCTCAACTCAGGTAGGGCCTCGTTGTCATTAATGATCCCATTGAACATAGCCCATTTACCATGTGGATGACCACAAGAGTATCGGTAAAGAGCTCTAGCATCCACCAGAGAGTGCAGCCAATCAAAATCAGGTCCATTCAACTCAGAAGCCATAAGTATAAGTTTGTATTTCTCTTGTCAATTAAATAAATTGATTAGTCAATATTTGCAAAATAAGTGGCAGCAAAGAACAATTGGATGTAATACCTAGCAATTACAAGCATGAAGAGGCTTCTTTAGTGTTCAATGAATTAATATCTTCATGGAAGATCATATGAAGTCAAATATGGCGCCTCATGTACTTGACTTGTGCAACCAACTAACGCTTGAGCCATTATAATGGATGGTAGCTGAGCACAATCGTTCAAGAATAGTGCAAGTGGCAAACATCAGGAATGCAATGTCCATTTCAAGTCTAATCTCGATCAATCTAACTTCTTTGAGATCTTTGACATGAAACAACTTTGATGGAGCCACTTACCAACATGATCTTAAGAGAGACTCAGCTTTAATTGTATCCAAATGCTCTCACTTACCACTCCCTTAAGATGAATGTCTTGGATCCATTTAATAGTATAACCTAAGAAAAAATAAAGCTTTAATATCTGAGCATCAAGAATATCCTCTATGCCATACCCCAATCATCAATCCAATTATTTGGGGCCAATACACTTGTGACCAATCAACTTGTGACTAACTCAAATGTGATTACCATTGCAAAACACAAATTAGTTGTGTTCATCGATCGCCAAAACACCATATCATCAAATTGGGGCCTGGATACATTCACGTGTGTGTAGCGAGAGCCTAGACGTAGGGAGACAAGTAGCATTGTGGTTCAAGGAAGGAGCGTTGTTGTGGAGACATTAGTGACAGTCTGGTGAGGTAAGTGATGAAGCGGCGGTAGGACGTCGGGCTCTCGCTTGGATTTGATTGTAGAGTGTGCACATAGGAAGGAAAATAGGCTGGCAATGGTATTGGTGTACTCTAATAGCTCAGGTCAGGGTGGAAAAGTGGGAGTTGGCTCACAAGCTGGAGCTCTGAAAATGAGTCATGTCGTGCCAACCATGGCGCATCCATGCCACCCCATGCCATGCCACATCATGCAAGTCCTATGAGGGCAGATTAATGATAGCAAGTGCTAATGGCCGAGATGCAAAGCACAAAGGCATGCGTGGAGTCAGCATGTGGTGTAGAGGAGAAAAATGGAGTGGATAGGGAAGGAGATTATTTTTTTTGCAATTTTCAATCATGCTGGCATAGACACATAGGCATCTAGAGGTGGTGTGGAAGGCTTTGGACCTCTACTCGAAGACCACATTAGATCAGGGACCAAAACGATTGTTTTAGGGCTATTTATTAACAAGCTAGGTAATTATACAAAAAGAGAATCCATCATAATTTCCTACATGAACCATTAGCCTAACCTATAAAACAAAAGATTATTCACAAACCACAAGGCACACAAAATTTAGAGTTGGTGGTGCCATCACAAAACATGGTTGTCATTAACCTTTGGCAGAGAGTCAATAGGAGGAGAGATTAATGCTTGGAGATAAGTGCAAGAAAGAGGGAGAGAGTAAATAGGAAAAGAGATTAATGCTTGGAGATAAGTGCAAGAAAGAGGGAGAGAGTAAGTAGGAAAAGAGATTAATGCTTGGAGATAAGTGGAAGAAAGAGAGGGAGACAGATCATTTTGACAAGAAAAAACTCGTATCTCATCATCACTCCATGATTATATAATTATAATGTCATGGAGAGAATGAATTATAGTGATGCCCCTAGGGCCTATTCTATTTACATAGGCACTGTCCTAGGCAGCAAGACCCATTGAGGGTGAATGTTCACAGTCTTTAGATACATAGATAAATCAACAAGCACAAAGACACCAATGTAGCTTTGAGTATTCCAAGATATCAAATTTTATGGGGAAGGAGAGGTTATTAACTAGAAATCAAATTTGGTTCGAGGATCAGAGACAAAAAAAAGTATAGAAGGATATAGAGGATTAAAGGTCCACCTTGTAACCAAGTGTATTTGTGACATTAAAGATTAGTGCTAACTTTGCTTACTTCGGAGCAACACACAAATACTAACCTTAGAAACAAATCAAAACAGGTCCTAGCTATTGCGGCTATAGACCCGATTGGTAGTTATCAGTGTATTTGTCACGGGTTGATAATTATGGGGTCATAGCATGACAATAAGGACTCTATGGTGGGACATAGTACACAAAAGTATCTATAGGTTCTGGCCTATGTGGGGAGGTGTACCAAATGTCTAGGGTTTGTCGATTGTATTGCTTGCTCCTCATATGTTATGGGGCTTCATACTGGACTTATGTAGTCGTGCCATGGTATGGTTACTAGGCTAGTGCCTCCCTAATCTGTACATGTTATAGATTTGTTTCCTAATTGGATACAACTGAATCTCTGGTCTTGCATAATAGGTTTGTAGCTAATATGCAGATCAAGTAAATGATGACGCTCCCCTCCCCGTGTAGAATCCAAACTCTGATTAGTCACCCTAGCCAACAGTATAGATAGGAAGCCAGGTTTGTCCTCTGTGGTAATACCTAAGGGTTGTATCATCTAATGTAGCTCCAATGTCTTTGTGATCAGGTTGTTGCAATCTTGACAATGTCTTGGCATGAGCCTCCTTTAGTCGTCTTCATTGAACAAGTCCAGAAATGTTGCCTGACAAAGCACACATCTTCGTTTGTTTGTAGGGAAACCATGATGGATTTAATCAGTAGTTGTAAAAAAATCCCCATTTGCTCATGAATAATTGAATCTCTCAAGGATAGGTCATGTGTGAGCCGACTCGGCTTGTGTGCGTGAGTTCTGCCGGTGCGGCCAATAAGTCTGAGTAGTAGTGAACATGTGAGGGTTATGAACTCTGTAATGAACCTTTCTAAACTCAATTGAGATTCATCCGTTCGTCGTCCTACTGCTCTGCTTCCCTTCCTCATCTTCGATTCCTCTGTTTCCTTCCCTTTGCTGCTAACAAATTGGTACTCGGAGCCCTCCTTCCTCAGCACTGCTTCTCATTTCTCGCCTTGATCTAGGATCGTAACCCCCGTCGGTAGGTGGATCGCTGAATCCTCGCTCCGATAAGGAATCGTATGAACCATAGGTCCGATCCGAGGCTGGTCTGATTGGCGTGAATCGAAGGTTGTTGCCGGCCCAACCAAACCCGAGTGCCCCACCAAATAGATCATGACCACTTCACCCGCTTCTGCAGAGATCAGGGAGCAATGGAGCCCAACCTCAAGCTAGTGCTCGATGAGATGAAATCCATGAAGCAGTCGCTCGAAGGCAGCATCGCGGCGGTGAACACGTCGCTGGGTGACCGCATCAGTGCTGTGGAGTGCACAATCTCCGACCGCCTCGGTTGACTCGAGGATGCAGCTAGGGTGTTTGACGAATGGAAGCCCACCGTCGACACATCCGTGTAGGGGCTCCGCTCCGAGATCGAGGCGATCCGCTAGTTGGAGGACGTCGTGGAGAAGATGCGGGAGGAAATGACGGCCCTCCCAAGACGATGAGCCACGCAGCCCTGGATGCGACTCTAGGGGTTGATACCGGTGTCCTGCCTCCTCCCGTGGTGATCGCGGCCGGGATGCTGTTCGGCATGCCTCCTCCCGTGGTGACCGCGGCTGGGGCATCGTTCGTTCTACCTCCTCCTGTGATGACCACGGCTAGGGCGTCGTGCTCCATCATGCCTCCTCCCGTGGTGACCGCAGCTAGGGCGCCGTCCTCTGCCGGTCCCATGGTTACTGGCCCATTCGTTGGGCACGGCATTCCACAGCATCACCAGGGGCTCGAGTCCATGACTCTGTCCCCAGTCAAGGGTATGCGTCCACCTCTTCACCACTTCTCTCATTCCCTTCCATAGTCCCACCCCCTGCCTCATCCTACCTTCGCGCTGCGTAAATTCCATTCTAGTTCTATGTTGCATGCAAGTACATCAGCCGCGGTGTTCAGTTTGGGTTTGCCACGGGAAACTCCTGAGCCGCCATGGGATCCTAACACATCTCATGACAAACTTCCCAAGATGAACTTTCTTAAATTCGATGGGGAAAACCCACAGCTCTGGATCCGCAACTGTAATGATTGTTTCGAAATGTATGATGTTGCTCCACGTCATTGGATCAAGGTGTCCACGATGCATCTCTCCGGGGCCGCCGCACGCTGGTTTCCAGCTGTCGAGCAGCAGGTCCTTACCATGTCCTGGCCCCAATTCACCGCTCTTGTGCTGGAACGCTTTGGCAAAGTCCAACATGAACTTCTTATCCGTCAGCTTTTTCACATTAGGCAGACGGGTACCGTTCAGGACTACGCTGACAAATTCACTTCTATTGTTGATGGTCTGATTGCATATGGCAAAAACACTAACCCCATCTATTATGCCATGAAGTTTGTTGATAGATTGCATGAAGATATTCACACTGTTGTTCATATGCAGCTGCCCCGTATTTTGGATATTGCCGTGGTTCTTGCATTGTTGCAGGAGGAAATGCTGGACTCGTCCAGGAAAAAGGATTTGCGTCGTCCGGAGGTGTTCCAGTGGGCCAAGCTGCCGCCGCGTGCACCTCAACCTCTACCGGTGCCACCCGTCCACGGGGAGCAGCCGAACCATGCCGTGGCCGCTGCAGACCGGCGTGGCCCTGGCATCGACGCCAAGCTGAACACCCTGCATGACTACCATTGAGCTTGCAGGCTCTGCATCTGCTGCGGTGAGAAAGGGTCTTGCGACCATCGCTGCCCCGAGCAAATCCAACTCCATGTGCTTTAGGAAGTTTGGGACCTCTGTCATTGTGAAGATACTATTGAGCAAGACATTGAGGAAAGCTGTTGATGTTCAGCGGTTCTTGACTCTATCAGCTGCGGCGGTGTCCACCAAAGTGTCCTCTGCAACTATGCAATTCTTGGGGCAAATTCAAGACCAGTCAATCCGTATCCTTGTCGATTCTGGAAGTTCTAATACATTTGTTAGTGCATCTTTGGCTTCCCAGCTCTATGGCAGCTCTTTATGTCACCGACCCATCGAGGTGATTGTGGCTAATGGCAATCAGATGTTATGTCAGCTAGAGTTCAAACAGTTGCAGTGGTCAATTCAGCACTATGTTTTTATCTCCGACGCCAAGGTGCTTCCTCTCTCTCAATATGATCTTATTGTGGGCATGGATTGGCTCACTCAGCACAACGCCATGGAAATTGATTGGCGTTACAAGTGGATGCTTATTACTTATGAGGGTAGTTCTGTGTATTTACAAGGGCAGTTAGAATCTCTCCCTGCAGGCTCGGTGTTGCAGGTGGCCGCAGTATTGGCTGATGCTCCTGACGACAGTTCATCATTTTTGACTCCAAAAATTCCTGCTCTGTTGGCTGAGTTTCAAGATGTATTTGAGCCACCCGTGGGTTATCCCCCAACTCGACACTGTGATCATGAGATTCCACTCATTCCGGGTGCTTCTCCTATTCAGATTCATCCCTATCGCTATCCTCCAGCGGTGAAGGATGAGATTGAGTGCCAAGTCGGGTCTCATTCAACCCAACAACAGCTCTTTCCCATCAGCAGTCCTGTTAGTCAAGAAAAAGGATGGAACCTTTCATTTTTGCGTCAACTTTCGCCAGCTTAATGCTATCACCGCTAAGAATAAGTACTCGGTACCAGTTTTTGAAGAACTGCTGGATGAGCTACAGGGCGCTTCTTGGTTTTCTTCTTTGGACCTTAGTGCTGGCTATCATCAGATCCGTCTGCGTGCAGGTGAAGAGCTGAAGACGGTGTTCCAAACGCACTCTGGGCAGTATGAGTTTCGGGTAATGGCTTTTGGGTTATCTGGAGCTCCTGCCACTTTTCTGAAGGCCATGAATACCATGTTGCATCCCCTAATTCACAAATGCATCCTTGTTTTTTTCGATGACATACTTATCTTTAGTAAGACCAAGGAGGAACATGTGGTACACCTCAGAATGGTTTTGGAGCTGCTACGCCGTGACAAGTGGCAGGTGAAGATGTCTAAATGCTCTTTCCTACAGCGGCAGCTCCGTTATTTGGGTCATGTGATCTCTAAGGCTGGTGTTGCTACCGACCCTGACAAAGTTACTGCTGTCCAACAGTGGTCGGTTCCTCAATCTATCAAAGATTTGCGCAGCCTCTTAGGCCTTGCGAGGTATTGCCGTCGCTACGTCAAGCACTTTGGCATCATCGCCAGACCTCTGACCGACCTGCTTCAGAAAGACACACCATTTCATTGGACCGAGCACCAGTCTATTTCCTTTGAGGCGCTCAAGTCTGCTCTTACATCGGCACCGGTGTTGGCCGTGCCTGATTTTTCGAATCCGTTCTATATTGAAACCGATGCTAGTGGGATAGGAATTGGCGCTATCCTCATGCAAGGGGGTCATCCTCTAGCCTTTTTGAGCAAAGCACTCGGGCCACGGTCTCAGGGACTTTCCACATACAAAAAGGAGTATATGGCTATCCTGTTGTTGACGATCCTTAAGTATCAAATTTAATTGTCAACTAAACATGGAAAAGGATCAATATGCACTAGACATCTAGAATTAGGGTTTTATCTGACAGAATTCCACGAGTTTTGGTGTTTGTCTATTTCTACAGGGGGTTATCAGAAAATACGGAGAGAAGGCCCACACGTCGGGTTTACATAGAGATATTAACATGTGCGCTAATTTTCTATCATCTAGAAGACTCCAGAAGACACGTGAACGAACGAGAGGCCGAACGGGGCCCAGCCCAGGGCGCCCGCCCTAGGGTTTGGGGCGGCCGCCCTACTCCCGTGGCCAATCAACGTCAACTTCGCGGATTATGCTCCACCGACCTAAAGGATCAAGGAAAACCGTGCGATTAATGTCGGTTTGATCCGACGGCCCACGATCATTTGAGGGGGCTATATAAGCAGGGCCTCTCCACCCCAGGGGAGGAGGAGAAATCATTATCAGAGGAAGCCATCAAGTTTAGGGTTTAGAAACTCTCTCCCGCAGAGAATTAGATTTAGCTACTCCCAATTCTTTCAAGTTTTATAGGATTGATTAGATAGAATTAGAGAAGTAGGGCCTAGCGCTCTGGATTTCGGATCTTCGTCAATAAAGATTGGTATTATTTCATATCTTTCTCTACGACTTTATTCTAATTGCATTATGTCTTTATTTATTATGTTCCTAGTTTGCTCTAGTTCTATAAGTGATATAGTTATGATTGATGATGAGTTCATGCATAAGTTTGCAAAGCGCTTAGCTCTTTTCACGTGGGAGTTAAGTGGTAGATCACATGTACGCGTGGTGCTTAGATGTTATTTACCTGCAAATGTATCCTATTGGCCGGGTCGTGTGGTAGTTCGCGATGGTGACAGCTTCGTTGATTCTTATATAGTCCACCCTCCGTTGATAGGACAGGCAGAATTTGTATTGCGGAGTAAGTCTTGCTATGTTCTGATTTACTTTAGCAATGTTCCTTATACATGAATGAAGAGTCTTTTGTGCTATATATGATCTTGTAGATGCTTAGAGTAGATTATGACTTAGTAAATAGTAGATACTTAGAATCCATTCTCTTGCTAGTCCGACGTCACCTTACATTTATGTGGAGTAGTCTATTTCTAATCGCTGTGTTATTTACCCATGAGCTTATATTTCATTATCTTTATTATTATGGCTTACCCCCTGCCAAAGCAAGTGACTGTGTGACGAGTTTCTCAGTAGTAATCATGTTCTTGCAAGTTTATCTCTAATCTAAGCCTTGATAGATTTTACCCCTGTTTTCGCTTTCGCCGTTCTCTTAAGCAAAATTATAAATAACGATACCTGGAATACTTATCCTGGTGAAATGCTACAATGAGGTATTTTATCTGTGCGCTTGCGGATAGAATAGATTATTTTCTAGAGAGCCTTTATGTTTATAAATACCTTAGTACGCTCTAGCACCATGCTAGGGATGACAACCTAGTATTCAAGTGGTGTTAGCTAGTGTCAACAAGCATTTCTGGCGCCGTTGCCGGGGACGGTAAGGAAAGTCAGGAAGTCGGTCAAGGTTATTCAAATAAAATTTTAGACTAGACTATTGAGAAATAATTGCATAACAGCTACTATATAAATGAGAAATCATAGCAAGGCACCTCTGCTTTGGCAGGTTCACCCTGTTGTTTTCCTATGTTTATATTTTTTACAGGGTATATCAGGATTGACTTTGGTGAATTAAATTCTTCATCATCAGAACCAAAGCAATCAAGGAAGAAGAAGCTAGCTACCAATTGTTGAAGTGATGGCACAGAAGACCTTATAGGAATTTTCTGCCCCAAGTCTTGAGAACATTCTTACTGGTCCAAGATTTGAAGTAGAAGAAGGAGTACCTGAGTTCGAGCTCAAGTCAAACCTCATCAACTTGGTGCAAGCTACACAATTCAGTGGGAAGGCACACGAAGATGCTAGTGCACATTTGCAGAACTTCTTGGAGATTGGAAGCACAATTAGCATCAACGGAGTTGACAAAGACGTCATACTATTTCGCCTCTTTCCATTTTCACTAGAAGGGAAGGCGAGGAAGTGGTTCTACACCAATCAAGCAAACATCAAAAATTGGACGAACCTGTCAGATGCCTTTCTATCAAAGTTTTTCCCTATAGGCAAAACAGCTGCCTTAAGAGGAAATATTGTCAGTTTCTAACAGCAGAAGACAGAAACCATTCCAGAAGCATGGGAGCGTTTTCAAGGATACATATCAGATTGTCCTCACCATGCAATGGCCAAATGGTTACTTATGCAGACCTTTTATCATGGATTAACCCAAAAGTCTCGTGAGTGCCTAGATGCATTTGCTGAAGGATCATTCTTGGAGTTTACAATTAGAAAAGCAGAGACACTTTTGGATAAGATAGCAGAAAACCAAAGCTGGTTCCAAGACAAGACTCAACATTGTCATCAAACTGAAGAAATACCAGAACAAGTAAAAGCACTATCAACTAAGATGGAAGATTTGCTCCATTGGATTGACCAGAGGGCCAAGTTCAAAGAAGATCAAAGGGCTATAGAGACAGTATACAAATATCAAACCACCTCAAGTCAACCCAATAGCAAAGGTATGAATTCAGGTAATATTCTCAAACAACCTTCATTAAAGGAGATAATTGCTCAACAAACTAAAACTAATGATGAAGTCAAACAAAGGCTAGATACAAATGAATCATTTTTAAAAGATATACAGAATAAAATGGATTTTCTTTTAACTGCCTTTGATGAGCAAAACACTCTTAATAAGAGGGTAGAGCTTAAGCTAGCTGTTGTCTTGCCTGTTGCCACTAACCTTGAGCAGGTAAAGAACATAACTACTAGAGGAGGGAGATCTACCAGAGATCCCCCACACCCAAGAGAGAAGCAAAAAACACCAGCTCCAGTGCAACCAGCAATGATAGAAGAAGAGAGACCAGTTGAAGCAGAAGATCTGCTACAACCATCAAGAACTGGAGAAATGAGGAAAGATTTTCACGACACCAACTATTTGCCATTTTCCAGAAGAAATAGAGGACTACAATCGGATGAGCAGTTTGGTAAGTTTGTAGAGGTCATTCAAAAGTTATATGTCAACATACCTCTACTTGATGCCATACAGGTACCCACATATGCGAAGTACATTAGAGATATTCTTAACAAAAAGAGGCCACTGCCCACCACTGAGGTAATCAAGCTGACAGAAGAATGTAGTGCGGCCATCCTCAACCAACCACTAAGGAAGAAGAAAGATCCAGGATGTCCTACCATTGATTGCTCAATCGGAGACCAGCACTTTAACAATGCACTTTGTGATCTCGGAGCAAGTGTTAGTGTGATGCCAGCATCAGTCCACAAGAAGCTTGAACACACAACCCTAGAACCAACATCAATGTGCCTACAACTAGCAGATCAATCAGTTCAACACTCGATGGGCATCGCAGAAAATATCCCAGTCAGAATAAGAGATTTCCTTGTGCCAGTAGACTTCGTGGTACTGGACATGAACCCCGACTCAAAAGTGTCCATCATCCTTGGAAGGCCATTTTTGAGCACCGCCAATGCCCACATTGATGTCAGTAAGGGAGAAATCAAGTTCAGCATAAACGGACAAGAAGAACACTTCACATTCAAGCCCAGACCAGAGAGAGACTCTACAGTGGAGGAGGTTCACGAAGAGAAACCACTGGAGACACCATCTCCAGAGGAAGGCAATTCAGAAGTTTAAAAAGATTTGGAGGTCCAGCTTGGGGACCTAAAATTCCCAAACCCTCGTCGGGAGGTAATTCGGTATTTATCCACATCATTTAATTTTTTGCATAATTAATTCTTGCATTAGTCATACTCATCCATAGCATTATTATAAAAATCAAAAGTCCCATATAAATAATATTTGTGGTGTGTAAAAATCCATAATTATTAATTATTGTGGAGGCACAAAAATATTTTTCCATGATCATTTTTTTTAGTTTCAATTCTCATAATTTTTCCTGCATTATATTTATTTATAGCAATCTTCTAGAAGCATGACCCACATCCTTTGGTCTCATATGTCATACACTACACCTCACATACATCATAACACATAATTTCACCCACCAACTCATCTTCACTTAACCAGACAACTTCCACCGACCAACCACCACCTATGCAGCCTTATTTGGCGTAGGAGTGAAGCATGTGAGGGAGTGGGAAAGTTTCAGCCACAGAGGGCACTCAAGTGGGGCGCCCGCCCTGCCCCCAGCTCCAACTATAAAAGGCCACCTCTCTACCTCATTCTCATCCCACACACATTCCAGAAAACATATGCAAGCTTGAGCTCTCGACTTTCAGAAGAAGTGATCTAGTGGGAGAGTGAGAAGGAGAGTGGAAAGGGAAAGAAAGAGTGAAAGAGAGTTTAGAAAATTTTTGAGATAGAGAGTGAGATCACCTAGTAATTAGTGTTCCCACTGTCCCAAGCGGAATTAAAAGTTGTTTAGGGGGAAGTGCTACTAAAATTTATAATTCTCTCGGACGACTAACCCCTGGACGACTGACTTCTCGGACAGCTAACCACTAACATATTTTTCTCACATATTTCCACGAGTTTCTGTTTGTCCCCATTATTCTGCAGGATGTTTAAGAAAGTAAAGAGCGCGGCCAAGTCTCTCAGGAGTGGTACGAGGAGTTCGTCTCGACTCTCCTCACGCCAGTCGGAGATGAGTGTCGATTCGGCACCTCCGCAAGCTCCATCGTCTTCGTCGGGTGCACCAAACAAGGTCCTACTCAAGATAGGAGACCTTGGGCTCAGGAATCGCAGGGAGAAGGAGATTCTCTAGCAGTTGAAAAACAAGACATTCATTCACACTCCCACCATCGATTTCGCCTTACTCCAAGAGACAGGTATGGCTGCTGAATTTGACTTAATTTTTCAAATGATAGGATGGACGGACTTTTGGAATATCACTGAGTATGGTTCCCGTCTCCTTACTATTGAATTTCTTTGCACGTTACAATATTGTGAGGGGGGAATTTCTTTTCGGATGTTCAAGCAGGACATTATGCTGTCCTGGAGAGAGCTGAGTAATCACCTCGGTTTTCCTCCACGGAGCATTCTGGACCTTGACTCCGGCTTGCCCAATTTTGAGAAACATCAGTTTTGGAGAGAAATCTCTAGGGACGAACTCTTTTACCAACCCCGAACCAGCGACATGGAGCATCCTACACTTCGGATGTTCCACAAATGGCTCGGGTACAATCTTTTCTTTCGTGATGACTTGAGAAAGGTGCGTGTGGGAGATCTACAACTCATTTATGCCGCCATAAACAAAATCCAAGTTTCACCTGTTACTCTTTTAGTTGCCCATTGGCTTGGCACAGCTACTCTTCAGGGACCTGTCGGGTGTACTTCACTCATAACTCGTTTAGCCGTTAGCCTTAAGTTGTTAGAAAATTCATCATTAGAATTCATTGAGGAACCTAGATTTTATCACGGCTACGACACTTTTAGATACGCACGGATGTTAAAAAGGGAAGCGGGGATAATGTAAATGCTGTATGACAACAACACCAAGGTTCGGTTACCTAACCCGGACCTTAGCATATATTCTGTTCGAAATTATTTGATTGAGACTGCAGCACCGGTGAACCGGAGAGCTCCACAGCGCGCGGCATCCGCAAGGATGGCCACCCATCAGGAACATACATGGCAAGGAGCTGATCCCGGGCCAGAAGAGGCAGCACATCTGCACTATAATGATTATAACCCCAGAGTTCTTCGGGACCCATGGGCGCGACACGTCCAGCCAGAAGAACCACCACAAGAGACATGGCCGGAGGGACAATATCACCAGTGGGAGAACCCGCCTTTTACAAGAAGGTACTCCACTGACCCATATGGAGCTTCAGGGTCTAGGCCCCAGCCCCAGTTTGATACAGGAAGATACTCCGACGCCTCCTACGCCTTCTCGGGGGACTACTACCAAGAGACTGCCACCTTCTACACCCGCACCGACAACACTCTCCTCGACATCCGCACTACGCAAGCAGAGCACGGAAGACTCTTGGAGGAGCAACAAAAATAGAACCAGGAGCAAGCCACTAGAGTGCAAGCAATAAGGGAAGACACCACAACCTTGAACAACAACGTCACGACCATGCTGCGCTACTTCAACATTGAGTGAAGAAAGCCACGACAACAACCAGCTTGGGGGAGTTCCTCCCCAGTTACCGAGTGAGTTTTAATTGTTTTTCCTATTTACTTTTCAGTTTTTCTTTTTCTGTTTTAGATATTTATATCTTAAAAAAAACTTAGAAAACTCAATAAATATTTTCTTTCTTAATTTACTGCATTCCTAAAAAATGAAAACCAAATAAAAAGAGTGTGTAGATAAGTGTGCTTTATTTTCCTGTTTAGTTCAATCTCTAGACATAAATGAAGAAAATCCAAAAAAATATGTATGATGGAAATGACGAACAGTTGCTCTGTTTACTTACCTTCAAGTGCCTAGCTTTTATATTAAGAGTTCTCCCAAGACTTGCTAAAATCTAAAATTTACTATCTGTGGGAACATGAGCCTAAAACTAAAGTCCAGGTAAAAGATAAGACATGATATAAAGTTTGAGCTGATGTTTATCTTGTTCTTACAACACTAAGTTCTGTAAATTTATTTTGAAAAAAAAAACCTGCAAATCACATGATGAGTTCCTAGCATAACATTCTTACCACAGCCATACTTGCTATAATTCCTGTATCTTTCGAGTTTCATTGAGCTGTGTAGATCCTTAGGAGCTTTTCATGTGGTTAAATCAAGATACTCACTTGCACACATCTATTACACCAATCATTAAAAATCTGTTAAAAATATTGTTATCACTCACTGTCCTAAAGTATTATTATTCTCTCTCTCCTAAAAGATCAAATGCAGAAAGAGACATGGGCTATGCAAAAATATGCGAGAAAATAAAAAGGGGCAAGTGCCCGGAACCTCGAAAAAGAAAAGAAAAAGAGTGAGACGAGAGGTAAAAATAGACAAGTGTCCGACAGTAGAATTAGGGGTACAAAGATACCCACCTGAGCGGAAAAAATGGATAAGTGTCCGACAGTAGAATTAGGGGTATTTACTACCCACCTGAAAAAAAAAAGAAGAAAAAAGAGATAGCCCACGTTCTCTCCCAATAAAAGATCAAGAGAGGAGGAGAGATAGCAATATGAGGAACAGTGAGCGATAAGTTTTATCATCACCATCACTATTATTTACTCCACTACACATGCACATCTTGATTTAATTGTATGTTGAGTTCCTTTGGATCCGCAGTTCGATTAAACATATGTATGGGCTGTTGAAGTGAATCATGTCTAGGAACTCTGAGCTTTATTTTAAAAACTTATGCAAAACTCCAGAACAAAGGTGAGGTATAGACAGGAGGAATAGTGCTTGGCTTAATTATTTTGTCTTTCAATTACCTAAGGCTTAAGTACAGGTGCTAATCCCCAAGACACTTCACTCTAATCTGGGAGAATTTTATATGAAAGCATATGTGCCTGTCAGGAAAGAAAACATCAAAGCAACTCCTGATCCATCTGAGTTTTAGTTGTTTGCTCAGGGACAAGCAAAGGGTAAGCTTGGGGGAGTTTGTTGACGATCCTTAAGTATCAAATTTAATTGTCAACTAAACATGGAAAAGGAACAATATGCACTAGACATCTAGAATTAGGGTTTTATCTGACAGAATTCCACGAGTTTTGGTGTTTGTCTATTTCTGTAGGGTGTTATCAGAAAATACGGAGAGAAGGCCCACACGTCGGGTTTACATAGAGATATTAACATGTGCGCTAATTTTCTATCATCTAGAAGACTCCAGAAGACACGTGAACGAACGGGAGGCCGAACGGGGCCCAGCCCAGGGCGCCCGCCCTAGGGTTTGGGGCGGCCGCCCTACTCCCGTGGCCAATCAGCGTCAACTTCGCGGATTATGCTCCACCGACCTAAAGGATCAAGGAAAACCGTGCGATTAATGTCGGTTTGATCCGACGGCCCACGATCATTTGAGGGGGCTATATAAGCAGGGCCTCTCCACCCCAGGGGAGGAGGAGAAATCATTATCAGAGGAAGCCATCAAGTTTAGGGTTTAGAAACTCTCTCCCGCAGAGAATTAGATTTAGCTACTCCCAATTCTTTCAAGTTTTATAGGATTGATTAGATAGAATTAGAGAAGTAGGGCCTAGCGCTCTGGATTTCGGATCTTCGTCAATAAAGATTGGTATTATTTCATATCTTTCTCTACGACTTTATTCTAATTGCATTATGTCTTTATTTATTATGTTCTTAGTTTGTTCTAGTTCTATAAGTGATATAGTTATGATTGATGATGAGTTCATGCATAAGTTTGCAAAGCGCTTAGCTCTTTTCACGTGGGAGTTAAGTGGTAGATCACATGTACGCGTGGTGCTTAGATGTTATTTACCTGCAAATGTATCCTATTGGCCGGGTCGTGTGGTAGTTCGCGATGGTGACAGCTTCGTTGATTCTTATATAGTCCACCCTCCGTTGATAGGACAGGCAGAATTTGTATTGCGGAGTAAGTCTTGCTATGTTCTGATTTACTTTAGCAATGTTCCTTATACATGAATGAAGAGTCTTTTGTGCTATATATGATCTTGTAGATGCTTAGAGTAGATTATGACTTAGTAAATAGTAGATACTTAGAATCCATTCTCTTGCTAGTCCGACGTCACCTTACATTTATGTGGAGTAGTCTATTTCTAATCGCTGTGTTATTTACCCATGAGCTTATATTTCATTATCTTTATTATTATGGCTTACCCCCTGCCAAAGCAAGTGACTGTGTGACGAGTTTCTCAGTAGTAATCATGTTCTTGCAAGTTTATCTCTAGTCTAAGCCTTGATAGATTTTACCCCTGTTTTCGCTTTCGCCGTTCTCTTAAGCAAAATTATAAATAACGATACCTGGAATACTTATCCTGGTGAAATGCTACAATGAGGTATTTTATCTGTGCGCTTGCGGATAGAATAGATTATTTTCTAGAGAGCCTTTATGTTTATAAATACCTTAGTACGCTCTAGCACCATGCTAGGGATGACAACCTAGTATTCAAGTGGTGTTAGCTAGTGTCAACACCTGTTAGCTCTGGATCAATGGCGAGCCTATCTGCAGTACGGAGAATTTCACATCCTCACCGATCAAAAGAGCTTGAGTCAGTTGACTGAACAGCAGCTGCATACCCCATGGTAGCAAATGGTCTTCACCAAGCTTCTTGGGCTGTCTTATAAGATCGTCTACAGGCGCGGGCCCGACAACAGGGCTGCTGACGCCTTGTCCCGTTACCCTGTTGGGACATGTGCGGCTATCTCCATGGCGCAACCACAGTGGCTGTCTGATGTGGAAGCTTCGTATACCTCTGATGATCATGTGCAAGCTATCATAGCCAAGCTTTAGGCTGATGCTCACTCCATACCTCATTATACATTTATTGATGGCCTTCTGCACTATAAGTCCCACATATGGATTGGCAACGTTCCAGAACTGCAGACTTGATTGATCTCTGAGCTGCACTCCAATGCATTGGGTGGACATTCAGGGGTACCATTGCGTCGGCTGAAACAATTCTTTGCTTGGTCTGGGATGAACACAGCAGTACATGACTTCGTTGCGGCTTGTACAGTTTGTCAGCAGGCCAAGCCGGACCGCTCCAAACTCCTAGGTCTTCTTCAACCACTTCCAGTTCCCGATCACTCTTGGAAGGTCATATCCATTGATTTCATTGAAGGGCTGCCTATATCTGGCTCTGTTAACTGCATCTTGGTCCTGGTTAATGTCTTCTCCAAATATGCCCACTTCCTTGGATTGAAGCATCCCTTTACTGCAGCATCAGTGGCCAAGCTATTCTTCTCTCAAGTGTTTAAGCTTCATGGCATGCCACAGGCTATCGTCTCTGACCGCGATTGCATCTTCACTAGCAAGTTTTGGCAGGAACTCTTTCGGTTAGCCAAAGTGGAGCTCTGCATGTCCACAGCTTATCATCCTCAATCGGACGGTCAGACAGAAAGGGTCAATCAATGTCGGAAAACCTTTCTTCGTTGCTATGCTCATGCGTGTCCCAAACAGTGGAGCAGTTGGTTGGATCTGGCCGAATACTGGTACAATACGAGTTTTCACTCAACAGTGGCCCACTCTCCATTTGAGGTATTGTATGGCTATGCTCCTACTGCATTTGGCATTGAGTCTGCACAGAATTCTTTAGTTACAGACTTGGCTTCTTGGCTTTCTCATCCCACTCTCAACACGGAGCTCACCCGACAACATTTGTTGCGTGCCAAGCAGCGCATGAAGAAACATGCTGACCTTCACTGTTCTGAGTGCGCATTCGAGCTATATGACTGGGTTTATCTCAAGCTTCAACCTTATGTGCAGTCATATCTTGCTGACCGTTCCCGTCATAAGCTGGCATTCCATTTTTTTCAGACCCTATCGTATTCTTGCCAAGGTGGGTTCTGTGGCATATCGATTGGAGCTTCCGCCTTCGTCTACCATACACCCTATCTTCCATGTGTCTCAACTGAAAAAGGCGGTGGGTGCTCATCATACTGTCACTGCCTTACCTCCTTCGGAATCCTCCATATGGAGTGTGCCTGAGGGTATTCTGCAACGTCGCTTGCTGCGCCAAGGTACTTCTTCTGTTATGCAGGGTCTGATCAAGTCATCTCATCTTCCTGAATCATTGGTGACCTGGGAAGGGCTGGATGATCTGCGACAACAGTTTCCCCGCGCTAGGATCTGGGAAGATCAAAGCGCGCAAGAGGGAGGGGGGGGGGGGGGGGGGGGAATGTCAGCGCCGTACCTGTTCACCATCCAGCAGCAGCTGCTGATGAAGGGAGCTCTGAAGTAGGCATCAACAAGGCTGAAGAGAAGGTGGGCCGTCAAGGCCGGCCCAAGACCAAGAGTGTGCGTTTCTTTGGCCTAGAGTGGTGTCATGTGTGAGCCGACTCGGCGTGTGTGCGTGAGTTCTGCCGGTGCGGCCTATAAGTCTGAGTAGTAGTGAACATGTAAGGGTTATGAACTCTGTAATGAACCTTTCTGAACTCAATCGAGATTCATCCGTTCATGGTCCTACTGCTCTGCTTCCCTTCCCCATCTCCGATTTATCTGTTTCCTTCCCTTTGCTGCTAACAGACGCCCGCCGCCAAGCACAGGAAGGACACCAGGGACGCCACCTCTGCTGGCTCGCCGGCATGCCGCATCGGGATCCGTGACAGCTCCTGCTCCAGTGCCCCAGCCGGTACCTCCATGCTGTTATATTATATTTTGCATAATATATTTTGTATCATACTTTCACAATTCACAGATTTTACTAGTCTGCAAATGTAATGATGCCACAAATCAAAATGAATAGCATTATACTTACCTCCTTAATCATGTCTGACATGATGACTCCTGGCGCGACGCAGTTGACACGGATCCTGTCGCGCGCCCATTCGGCAGCCAGGCTCCTCGTCAGCTGGTTCAGTCCTCCTGCATCCAAGGGTGAAAATAATATATTCTGATCGATTTCGAAACTTGTTCTGTATTTCGTTTTGGAAACGATGTGTCATGTGTGCTACCTTTGGCCGTGGACTAGAGTGCTAGCTTCCCATGGGAAGGCGACGAGAAGCTGGCGATGGAGAAGACGTGAACGACGCTTCTGCCGCTGGCGAGGGAGGCGTTGAGGAGCAGCGGGTGCGCGAGCTGGCTGAGGTGGAAGCACGACTCCAGGTTGGTCGCCATCATCCGCGCGTAGTCCTCCGCCGTGCACGTACAGTGCACTCCGTCGCCGGCTTGAAGAAGAGCAGCCCCGCGTTGTTCACCAGGATGTCGAGCTTGCCGTCGAAGGTCGCCTTCACCGTGTCCACGAGCCGCTCCCGGTCGGCGTGCGCGGCGACATCGCAGACGGAGACGGTGACGCTCAGCCCCTTCTCGGCCGACCGCCGGCGGCACTCCTCCACGTCCGCCGTGCTGCGCGAGCACGTGTGCACCTGCGCCCCGATCCCCTCCTGGTCCTCCCCGACCGCGTGCCCCATCCCCTTGCTGCCTCCGGGGACCAGCGCCGTCGCGCCGGCCGGCTCCACCTCTCCCCGTCGGCCGGCGCCATATGTACTGTCCCTCTCGCTCCCTGGTGACTTTGCTAGCTGCAATAATGCTGTCCTGTGGATTTGCTGATCTCGATCGTTCGACGTCCGCCAGACGTCGCAACCGGCCATATATCGGATGAGTGCAGTGTTCATGCCGTACGTGATCGAGATTGGGGCATTATTTCCTGCCACTCATTTGGTCGATAATTTCTTGTATATTACAATTGTTTGTACCGGTATGTATCGAAAAGAAGCGAGGGGGTTCTGTGTTGTTTGCGGCCACGTTTCTGGGTTGTTATTTGCCATGCCACCTCTGGTAAAAAATAGTGAAGGATTTGGCCAAACTGTTTGAATAAATAGCACGGAAAAATCTTAATATACATCTGCTACTGTATAACGTGCATTTATTTCCTTTAAACACACAAAAATTCTACTTCTATGTCAGGTGAGCACGTCCAAAAGATCGAAAGTAGCTCCAGGAGATAGCGCAGTCGTCGGCCACAGGGGGGCGTACTCGGTCTAAGGCCATACGGCCCAGGCCCTACTCGTTGGCCCACAACTGAAGGCCCAACACCCAAACACGCCCCACCCACTAAGGCTCAAGGCCCGTGGTCTCGTCCGGCCGTAAGCCATCTGGTCATCCTAATATAGTAAAATTTTGCTGCTTTACTCTGCTTTCTTATTATCTTGTCTTACTTGAAATTAGTAGTTGCATATAGCAAAGAATAAATTATTAGTATTCTATCAAGTATCAACCTTCATTTCCACTTTAATTAGCATATCTATATTATAGAACTAGGTGAATGCGGATTATTGGATTGTATGGTATGAAAACATGGTCAACAAAATACTTACGTGTCTTTGGATGGACAAACTTCACTGAATTTCGGTTCATTCATTTCAAAATCCAGAACCTTGGTCGCTTACGAAGTGAAGACATGAAGCAACCGCAATTACGAGAGAGCATACCTTACATGGCAGCACATAAACTTCGTGTGACATGATTTCAAAATTGGGGTAGGATGTGCACACCCCAAGCATGCGTGCGTGTGTTCTTAAGAGTGAATATGCGTTCGTGTATTTGGACATCTGTGTTGGTCTTGCAAAAAATTATAATTGTAAAAAAAAACTAAATGCCTCAAAAGAAAGAAGGAAAAAATTCATGGCAGCAAAGGGACGAAAAAAAGAAAAACATTGAAAGAAAACTAAAAATAGTCAAAAGCTACCAAGTGGAATGGAAAAAGCTCCAGTTGAGATTTGGAAGTTGGGGACCAAAAAGGCAAAACTCAATTTGCTTGCGGGAGGGGCAAGAGCAACCAACAAAACATATTTGGGCCAATAACAGCTTGGGCCGTCTCCATCAGATAAGGCAACAACCAGCTCAACTTTTCAAATTTCAAGTGGATATTACTTTGATCGTCGCTGAGACATAGCAGAGGTTGGTTTGCTTTCATGCGGTTGCGACATTTTTTTCCTTTTCTTTACCACACAAATTACACCTTCAGCTTTAGCTTTTTTGTGTCCCGCTTATAATTTTACATAAGGCCGAAAGCTACGTATAGGCAATATTATGTTTCTTTCTCTTGAGCTTGCATGGACCAATCGAAAATAAATTTTAGGAGACAAGAGCTTTTATTTTCAGAGGCGTCAGTTTCCGTACGTCTCTGTAAATAACTTTAGATGGGATAAAATATTTTAGGAGACATTCATAAATATGACAATCTCTAAAAATTGATTTCAGTTGTGGACATCTTAAGCAAATCATCTTTGTAAATGGTCATTTACAATGTGGTCTGTATAAGATTTCCACCTCTAAATATCCATTTTCGAAGACAGGCTGCTTGTATTGGCTACTTGTAAAAGTTTTCCAGCCCAATAATTAATCCTAGCATAGCGTTGTAGCCACCCTCAGACTTCCATCCCTCACTGTCGGGTGCCAATATTAGGTAACCATAAGACAGGACTTGAAAGATATCAACCTCAGTCCATCTAAAATGATAATGAGCGTGGTTGCGGTCCAATCCGGCCCAACCAAGAAGGGCTCCACCTCGCCCAACTCCTCGAGCGCAGGCTCTGCCTCACCTGACCCCTCGGGCGAAGGTTCTGCCTCGCTCGACCTTTCAGGGGAGGGTTCCACCTCGCCCGATCCCTTGGGAGAGGATCCTGCCTCACCTGACCTCTCGGGTGAGGGCTCCGCCTCGCCCGACCCCTCTGGTGAGGGCTCCATCTCGCCCGACCCCTCGGGTACAGGCCCCACCTTGCTCGACCCCTGCAAGTACACTAGACCTCGGGCGAGAGAGTGGGCTCCCAAGCCAGGCCGACGCCGTACCTCAACCATTCCGGGTGTGCCCACGCACGATCCTGATGTCAAAAGGGAAGTGTAGCCATGCCTCAACATGACCAGCGGCCAAGACTTGCATGGCCCAACAGTGCTAAACGGACAGGAACTATGGCACCTAATCCCCGTACGGCGAACCTGTTGACCACGCCTTGCGCCATGACCGGGTGGCGATGCCCGCGTGTGGCTACCGCAACGGACAGGGTCGCGACTTGCGGGCGTCCCTGTCATCGTCCGCAGGGCCACTGGGGCCCACCAGTAGGGGAAGGAAGGCGGAGCAGCTTCAGGACTCCTTTCCCTCCCTTTTGTTTTTTTCTTTCTTATGTTCCTTTTTTCTCTATCTTTTCCCATGTACTCTGGCCCTTTCCTTGATCTATAAAAGGGAAGGCCTAGTACCCTTCAAGGGAGACTTTTGGGGGTTCTCAAGCAGACACACACACTCACAAGTTCTCAAGTCCCCTCCGCCATCAAGAGAACAGAGCGGTCTTGGGCGCTCGTCACACGCGCACTAGAGACCTGGGACACCTGTCTCTCTCTCGATCGTTTGTAACCCCTACTGCAAACCGAATATTGAGCTAGTAGCACAAGCCGCCACAAATTGGAGTAGGAACATTTTGCTCGAACCAGTATACATCTTTGCATCCTCCAAGCTCACCATCTGAACCTAAATGCGCAATCCACAAATTTACCAATCAGCAGTTTAGAACACCCACAGTTGGCGCACCAGGTAGGGGACTTTTGCACGTTTCCTCGTCACCATCAGGCTTCGGATGGCTAGCCATAGCATCAACTAGACCCCGGGTGCACACATGCGCTTCGGGAGTCTGGACTTTGTGTCACCATCGAGGGAGAGCTGGTGTAGGCTCTCACGCCTGTCCAGCCTCTTTCCCCCACTGGCCTAGACGCGATCGTCGAGGCTCACGAGGAGCTGCAGCTGAACACCCCAGAGGCTCACGTCCCCGGGTGCAACTAGCCTCTCAACTTCGACTTCGGGAGGCTGGAGCACCAGCTCGCCGTCTACCAGGGACCTCACCCATCCTGGGAAGACCCGCGTGCCCTTGCCTTCTCCTTCGTCAACATCATGACGCAGCTCGCCGGTGGAGAGCCACTCTCCCCAGACATCCTGACCCAGGGCGCCTCGATGGCGTTCCCCTATGGTTTGCGGATCGCCATGCAGATCATAGAGCGTAATGTGGCACGACGCTTTCCTCCACCACCCGCGAACGACCAGTTTGTGGGCATGGCCGACTACATCGAGGAATCAATCCACGATCTCCTTCGCAAGTGACTCAGAGTCAAACTCTGATTCTGCCTCCAGATAGGGGAGCTACCACCCCTCACGCGAATGCTTCCTGGCGGACATCGTCGACGAACCCCACCGTAAGGCGACCGAGGAACACATCACAAGTGCCAACAATGGCGCCCCTCATGGGGGGAATGAGACTCCCCCGCATCCTGCCGACGGGCGCGGGGCTGCGGCGGACCCAGAGGTGCCGCCCCACTCGCGTATGAACCAGCTGAGGGAGCGACAACAAGAGCTAGAAACCGCGTGACTCCATCTGGCGGAGGAGCGCGCGGCGCTCGAGCACGAGATTGCATAGCACCAGGACGAGATGCGCGCGTGTGCCCGCGATGCGCACCGGAGAAACGTCGAGGATGACGACGGGCTCCCGCGCTTCACCCGGGTGAGCCAGAACATAGCCGTAGCGGCAGCTTTGCTCTAAGGGCTCCAGGAGCCCGCGACGCCCGAGGGACGCCAGCCGCAGCAGGCGGAGAGCTCAACATCTCGACAGTGCAATGTTAGCCAGCATGCGCCGTCAGCACGACATGACAACGATGCATCTGTCCTCCAGCCCCCTCGTAGCGGAGAAAAGCCTGCCGAGGACCGCGGCAAAGTCGCATCCATCCACCAACCAGCGCGCGATGGCGGGAAAGCCGCCTCAGCCCCGGTACATGACCGCCTCGGCTACAACCGCGACGCGCGAGACACCCTGAATGCCCGTAGACGCAGATGGAAGGAGCAGAGAAGAGAGGCTAGCCATCACTACAACCCCCATCACGGTGGTCGCTACGACAACGGCAAGGACCGGAGCCAGAGTCCCCACTGCCGGGACCCTGGGTCTCCAGCCGACACATCCTTAGTGCGCCCGTCCTAGCGCGGTATCACCCGCCAGGTGTGGCGAGCTTTCTCCACCGTGGGAGGGGCCATACATCGTCGCCGAGGCCCTCAAGCCTGGCATTTACAAGCTCAAGACCACCGACGGCCAAGTCATCGCCAACGCCTGCAACATTGAGCAACTATGTCATTTTTACCTTTAGATTCTATCTAAGTTGTTCGCATGTCTATGCAAAATCATGTTTCCTAAATAAAAAAGTGCTTTCCCTTGTCTGTTTCATTATCGTTTCCTAGGTTTCTTAGTGACACCCGACCCCTACAACGGCCAGGGGTCGGACCTCACTCGGGGTTTGGTAGGGGAATACTTACACTCAGGAACTTTCTTTTGCATCCGACCCCTTTTTCTATGACAAGATCTAAAAGCAAAGGGTCATGGAAACAAAATACCAAGTCAAATGGGTCGGACTGCGGGAAACCTACGCCCCCATGACTACAGTGACTTTGCTCACACGCGTGATTGGGATTTTTCGCCCGTGCCACGAGCTTTACGGTCTCAGCGTTAAAAAGGGGGTCGGAACGCACCGACCTTTTTTTGAAAAAATGCTAACAGTCTTGATTCGATTAAGGCCAGTGTTAAAATGATAGAGGCCTGACCGAACGATCTACGACAAAAATAAAATACTTGTTTCTTTACAAGTTTTTGGGCACTTCGTCCCGATTTCATCATCACAACCTGACTAACCCCTCCGGGGGAGAACTGCATCTTGTATCCTCCCTGCCAGGTCCCGAGAAAGAGGAACCACCACCTCCTCCAGCTCCTCTAGCTCCTTCTTGTCATATCCGGGTGCGTACCCAAGGCTCATCGCCTCCAGGGCGATGGTTTCCCCGTAGTGGGAGCGAGCGATCACGAAGGATCAGTTGATGCAAGCATGGAAGGCGTCCCTCTCAAGTGCGCCCGGTAGAGGCATTCTCAGCATCCAATTTCTGGGCCTTCTCCCTTTCGAGCTCGGCCTCGAGGGAGCCAACCCACTGCTGGGCGGCATCATGCTCCTGGCAGACCGCGTCGTGCTCTGCACGGTCCGTGCCACGCTCCATGCGGAGTCTCTCCTCGGTCTGGCATGACTCGTCTTGCTCCTTGCGCAGCCGCTCGGCCGTCATGGCATCTTGGCACGCCTTCGTCTTCGAGGCCACGAGCCTTTGCTTGACCGCTAGCTTCCGGTCCCTCTCCTATTGAACTTCGTCCGGGAGCTCGAGGATTCGCTGGTGGGCCATAACATCCCTCTGAAGGAGCTCATCCCGCTCCTTCCTGATCGCCACGGCCTCCTCATCGTCCTTGCACGACCCCTCTAGCTGCTCCAAGGCTATCCGCTCGGCTTCGTCGATGTGCCGACGGGCCTCCGCCTCATGGGTCCGAAGGTTGGCCGCCTCCGCGTTTAGGCGATCCCAGGCCTGCTTATGCTGAAGAAGGAACTGGGACTTCGCCCGGCTGTGCTCCATGAGAGACTGCAGGGAAGGCGCAAGTCAAAGACACCAAAACGCAAAACAGAGACCGAGAGTACAAGCGTTTCATACTTGGCCGGTCGGGGCACCGCCATTCAATGTGCTCAGCATGTTGGTGAGCAGCTGCGCCATGCCTCCCAACGACGAGTGCAGGCCGCGCCACTCTAACCCCTCCGCGGCGTAGTCAAGGGCGAAGACTACAGTCCTCGGGTTTCGTGGATCTCCCCACTCTATTCGTGGTCTACTCCAGGCCTCCGGGCCCCCGCTCGCCCGAGTCAAGTCCCGGGACGACTCCTCCCTGGACTCGGGTGTCGCCGACCCCTCTCGCCGCGACACCTCCACGAGGATGACCTATCCTGCGCCGTACCTCGACCATTCCGAGTGTGGCCGTGCATGATCCTGACGTTAGAAGGAAAGTGTAGCCATGCCTCGACATGACTAGTGGCCAAGGCTCGCACACCCCGAACAGTGCTGAACGGATAGGCACTATGGCACCTAATCCCCGTACGGCGAACCTGTTGACCATGCCTTGCGCCATGACCGGGCGGCGACGCCCACGCATGGCTACAGCGACGGACAGGGTCGCGACGTGTGGGCGTCCCCATCATCATCTACAGGGCCACCGGGGCCCAACAGCAGGGGAAGGAAGGCGGCGCAGCTTCAGGACTCTTTTCCCTCTCTTTTGTTTTTCTCTTTCTTCTTTTCCTTTTTCTCCGTCTTTTCCCATGAACTCCGGGCCCTTTCCTTGATCTATAAAAGGCGAGGCAAAACATGTTGCGAAAGCGCGAGGCAGAACACGCCGAAGAAGCCCATCTTCCATGCAGACTGAGCTCTGATCATTGGTGGCAACGGACCAGGACGCCACAGTCATAAAATAGGGCCGAGTGTAGGATCCAATGCCCCGTGGATAGCACTGACACATCGATGTTGTTGACCTCCGTCGGCCACTGCACCGAGTACTGTTCTATTGATGATGTCTATAAAATAACTTATTCTACAGCCAATTCGAGTTTCGATATTATAACATTATGCTAAATATCATTTTCTTTCTCAAAAACATATATTAAATATCATCATGAGTTATATTATCACATGTATCATAAATATATGTATCCACTTTATTATATAGTTAAATATATATACACACACATGACACATCATGTCCATGAAACATGATAGGAGTTGTAAAATACAGGTGAATTAATACAACAATCAAGCATCATAGTATAGCACGAACACAAGACAAGTGAGTCAGTCGATCACATCTGGTGTTTCTTGAGTGAGTAGAGCGCCTTGAAGATGCCCACCAGCACCCCGACGATGGACAGCACGGTCGCAATGGTCTTGGCGTTGTTGTAGAGGAAACTGTAGACGGCTATCCATGCACGCCGCTTCTGCCTGTACGCCTCAAGATCCACGATGATCCGAAGGTAGGCCTGGCCATCTAGGTACAGAATTGGGGTGAGGCTCTTGAAAAACTCAAGCGTCTCCTCGTCGCCGAAGAAGCCGTGTACGATGTGCTTCACGCGCAGCTCACGCACGTCGTTCTCCTGATTCATCAGCAGCGACAGCACGGAGAGGTAGGAGTTGACGGCGTACTCGTCCGTGGAGCTCGCCTCCGTGCACATCTCGAACGCCGCCATGTTGACGAGCCAGTTGGCGGCGAGGCTGTCCACGTACAGCGGCGGCAGGGACAGCGTGGCGAACAAGGGGCCCTTCATGAGGTTCATATCCGATAGCTTCGTCGTCTTGTTGCTGGCTCTCAGCTTGATGCCCATCTCGGCCAGCTCCGCTGCGCTGGTAGATATGGGCACAGCCTTACCGGAGAAGCCCTCCTCTCCATTCCTTCTGGCGCCGCCGCCGCAGGCGCTGCCGACTTTGTAGAAGCGGATGAGGCAAAGGAGATGTGATGGAGTGTACCTCTCGTCAATGTCAACCAGAGACAGTGGTTCCTGTGAGTCCCGCCACACTCTGCCCTCGAGACCCCATGAGACCAGCAAGGCTATGATGTGTTTCGTCTGCAAGCCCTGCAGACGCATGAAGAACTCCATCACCGGCCATGGGATCTGGTTCTCGAGCAGCATCATGTCCCTCATTATGCCCAGCAGGTGTGGCTGAATCATACTTCTCAGCGGAGAAGGAGCTGTCTCTTCAACTCCTTTACGGAGCATGGTGTCTATGAACTGCACCAGAAAGCATCCATCGACGAACATCATGGTAGTAAACTCATCATCATCGTGGGTAGCGATACCTGCGGCGTCGGCGTACCAGCCGCGGACTTGGCGTGCGATGGGAACCATCTTCTGGTAGGCTGACTCCCGCGACTCGGGAGCCGCCGACCGCTGGAAGAAGAAGTCGACGGCCGTGCGCTTCACTTCCTCCATCGCCTGGAGCCTGCGGAGGCCATGGTAGTAGGGACCAAGAGCCACGGTCCTCGGGGCGATATAGTCCCTGTCTGCAGCGATCCTTCGTAGGTTGGAAGGAAACCTGAGGATGGACCTGTTCAAGAAGTGAACTCGAACTGCCACGCCCTCCTCCATGGTTCCGCCATCCTGCACTGTGTCGTCTTCGATGGCGTCATGGACCGTCACCGCCGTCGGAGACAGACGGCGCCTGGCTGGGGTGATGGCGGCACAGCCGTCTGCCATTGATACGTGTGTTTAGATAGCTGAGTCGTTTCCGTTGTTCAGAGATGACAAAGGTTTACATATATACACACACAGAGAATCACATTATTAGTAGCAGTTGCTCGCAAACGATTCCATCATAACCAAATGGAAAAAGGGAAAGCTAAACCCGGGGATCAAGGTAAAGCAAAAGGAGATGGGGCAACGTTAAGGTACATCATTTACCTACTAGGAGGTAATATCTGAAATAAATCTGAGCCGTTGATTTTTACGGATTTTACGAATTACTTAGTAAATTAAAAAACGGAGAGGAAATCCTGCATGCCGCTAATGATGGGAGGGAAACGTCCATCCCGTCCCCGAATCCCTTTCCCTCATAAAAAATGGAATTTTCCTATTGCATAGTATTATACATTGTCTATGGTTGGAAGAGAGAATAGTTTAATTTTGATGTGTTTTTCTTTTTTTATGTGATCGATCGATAACTAGGTTCGAACCGTTTGTATGACAGGAAAATTTGTGGCACTGTGCAGGAATTTGACAGATAAACACACATATTCAATCTATCCATAGTCTATCTTAGAGAGCAATTTCCTATGATAGTATTTTTTTTTACATTTCTATGATATACTAGTATATAATACAAGACATTACATTATATGGTATAGAAAAAAAAAAACATGCACGTACACACTAGCCACGTACACACACGCAGACCACGTACACGAACACACATGCTAACCACTCAACTAGCATGCATGCACAAGCTAACCACACACACACCTAACCATGCATGTACACGCTAGTCGCTAGGTGCGCGTACACACACGCTACATACGCTAACCACATACACAGGCTAGTCACGTACACATTCAAATCCTACCACATGCAAAATCAAGTGTATAAAGTTACATACAGAATTATATGGTAATTAAAATATATCAAGTACAAAGTTATAAAATAAAAAGGATTTACTATATTAGTGAGATCACGCATGCATAAATCAAATCTATAAAAAATATTTTTTATATCTAAAACTTTCCTTCTTTGTCCTATTTTATAAAATAAAAAATAAAAAATATACATTTCATCTATTACCTCCTAGGAGGTAATAATTGATCGTGACCGTCCGATCAAAATAAATGGATAGCTCACAGTCATTTGGAGGTACTGCAGCAAAGCTCAAAGGGGATTAAGGTTTAAGGAGCTTGTTTCAACGAAGCAATTGTACGTTGACTAGGTTACAAAGAGCTCATGATTACAGTTTTCACTCTTTTTCCTAATGATGACTATCGTATTTTCAAAGAAAAATCTTGTTGTGAGTCTCAGTATATTGATTGGAGCACCTTAGCCAGCTTGTAACCCCAGGCATGTTCACTCTTATGGTCTTTCGGCGAGATTTGAACACGAAGCTGCGATAGCCCAATTCTATGCCACATGCTACTTTAATAAGAATGCTGATGAGAGGATACAATCATACAATGACGTCTTGAGTGAAGGTAATGAATATAGCACCACATATTCTGAGTTTAGCTGCTATTCTTGGATTTGATCAAAATGACTTGTCTCGCCACCGGATACATGATGAGGTGGTGTTATCCAAATCAAAAATCAAGTTCATGTATCCTCCTGATCGCACTAATGGATTTTTTTTGGGAATGTTGAAGGCTTATACACAAATTACTATATTCACGAGGGTTGCAACACTGAGTAGAATTGCTCAAAATACCCAAGTGAGAAATCCGAGAGATTAACATATATAATTGACATATATTGCGAGCAGGCTGGAAAACAGCCTATGTCAATTTACCAAACTTGAATAGTGTAACGGCTACTTTCACTACTATAGAAAAAGTTAACTGAGGCGGGCAAAAGTGATTAACCGAGGCGGGCATCGCAACCGCCTCGGACGAAAGGTCACGAGGAGGCAGTTGAAATGCCCGCCTATGTTAATCAAAATAACAAAAACAAAAAAAAAGCCCAGACCCAATCAGGTCTAGGCCTAGACCTGGGCCGCTCGCAGTAGCACCACGACGCCACCGCCGCTAGCTGGATCTGGACGCCGTCGCCAGATCATGCCCCGCACCTGGATCTGCCACCGGTGATCGTATCACCACTGCCGAGCCCATTCCTCACCGAATCCACTGCATTAGGAGCACTATGCCACGCCGCCAGAGGCCCCATCGGAGGAGGCCGTCGTGACGTCCGCGACCGCGCCTACGAGAGCCGTCGGAGGAAGCCGCGCGCCTATGAGACAAGTCTGAGGAAGCCGCGCGCCTGTGAGGCAGTCGGAGGATCCCACGCATCTGCGAGATCCACGCCTGCCGTCCGAGCCCGCCCCGCCCTAACTGGCAACCCGTGCCCGCGCCGCCCTGGCCAGCCGTCTGCGTGCGCCCCGTCCTACCTGGCTGCCCGCGTGCGCCCTGCCCTGGTAGGCCGCTCGCGCCCGTGTCCCGCCCTTGCCGGCCACCCGCGTCGCCGTAACTCATCAGGTGAAGGAGAGAGTGGAACAAAAATATTGGGTGAGGGAGAAAGGGAGTGACGGCTGAGGAAGCGGAAAATGAGTGGGTGAATCCTAACTCCTTGCTTATATATAAGCCCAATAGGTGGGTTGGTATGGACTTTTGCTGGGCCTCGTTTAAGAGGTCCGCCTTCCTTTTATATAAGCCCGATAGGTGGGTTGGTATGGGCTTTTGCTGGGCCTCGTTTAAGAGGCCCGCCTTAAAAAATGACCTAATTTTTGGAGGCAAACCTCCGTTAATATATTTTGGGCCTCCGTAAATAGATTTTGCAAGGTGGTTAATTGTGACCACTTTGGTTAATCTCAGGCATTAACCGAGGCGGTTGAAAAGCCCACCCGCCTCTGAGGCCAATTTCAAAACGCCTCGCAAAAGATTTTGTGTAGTAGTGTTTTGGGAAAACTAGCTTAGACAGGTTTGGCAAATTGGCCTATGGTGGGTTTTTTTTAAAAAACTAGGAGGCCTAGGGTGGTTTTATCTGAAAATGTGCCTAATGGCTATTTTTTGTGGGAGGGCCACTTATAACCCCCTCCCATGGACCTCGGAGTGCTGCTGATGCTTTCAAAAGTCTTTAAACTTCAAAAAATCCTAGAGGGAGCTCCAAATTCACCCTTTGTGGGATTTGAGTGATATTTGTCATATCTACTGAATTAGAGAGCTGGCTTAGAGCCTTTTGTGGTCTTGTGTTAGCCATAGAGAGCTGAGCATTCTGGCTTAGTATCTCATGGCTTAGAGTTTGACTGTTGGTAGTCACTCATGGCATCCACAATGGAGACTATCGCCTAGTAGTTACAAGAGGCTTAGTAGTGCCTCAAGTCCTGGGCTTGACTCCTAGTCAGAGCAAAAATACTAGGATTCAATGGCATTATACTTTCAATGGTTGAAGGCGTTCCTGTTGAAAGCGGGACGCATGTGGTGACTTTACCAATCTCGAGAATTTATCGGCCAGTCTTCGAAAATACTCATAGGGGGTAGGGTTTCCATGCGTGCATTGTGAGTGTCTATGTCGTATGGTGTAATTCACAAAAAGAAAAAAAGCAAAGAGGACAACTTGCAGATTTTGGAAAAACACGCCCAGGCTAATTCACTTAGCATAGTTCAAACTACCAAGATAAACCGGCTATGGCGTGTTTTGTCAGCCTGAGTACAATATTGTTGTTTCAATTGCTAATTTGCTCGATAATTTTTGTAGAGCCTGTTCACCACCCATGGCATCAATTTACACTACAACAGAATAGAAAAGTACTGCCAATTGAAGCCACGAACTGGCAGTCATAGGTACCACCAGTGATAGTTGTTTCCTACAAAAAAACTTTTACATATGAGATTGGATTAAGATAAACTGTGTCAAAATTATTGAGTTTAAAGAGATCTAAACCTTTGTAGTTGACAACTTTTTAATTTGAGATGGTTTACAAGTTCAAATATTCAATATAAATTCTCGGATCAGATTTAACATGATTAACAATGTCGAACAGAGACAAAGTCAACATCATCGAAGCTATAGTACTCGACCATATTTGTAACTTTGCAGATAACAACTTTTCATTTAATATTGTTTTGAGTGTCAAATGTACAATATAAGATTCGAAAAATATGTAGTTAAAAGAATAGCGTCAGTTATAGCTCCGCTATGTGACAACATGAACGTTGACGCCTCGAGTTCGAATCATGTAAAAATCACATATTTTGTACTCCATCCATTTCAAATTATAAGACATTTTGGTTATGTATGTAGACATAGTATATATCTAAGTGCACAACAAAAACAACGTATCTAAAAAAGCTAAAATGTTTTATAATTTAGAACGGAGGGAGTATCTTTTTATCACCTATCACTGCCAAGTTCTATAAGGCAGCGATAAGCAAGCCTATCACTGACCTGGCGGTGATTGCCTATTCTGAGGTACTGTTAGTCCTACGAATAAACCAGAAGAGTGGAGATTAATCCACATGTTATATGACGATTGCTGAAATGGAGGCTACGTTTTGAATCTTAATTAATGCACTTACAAGGTCTTAGTTACCAAATGAACCTTGTACTATTTTGTAATGTTAACTGCATTTATCGTTTCTAACATTGCTGGTCTGTAATCTTACATGAGTGTTTTCTTAGATGTTAAATGCTATAGAAAATTTCCATAAAGGAGAAATTCGTTTCCTAAACATATTTTAAAACTTTTTTTCATAAATAAACCCCAAGTACAACCGGCATCAAAACAGGATATTAACCGATAGACTCTGAGTGATACTAGTTCAAGATGCACATGCCCTGCTAGCTCAAGAGAAAAAAAAAACAAAATATTGCTTCCACTAATTGTGGGCCTGCTTATTTGCAAATTTAAAGGGGTCACAAAAAAAAAGCTAAAGCAGAAGGTGTAATTTGAGTCGAAAATAAAAGGAAAAAATGCATCGCAAGGAAAGAAGCCGGTTCCAATAATAAGCAACTGCCTCATGAAAGCTAAACAACCTGTATCTATGGGCTCAGCGATGATCAAAGTATATAGTAACATATATGAACATCCACTTGAGCTGGTTGTTGCTTTTTGTGAGAGCGACGGCTAAGGCGGAGCTGTTCCTTCCTTCCGTTTCGGCCCATGCTCTTATTGGCCCAAATATGTTTTGTTGGTTGCTGCTCCCGCAAGCAAATTGAGCTTTGGTCCCCCACATTTCCACACGACTCGGCAGATCTTTTTTTCCATTCCACTTGCCACCTTTTGAAAATTTTTATTTTTCTTTTCTAATTCTTTTTTCCTTCATGATTTTTTTCTTATCATTGTTTTTGATTTTTTAATAAATTCGAATTAGTTTGAAATCAGGTCACATCAAGTTAGCTACGGCAATCCATGATGCGCTCTCTCGTAACTGGAATTGCTCCAGCGTCTCTAAGAGTTTGCAAAATTAACTTGGCATTCATCTATTTTTGACAAAATAGAAAAAATTGTGCTCTAATAGCTTGACATCTAACTTGGCAAATTTTAGCAACTTGGGAAATCTCCCCCCTTCACGCGCATATTTGCGCGCTGAGCACGAGCGCGCATCCGGCTTCGCGTGCATATTTAAGCGGGGCTCTTCGTTTCTTAGCGGGGCTCTTCGTTCGCTTAGCGGGCCTCTTCTTATTTTACCAAGTCCAAATAGCAAACTCTTGGAGATAGTCTATTTTTCACTTCCATATATTTTAGCGAGTTGTCAAATCACGATATTTGCCAAGTGAATTTTGGCAAACTCTTGGAGTTGCTCAAGAGACTAAAATCGTCTCAGTTTGTAAAATCCACTCCCAATCTCGATATTCTAGCAAGAATGTAAAAAAGTCTCTTTGACAACTCCTTATCTCAAGGATTTTTAACTTTTTACCATCCTTACGGATGGCATTCCTCTGATTGCCAGCTTTATATGTGCTCCTACACAGTTGATATCGCGAAAAGTTAACCTCTTACGTTTTTGCCATTTTTGCTGACATAGCACACCAAGTGGACACACCAGCGTGACAGTGAGCCTAGAAAGGCCTACAGAGCATGCAAATTTGACCTATGTACCCCTGCTACTTCTCTCCCTTCTATCGCTGACGCGTGGGCCTCACATGTCAGCTTCATCTTCAGCCTCCCGTCATCACCACGCAGAGAGGGAAGGGGGAACTCGTGCAGTCCCGGTCACGCTGCTGCCCCTCCTCGACCTCCGACACGCCTTGCTCAACCGCATGCTCTGCCATGCCCGCGCTTCTCGTCAACATCGTCTCGGTCTCCCCTGCCGCCCCAAGGCTACGCTCCTCACGGCCTGCCATGGCACAGCGAGCAAGCGCTCGCCACTGGTGCCGAGGCAAAGCATCCGGCGGCGGCGGGGACAGCGGCTAAGCCCAGGGGTCGTCCGCAGCTCGTGGGTGTCGGACTACGACCTGTACGAGCTGCTGGGCGTGGAGCGGTCGTCGCCATAGTCGGAGATCAAGGCGGCGTACCGGTCGATGCAGAAGCGGTGCCGCCCGGACGTGCCCGGCGTCGCGGGCGGGCACGACATGGCCGTCGTCCTCAACGAGGTGTACGTGCTGCTCTCTGACCCGGCCGTGCGCCTCGCCTACGACCAGGAGCAGGTGCGCCGCTCCGAGTTCTCCGGCTACACGCGCCGCCCGCTCTACTCCTCCTGGCTCGGCCCCGGGTCCGAGCGCCGGGCGGTGTTTGTCGACGAGGTGCGCTGCGTCGGCTGCTTCAAGTGCGCGCTCCAAGCGTCCCGGACCTTCACCGTCGAGTCTGTCTATGGCCACGCCCGCGCCGTCGCGCAGTGGGCTGACAACGAGGACAGGATCGTCGACGCCATCAACACCTGCCCCGTCGACTGCATCTCGTACGTAATTTTTTTATTTAAGAATTGATTCTTCATCCATCCATGCCCATCGTCGATCTTCTGATTCCCAACGGTTCCTGCTGCGTCATGCGTTCATCCAGGATGGTGGAGAGGTCGGACCTGGCGCCTCTCAAGTTCCTGATGTCCAAGCAGCTGCGCGGCAGAGTCCGCGTCTCCGAAGGCAACGCCGTGGGAGCTCGCGCGCCCAACATCTTCAACGAAGTCGCCAAGTTCTAGAAAAGATCCGAGGTGATGAAGCAGAAATCTGCGACCAGAGAATCCCAGGTGATTGATGCCTGATCCCGTCGGTGTCCGGCACCCTACTTCTCTTCTCTGTTGAACTCGTCTGAAATTAAACGAGAAATCCGAACGCTGCGCGCAGGAGTCACGGCAGTCGTTGACTTCAGCGGTTCACACCATCAGATCCCTGTTTTAAATAGCGCGCTATAGCGGACGCTATAGCGCTATATAGCATATCAGCAAGATCACCGCTAAGCTATCAAGATTTTAATGCTAAACGATTTTTCCCGCTATTAGCAGCTAATAGCGCGCTATTTTCGCTAATTCGTGGTCATTTAGCACCGCTATTTGTAGCTGTCTGTTAACTTTGAACTTTGAACTCATGTATGTCCCTATGTGATGTATGATGTTATTGATGTACCATGTATGAACTACGAACTTTCATATAATGTGTTAGTAAGACTTTGAACTATCTATCCCTATTGGTATTCATAATGTTTTCATCTGTATTATGTGTAAAATTACATGATGTTTAGCATATTTTTTTTGCTCGGCCGCTAAATGGCTTAGCCCGCTATTAGCGCGCTATAGCCTTTCTTAGCCTTTTGGAGAAGCTGCCGCTAAGAGGCTTAGCCCGCTATTTAAAACAGGGCATCAGATCCATGTTGAACTGGTGGTACTGGCGGTCATTCGGGTTTGGGGTATCGGCCCCGGCACAGCGCGCGGTCTGGCAAGTCATGCCGGAGGTCGAGGAGGGGCAGCAGCGCGGCTGGGACTGCACGAACTTCATCCAACGCCCAAGCAGACGACCCTGTTCAATGCCCTGTTCATCTTTCTCCCACGGCTCTCGTCCACGCCATTGTTGAACTTGTGCCCGCCTCGGCTCCGGCCAAGCCCTACCACGCCTGCAGCAACCTCCCTCTTCCCCTCCCCCCGCTTGTCCCCGGTTTCTTCTCCAACTCTGGCAAAGGGCCATGACTCCCCTGCATCCACCGCCGCAAGGATGCCGAACTGCCCGACCGCTATCCCCACTGCCTGGCCTACCTACCGCCTCAGGGCTCCTCCTTTTTCTAAGCTTGCAGGAGGTGGGAGAGGGAAAGGAAAAGCTCGCCGGAACCCTAGATTCTAGAGGAGGAGGTGGAGGAGGAGAAGGAGCCCGCCTTCCTCGCCGGCACTAGCGCCGCCGCAGGAGGGGACAGATGGAGGAGCCACAGGGGGGCACGGGTGTGAGTGCGGGCATCGTGGCCGTTGGAGTCGCAGGCATGGGCGTCATCTGGAGTCGATTTCGATTTTCAGGCACCCTAGATGTAGGAAGCGTGCAAAAATATATAGAAAATAGCGTGGTGCCACAAAAGAAAATACAGAGTAATAAAAACCATTAAGACCTAACCAGCAGAGGGGTTCAACCCAGAACGCGAAATGACAACGGAGCGGAAGAAGAAACATGAACCCGACAAGCTTTATTATCTGCCGGCTAAACCATGCTAGATCAGGCACTAATGCTCCGGCCGCCGTCAACGAAGATGACTTGGCCAGTGACGTAGGACGCCGCCGGCATGCAGAGGAACGACACTATGAACGCCACCTCTGCTGGCTCGCCGGCCCGCCGCATCGGGACCCGTGAATGCTCCACAGCCTCCGGTGGTGCCTATTAGGAGTATGTACATGTCAACAAATTTCATATAGGCAATGATAGTAACTATATATATACCGTGTCTCTATATGTAGAGTATATGTACCCCTTTGGCCATGTCGGGGTTGATCAGTCCAGGTGCCACGCAGTTTACACGAATCTTATCGCTGACCCACCCAGCGGCTAGGGACCTTGTTAGTTGGTTCATTCCAGCTGCATGCGGGCAAATAAAACCAATTCACTATCACTAATAACAAGTAAATTCGTTACATATGCACTTACGGTGTTTGTGATTTAAATATACTTTTGAATTTTCCAGTTTTTATGGTGTGCCGTATATATGCCAAGGAGTTTAACAAGGAAAATGGAATGTCAAATTCAAAATTCTTGACATTCAGAAATCAGAAAATAATTGTGTTAGCAGCAGAGTAGGCAAGGGGAACAAATCAAGGCAAGGGTGAATAACAGCAGCGGTGATAGGCGAAGAAGCGACGATGAATGATTAGGCAGTGTTTGGAGTTTGTTACAAAGTATCCGATGTCCTCCCCCACTAGCTCTCCTTAGCTAATATACTCTCCAAGTTACATGGCTCTTGGCCAACTCTCGTGCACGCAGGCACTTAGACCCATTCCGAGCCAGTTGTCTTCACATTGGGCTTGCGAACTCTTTCTCCCTTTCTTGGCCCATGGGCTTCACCCGCCGGCCTGCCTGTAGTGGTGGTAGTAACACTCCCCGGGGCTTGAGAGCCTGAGCCCGAGGAAAAACTTGACGAAGATGATCCAGAGCTTCCCAGGTCGCCATGTCTTCAGGCCAATCCGCCCACTTGATGAGCCCTTGCTCCATCGAACCGGTACCATCAGACACAATGCGACGCTGCAGAATAGCTTCAGGGACTCGAGGTAAGTTAATATCTGTAGGAAAAGAGGCCGAAACCTGAGCATCGGTTGGTCATTTTATGGGGACAGTTTAAAAACACTACTAAAATGGTGGATTTCTCCGAGTGTTTTTAAGTAGTAATAAAACACTACCACTAGTCATGCATATGTGAATCCTCACTAAGAGGCATTTAGTAGGGAAAGTTTATACTATAAATTGAATAGTAAAACACTAGGAGAACCCCACCACTCTAGGAGAAGTTCAAAATTCCGTTGCGAAACAACCATCTTTATAAATCTATTTATAGAGACAGGCCTTTCTGGCCCTGAAAATTGAGCCTATTTTAAGGACGTCTGCCTCAAGAAATACGACCAGTCGGCTAATCACAATGGTCACATATATAAGAAACACTTAGCGTTTAGTTAGGGTTTACTTGCGACTGCTCCACTTTAGGTTTTGCAGCTATGCACCCAGTTTGCCAAGCCAAAACATGCCAACTGAAAGAACTCTGCTCTAGCAACAAAGGTGAACGGACCCTAACTCCATGTTTTTTTGGAACTCCTCATGGGTACTACAAAAACAGGCCATTCATATCTCCAAGAACAGACCCTCCACCTTCCCTCCAGCTCTCTCTCTCTCTCTCTCTCTCTCTCTCTCTCTCTCTCTACTAAATGTGTCTCTCACCCAGTCTCTCTCTTCTCTTTACCTCCTGGCCCTACTGCTACCCTCCATCTTCATGCGGTGGTGCTACTGTTTCGGTAGGAGGTGTGGCAATTTTATAGTAAGAAGGCAGATCGAGCAACAACATGGCACTTTTCGGATGGTGGCCGCAAATTGGCCTCCTGCCAATTAATGAAATCGGTGCCCCTTGTCATGGTAATGACCAAAGTCATCGTAGATAACAAGATCCTAACCCAAAATCATCTGATTTCGTTGGTTACTTTTATTTGATTAAACCCTAAACAAACTAAATGTAAAAAGTATTTTAAAAGAAAAATGAGTCCACACTCCCTTTTGTCCCCAGCAGACTCGCTAGAGAGGAATAATGGAGAGTCGCCCTAGACGACAGTGGTGGCGGCTGGTTGTGAACGTAAGTAATTAGTACATGCCACATATACCCTAAACAACGATTTGTCTTGATACTCATGTTCTAAATTTTATGTGTTAAGATTAAGATTAACATCTGTATGGATGCCTAAAGACAGCGTGCACCCAAATTTGATTGCGGTTTATCAATGCAAACTCCAATTAAGGGCACAACATGTCATCATTGACAACCACACGCTTATAAAAAAGGCACTATCCAAGTAAACAAAAGATTTATTAATGACGGGAGTTGACTTTACTGTTGTTGTGCTTTGACCAGCTAATGTGAGAGTTTCCAACATATATAATGCAGAATCACCTGAATATACAATGGTAAGCAAAGAACATATACATATTTATAGCTAAGTAAATAAACAAAGCTAGACACAAGAAAATTGTGTACCCCCTGCAACATGTCCATTGAACACCTGCAACTTAATTCAGTTTATTTTTTATATGTGAACCAGAAAACCACCATAATCCTTTGTAGCCCTTTTTTTGGCTTTGACATCCTTTTTTGTCACACCCATTTTTAAGGACAAAAATAGGATGTATAAAATACTCATGTGCGCTCTAGGAAACAATCACACACATAAGTTGACAAATTACAGAGTATCATCACAGTGCTTATTATATAGCGAATAAATATTTCTCACATAGTCTCATACAATAATTGTAGCAACTAATGGTAGTCCTCCAGCGGAAACTCCAAACACAGGGGCATAGTTGACTGGGTGACATCAAGCCTAATACTCGTTTCGATAATCATCATCATAATCTTCATCTGTCGTGGTGGGAAATAGCAAGAGTGAGTTCATATCGAACTCAACAAATATAACACAGGGTTCATGAGGCCCAAAAGGCTAGACACTGTTTGACTGCAATGTTATTTTATCACACTAAAAAATACGATCACATTTGTTCAGCCCCCCTTAATCAAAATTGCTAACTCCACCTCTGACTGGACTCACCGTTGACTGATGCTTTGTCGAGCCGAAGAGCGGGTATTGGCCGTGGCCGTGGACGCATGTACGCCACTGCAGTGGATGCCCCAAACTGCGTGTTCGCCTGGCTGCGGTGTTGCCGAGCTGCGGTCGTCGTGGATGTGCCCTGTTGCTGTGCCGCCGCACGTACGCGTCTCGGGCTGTGGTGGACGTGCCGGGCGTAATCGTCGCCATGTGCACGAAATGGCCGATCTCTTGGCAGATGATCGCCGCCGTCGAGATGCATGGCTGCAGGCTCCGTCGTCGTTCCGGCGTCACCGGAGCTCACTGGCTGGCCGCGAATACATGCAAGATCTCCATATACATCTATCCCACAGCCACGCACAGATGAGAAAACTAATCAAAATATATAAAGAACTTCACATTCGAAGTGAGCTGCCATGGCGTCGTTGAAGTCAAGGGATGGATGCCGACGGCGACGGTGAGGGTGTTCTGTAGTCGTCCGGCTCGCCGGTGATGATGTGTTGGCGCGCTCGCCGGAGAGTTGGCCTCATTTTATAGGCCAGCGCTAGGGTAGTGGAGGCTTGAGGCGGTGCCCAGCTAGGATGCGCCGCCATCAATTCGTGGTGGAGCGTCGCGCGTCCGAGACGCACGGACGCGCGGGCGATGCCGTATTTCAAAATTTGAATTGACTCCTTCCGAGCGGCAAGCACAAATATGGCCAACTGGATGCGCGGCGTTTGGAATTTTGAATTGATCTTTTATCTTCCGTGGAGCTTATCTCTTTGTAATCCAGCCCTGGTCCACAAATTTGGAGAAGCACCGTTTAATTTACTCCCTCCGTTCATTTATCTCCATCATTTTAGCCTTTGGCGTAGTGACCAATGAACAGAGCAAAACCACTTAGTTTGCATTTAATCATCGCATGCTGAGCGCATACGAGGAGTCACATGCTAGGAACAGCCAATAAGCAGCAAAGAGACAATAAATGCAGACGGGTGGTAGCCAATGAGCAGCAAACGGACAATAAATGCGGGTAAGTCCCAAGCTAATATGAAGGAGATTTTTGAATAAAAAGTTTTTGCTTAGACGAAGGAGATAAATGAATGGAGGGAGTACCTCGCTAGCTAACCGATGGGCCCAACTGGATACGATGGCGTGTATGCATGAGCTTTCTAGAAGATTCATCATCCTAGAGGCGGTGGCGTCATTTCCGCGCGTCTAGTGAGCACCGAGCGCTGCGTTATCGCCATCCGCGTATAGAAGCTAGGAGCTTCTAGAACATTCTCAGCCCAGGTACAACACATGCGCGCCGCAACAGTGTATTTGTACGCGCACATATATAGGCCGGCTACAAAGATGTACGTGTGTGTAGACTTGTTAGCTTTTAGGAAGAAGCTAACATACCAGTCTGTACATGCCAACATACACACGTACATGCTTGCATGGGCCATGCACAAGTCACTCCTTGGGGTGGGGGGGGGGGGGGGGCGCTGTTCATAATTGATATTAGTGACCGCTAGTGGCAGGTACTAATCAGCCCAACTAATTTTCACGTACCCGGCCATGCATGCTAGCGCAAACCGGGCAACATAATATACAATTGTTATGCCACAGCGATTGTGTACTTGTACACGTATACGCCGGGCAATATGGCCTTAATTAGCAATACAGTAATTGTCTTATTTAAAAGTTCATCATGGGCCTGGTGCTCTCATCAAGCCACACGTGTGCCACTATTTGGATATGGGCCATGTAGATAAGTCCAATATTATCGTTAATTAGCCTTTGATGCCCAAATATTTATATACGCCATGTTTCATAGGCATCGTCTCCTTTTATAGGCCATTCAACTCATGCTAAATAGGCTACATTATATTACAACATGCCAAAGACGGGCCGGACAGGCATCGCCAACTTGGATCACACTTCGGAAATCAAACCAGACGCATCGCCCATCCATACCATGGTGGAGTCACACCCACCCTTACCACCCTTTGGATGCCAGAAGAGCTGACGTGAGGTGAGTGAGGGAGCGAGAGTTGGGTAATTAAATGGGACATGCCTTCATCATCCCTTCACGAAATCACCGCACTAGCAGCAGTAACCAGCAAGGCGAATAAGCTTCGAAACGAAGGTTCGTTCGTTCCCACCGCCGTGAGAGAGCGCGTGTGCGTGAGAGGAGACGGTGGATGGACATATATGGCATGTTCTCCGAGCGTCCAAAGATGGGCGACGAACAGGAACGATACGATTCCTTTCGTCACGCGCACCCCACTAACACACCCATCACTTCATTTCGTTTCGTTTCACCTCACCCGGCCCCGGCTAGTGTCCGGTGGGGGCCATTCTTGTCTGCTCCGTGATGAGATTAGAGCATTTCTTCCAGTCCGGGCCGGGTGAGCTGATTTGGAAAAAGAGGGAAGGAACGAATGGGGCGAGCAGCAGTAGCAGTGGGGTAAGAAGCTCTTGATTCGGGGCTTTTCTTGGGGGCAGACAAGAATGCAACGTTTTCTCTTCTTTCTTTTCACACCGGCAACAATTAAGAATAAAACAGACCATAAACATGAGTTTAAAATGCAAAAAAAATGTCTGAAAGACTCATTCTTTTTCAAAAGGAGGATAAGATAATTTTTAGATTCTTTTTTTATGTTATTATGTGTTATTTACTACCTTTGGTCTTGGGAAAAGTTCTCTACTCTTGAAGTTCTTGACTAGTCCCAAGTGGAGGAGATTGTTTGATTCGGAGCGGCTGGAATTTTGCTGACCCACGAATTGTGGCTGCTTGGTCATGTTTTCAGACTATGCTGGAAGTATCGCAAAAATGGTAAATTGAGTTGTACCACAGCATTGTTGATCGTTGTTCTTGCTTTTTAACAAACACTAGGTCCAGCTACATCATTTTTTCACATACTGCCTGCCAGTAGTTGCTCTCCAAGTTCTTCTTTGTAATTCTTTTAGAAATATATATGAGAAATGTACAAGGCATTCATTTATTGTTATTTGGTTTTTCATTCCATCATACTATATTTCGATCTAATTCTTTTAGTTTTTTTTATAAAAATACTTTCATTGACTTGCTCAATTTTGTTAAGAATCAATGCAAGAACATATCGACTCATACATGCATCGATTTCATTTTTAAGAAAGTCCTATAGCAACACGCTAACTCATACATGCATCGATTTCATTTTTAAAAAAGTCCTATAGCAACGCGCTGGGTATACTTCTAGTATATATAATACGTTGTCAGCCTTTTCAGGTAGTATGCTTTCATAGATTTCAGGTAAGGTAATCCGCTACTGCTCCGTGATGAGATTAGAGCATTTCTTGCTGTCCAGGCCGGGTAAGCTGATTTGGAAAAAGAGGGAAGGAACGAATGGGGCGAGCAGTAGTAGCAGTGGGGGAAGAAGCTCTTGATTCGGAGCTTTTCTTAGGGGCAGACAAGAATGCAATGTTTTCTCTTCTTTCTTTTCACACGGGCAACAATTGGGAATAAAACAGACTATGAACATGAGTCTAAAATGCAAAAAAAAGAGGTCTGAAAAACTCATTCTTTTTGAAAAGGAGGATAAGATAATTTTTAGATTCTTTTTTATGTTATTATGTGTTATTTACTACCTTTGGCCTTGGGAAAAGTTTTCTACTCTTGAAGTTCTTGACTAGTCCCAAGTGGAGGAGATTGTTTGATTCGGAGCGGCTGGAATTTTGCTGACCCACGAATTGTGGCTGCTTGGTCATGTTTTCAGACTATGCTGGAAGTATCGCAAAAATGGTAATTTGAGTTGTACCACAGCATTGTTGATCGTTGTACTTGTTTCTTAACAAACACTAGGTCCAGTTACATCAATTTTTCTCATATTGCCTGCCAGTAGTTGCTCTCCAGGTTCTTCTTCGTAATTCTTTTAGAAATATATATAAGAAATGTACAAGGCATTCATTTATTGTTATTTGTTTTTTCATTCCATCATACTATATTTCGATCTAATTCTTTTAGTTTTTTTTATAAAAATACTTTCATTGACTTGCTCAATTTTGTTAAGAATCAATGCAAGAACATATCAACTCATACATGCATGGATTTCATTTTTAAGAAAGTCCTATAGCAACGCGCTGGGTATACTTCCAGTATATACAATACGTCGTCAGCCTTTTCAGGCAGTATGCTTTCATAGATTTCAGGTAAGGTAATCTGCTACTGCTCCATGATGAGATTAGAGCATTTCTTCCTGTCCGGGCCGGGTGAGCTGATTTGGAAAAAGAGGGAAGGAACGAATGGGGCGAGCAGTAGTAGCAGTGGGGGAAGAAGCTCTTGATTCGGGGCTTTTCTTGAGGGCAGACAAGAATGCAACGTTTTCTCTTCTTTCTTTTCGTACGGGCAACAACTGGGAATAAAACAGACCATGAACATGAGTTTAAAATGTAAAAAAAGGTATGAAGGACTCATTCTTTTTCAAAAGGAGGATAAGATAATTTTTAGATTCTTTTTTTATGTTATTATGTGTTATTTACTACCTTTGGCCTTGGGAAAAGTTTTCTACATTTGAAGTTCTTGACAAGTCCCAAGTGGAGGAGATTGTTTGATTCGGAGTGGCTGGAATTTTGCTGACCCACGAATTGTGGCTTCTCGGTCATGTTTTCAGACTATGCTGGAAGTATCGCAAAAATGGTAAATTGAGTTGGACCACAGCATTGTTGATCGTTGTACTTGTTTCTTAACAAACACTAGGTCCAGCTACGTCAATTTTTCGCATACTGCCTGCCAGCAGTTGCTCTCCAGGTTCTTCTTCATAACCATGTTCAATCAAAGCAACACAGGTGGGATGACGACTGTGCATCCCCTGCCTTATATAGTCACCTAAGCGATGGTCTAACTTCTGCCACGTCGTGGTAAAGCTACCGCCTAGTTCTCTCAGCTACAGGGCATCAGGAAGACCAACTGGTGTTTCACACGGCAAAAGTAAATGTAGCACAGGTCTAAGACAAATGAGGCGGGGGAGCCCTTGGGGTCCAAACTTAGCACTGAGATTCGAGGATTAGGCTCGCCTGCGTCAAACATCACCCTTGAATGCTCCGATGGCTCTTTGAATAACTCTAACACATCCCTTTTGAGTTCCCATGGTTGCAGGAGTCACCGCAAGTTGAGCAGTGCAACCTTGGACCTGAAGACCCCTAACTAACTATGACGAGATCTCATAAGTTCCGTTGCTTTAGGAGCTACGACACAAGCTTGTGTGCACACGCAGAAAGTCGTCGAGGAAGAGAGGAGAAGAGGAGAGGTGGAGGTGGAGGGGTGATGAGAATGAGACTCACGGGGATCTCGCGGTGGAGACGAAGATATTTATTTGCAAGCATCGTTTCGGAATGAGCCTGGTCGAATACCATCAGTGGCTGTTTAAGGGGAGGTGGAGGAGGATGTGATGAGTGGCGGCTATGACCACCTGATGTCGATGCTAGCGTGGGCAGTGCCGGCCCTAGGAGGAGGGCACGGGGTGTGATGGCCGAGGGCCAAGGCAGGGGAGGGGCCCAAACCCAGGTACACAAACCCCTAGGCCCTATAGTTTGTTAGGCATCGGCAAACTAATGAGAAGAGAGACAGAGAACTAGCCAGCTGGCCCAAGAAAATCGTCAGCCCCTATAGTTTGTTAGGCATCGGCAAACTAATGAGAAGAGAGACAGAGAACTAGCCAGCTGGCCCAAGAAAATCGTCAGCCTTTCTGGCTTCATTTCCAAGTTTTCACCACATCCCTGAGAGGAGGCGAGAGCCGTGCCGCACTCAAGACCGCGACTCGCGAGATCGCGTCACGCACACATGCATTGACGCCCGACGCACGACGCGGTCACGCGGAGCCGGTGAGGTGGCGACGAGCATGAGCCACACTGTTGCAGAGAGCTGGACCGCCGAAAAACGGCGCACGACGGCGGCGACCAGGCAGGCTCCACCTCCATGACGACGACATCTTGGTTCTTGTATTTTTGCGAATTGTGATCGCCGATTAGTTGTTTCGGTTCATGTTCTGTCCTAGGTATTTTTTTCCTTGTTCATTTTAATCAAAATTAATTATTTGTATAGTATTCCAAACTTCTAAAACTTTGTACTCATATAGTCATGTTTTTCTTCTAATTTAGGTGTTAGAATTTTAGAATGTTACCTAAGAAACATTTCTTATATATTATTGGATTTGCTTTCGCTTTGCAAGTAAAAATAGGGCGCCTATATATTATTATAAGATTTTATACATGGTGTAGAGATGCCGTTGCGATGAGTTCGCCAGAGGGCCCTCAAAATCCTAGGACCGGCGCTGAGCGTGGGAGGTGGAGGAGGGGTCGCTGCGGTACAAACGACCGGCCACTGGCACAGTGATTCAGCCGAGCACATGACTATTTGGCACGGGGGAGCAGCAGAGCAGACGGATCAAGCTGGCACATACCCAATTCCAACAGCGGGCAGCAGGGATTCGAGGGAGGGGATGTGGATTTGGGAGTGGGAGGATGAGCGGGCGAGGAAACTTGTGGGGTTGGGTGAAGAATTTCATGGGAGTTGAGCAGTTGGCGTGAGAATGAGGGAGGGAAAGGGAGAAATTGGGCAGGGTTTCTTGCTGAGTGAGATTGGGTGGGGACTTTTAGTGGTTCATTAACAGAGGCAAACTATAGAAGTATGGAATACTGTTCTATAGATGGTCATAAACTAACTTATTATATGACCACTTTGACTTTCGATACTATAATATAATGATAAATATCATCCGGAGTTATAGTATCACATGTATGGTAAATATGTATCCACTTTATATATACAAACACATATACACTCTGTAATTCTAAAAAAAACAAATACATATACACACACATGGCACATCAGGTCCATGAAACATGATAGGAGTTGTAAAATACAGGTGAATTAATACAACAATCAAGCATCATAGTATATCACGAACACAAGAATGAAAAGATAGAAGGATGGATCGAAATCGAACATGGATGGGTTTATATATGCGATAGATGAGTGAGTCAGTCGATCACATCTAGTGTTCCTTAAGTGAGTAGAGCGCCTTGAAGATACCCACCAGCACCCCGAAGATGGTCAGCACCGTCGCAACGGTCTTGGCGTTGTTGTAGAGGAAGCTGTAGACGGCTATCCATGCACGCCGCTTCTTCCTGTACGTCTCAAGATCCACGATGATTCGATAGTAGGCCTGGCCTGGGTACAGAATCGGGGTGAGGCTCTTGAAGAACTCAAGGGTCTCCTGGTCGCCGAAGAAGCCATGCACGATGTGCTTGACGCGCAGCTCGCGCACGTCGTTGTCCTGGTTCATCAGCAGCGACAGCACGGAGAGGTACGAGTTGATGGTGTACTCGTCGGTGGAGCTCGCCTCCGTGCACATCTCGAACGCCGCCATGTTGACGAGCCAGTTGGCGACGAGGCTGTCCACGTACAGCGGCGGCAGGAACAGCTTGGCGAACAAGGGGCCCTTCATGAGGTTCATACCCGATAGCTTCGCCGTCTTCTCCCTGGCTCTCAGCTTGATGCCCATCTCGGCCAGCTCCGCCGCACTGGTGGATATCGCGCCGGAGAAGCCCTTCCCTCGGTTGTTCCTCTTGCCGCCGCCACCGCCGCAAACGCCTCTGCCCACTTTGTAGAAGCGGATGAGGCCAAGGAGATGTGATGGAGTGTAGCTCTCGTCGATGTCAACCAGAGACAGTGGTTCCTGTGAGTCCCGCCACACTCTGCCCTCGAGGCCCCACGAGACCAGTAAGGCTATGATGTGTTTCGTCTGCATGCCCTGCAGGCATATGAAGAATTCCATCACCGGCCATGGGATCTGGTTCTCGAGCAGCATCATGTCCCTCAATATCCCCAGCAGGTGCGGCTGCATCATGCTCCTCAGCGGAGAAGCAGCTGTCTCTTCTACTCCACTACGGAGCATGGTGTCTATGAACTGCACCAGAAAGCAGCCATCGACGAACATCATGGTAGCAAACTCGTCAGCAGAAGCAGCGGTGCCGGTACCTGCAACGACGACCGCACCGGCGTCGGCGGCAGCGTACCAGCCACGGACTTGGCGTGCGATGGGAACCATCTTCTGGTAGGCTGACTCCCGCGACTCGGCACCGGCAGCCAGCCCCTGGAAGAAGAAGCCAACGGCCGTGCGCTTCACTTCCTCCATCGCCTTGAGCTCGGGTAGGCCATGGTAGTAGGGACCAAGAGCCACGGTCCTCGGGGCGATGAAGTCCTTGTCTGCGGCGATCCTTCGTAGGTTGGAAGGAAACCTGAGGATGGACTTGTTCAAGAAGTGAACTCGAACTGCCATGCCTTCCATGGTTCCGCCATCCTGCACTGTGTCGTCTTCCATGGCGTCATGGACCACCACCGCCGTTGGAGACAGACGGCGCCTGGCTGGGGTGATGGCGCCAGAGCCGTCTGCCATACGTGTGTTTAGATAGCTGAGTCGTTTCCGTTGTTCAGAGATGACAAACGTATATATATATATATATATATATATATATATATATATATATATATATATATATATATATATATATATATATACAACCACACAGAATCACATTATTAGTAGCAGTTGCTCGCAAACGATTCCATTATAACCAAATGGAAAAAGGGAAAGCTAAACCCGGGGATCAAGGTAAAGCAAAAGGAGATTGAGGTTTAAGGTGCTTGTTTCAACAAAACAATTGTACGATGACTAGGTTACAATGCAAAGAGCTCATGATTACCGTTTTTACTCTTTTTTCTAATGATGACTATCATATATATTTTCGAAGAAAAATCCTATTTTGAGTTCCAGTATATTGATTGGAGCACCTTAGCCGGATACAACTGACCCTATTCGCTTGTCTTATGAGCCATACTGTTTCAGCGAAAGAACATTATTTTTCTCTCATAACAAATCAGTGAACAGTCTTTTCAGCCATAGTTTTTCAGCGAAGTAGCAAAGCGAACAGGGCCTAATCCAATCTCTTATCAAGTCATAGCTCCAGACATGTTAACTCTTATGTGCCATTTGGATCCTTTCATTTAGGAGCAACTGTAGTCTACTTAATGAATTAGGCTATTTAGCTTGGAATTTGGTATTCCAGGACTTTCTCAAGTTCACATATAAACCTTTCTCAAATTCATAGAGTGGGAGATGGAAATTGGTTCTATATATCATCATGCTATGTCTGTTGAATTGGAGAGCTGGCTTAGAGGCTTTGTGGTCTTGTGTTAGCAATAGAGAGCTGAGCATACCCTTGAGCGTTTCTTGATAGTATCAAGTCCATGGTGAAGAATTTGTTACTCTTGGAGACTCTGGCTTAGTATCTCATGGCTTAGAGCTTGACCGTTGGTAGTCACTCATGGCTTCCACGATGGAGACGTAGTATCCAAGGGATCTGAATTCTGAGAAATACATTGTTGTGTCTCCTTGTTTGGTTTGCCTCACTTTCATATTGACAATTGCATTTAATCATGTATTTGTGCTTCCACTTCTGTATATGAACTTGATTTTGCGTGTTCGAGGGCGTGTAACGAGACTTCGAACAAGTTACAAAACACCCAAAGACAATACCAAACACATTTGATTGAAGTAGGAGAAGAATCAAAGAAAAAAAGACAACTTGCGAAAAGATCTCTAGCCTAGCGATTATAAGAGCCTCAGTAGCGCTTCAACTCCTGAGTTCGACTCCCAGTCGAAGCCAATATTTCAGGATTCAACAGCGTTATGCTTTCAATGGTTGGCGGCATTCCCGTTGACAGTGAGGCGCATGCACTGTGGTGAGAGCGTCAATCTCAAGGATTTAACGGCCCAGTCTTTGAAGATGCTCATAGGAGTAGGCTTTGCGTGCGTACATGCGTTGTGAGTATCCGTGTTGTACGGTGTAATTTAAAAAAAAGCAAAAAGGACAACTTACATGTTTTGGAAAACAGGCCCAGGCTAGTTCACTTAGCATAGTTCAAATTACCAAGATAAACCGGGTATGGCAAGTTTTGTCAGCCTGAGTACAATATTGTTGTTTCAATTGCTAATTTGCTCGATAATTTTTGTAGAGCCTATTCACCACCCATGGCATCGATTTACAAATTATACTATGCTAGAATAGACAATTATTGCCGGTTGAAGCCACGAAATGGAAGTGATAGGTACCACCGGTGAGAGTTGTTTTTACAAAAAAGTAACTTTTTCATATGAGATTGGATTAATATAAACTTTATGTCAAAATTATAGAGTTTAAAGAGATCTGAAACATTGTAGTTGACAATTTTTAATTTGAGGTGGTTTACAAGTTCAAATATTCAATATAAGTTCTCAGATAAGATTTAACAATATTAACAATGTCGAACGGAGACAAAGTCAACACCATCAAAGCTGTATCTGCGGCTTTGCAATTAACAACTTTCATTTAGTATTGTTTTGAGTGTTAAATGTATAATGTAAAATTCAAAAAATGTGTAGTTAAAAGAATAATGTCAGTTATATAGTCACCGGTGTCGCATAGCTATGCTAGTATGTATACCCGTGACAACATGAACGTCGAGGCCTCGAGTTCAAATCATGAAAAACACATATTTTGTACTCCTGTTTCAAATTATAAGATATTTTTAGCTTTTTACTGTGTATATAGACATACTATATATCTAAGTGCACAACAAAACTAATGTATCTAGAAAAGCTAAAATGTTTTATAATTTAGAACGGAGGGACTAGTATGTTTTTTATCACCTATCACTGCCGAGTTCTATAACTGCCAGCGATAAGCAAGCCTCAACACAGACCTGCCAGTGCTTGCCTTCTGAGGTAGTGTTAGTCCTGCGAATAAACTAGAAGAGTGGAGGTTAATCCACGTGTTATATGACGAATGGTGAAATGGAGGCTACGTTTTGAATCTTAATTAATGAACTTACAAGGTCTTAGTTACGAAATGAACCTTGTACTATATTTTGTAATGTTAACTGCATTTATCGTACATGAACCCTGAACTTTTCTAACATTATTGCTGGTCTGTAATCTCACCTTGAGTCTTTTCTTACATGCTAAATGCTAGATGATTAGTTTAGCGTTTAGTTGGTTCAGATGATAAATTAAATTCTAAAAGAAAGCTAGAAAATTTCCATAAAGGAGAATATCGTTTCCTAAACATATTTAATATTTTAAACTTTTTCACACCTAAACCCCAAGTGCAACTAACCGGCATCAAAATAGGATATTAACCGACAGACTCTGAGTGATATTATTTGAAGATGCACATGCCCTACTAGCTCAAGAGAAAAAAACAAAATATTACTTCCACTAGTTGTGGGTCTTATTTGTAAAATTAAAGGGGACACAAAAACAAAAGGCTAAAGCGGTTGTAATTTTTTTTTGGAAAAAGTCTAGATCACCCCTGAAGTATGGGGTGGTGTCTAATTTACCCCCTCAAGTATGAAACGGTCTAATTTACCCCCTGAACTTTCCAAAACCGTCTGCTTTACCCCTAGGGCAGTTTTGGACGGCGGTTTGCTACAGTAACTATGGTTTTGCTACAGTAACCGAATCTTTAAAAAATTATAGTAAATCACAGAAAAATGGTAAAATGAAAAATCCAATTTTCTTAGACTCCATATGAGTAGGTTTACACAATGAACATATAATATGGTATGCTTTAGTACAAAGTTTTTGCTATAGCTTTAAATTTATTGGAAAATCCTAATAAATTTAAAGCTACAGCAAAAACTTTGTACTAAAGCACACCATATTATATGTTCATTGTGTAGATCTACTCACGTGGAGTCCAACAAAATTGAATTTTCCATTTTACGATTTTTCTGTGATTTACTATGATTTTTTAAAGATTCGGTTACTGTAGCAAAACCATGGTTACTGTAGCAAACCGCCGTCCAAAACTGCCCTAGGGGGTAAAGTAGACAGTTTTGAAAAGTTCAGAGGGTAAATTAGACCGTTTCATACTTGAGGGGGTAAATTAGATACCACCCCATACTTCAGGGGGTGATCTAGACTTTTTCCAATTTTTTTTTGATAAATAAAAGGAAAAAATGTCTCGCAAGCAAAGAAGCCTGTTCCGCTAATATGCACCGGCCGAATGAACGCTAAACAACCTTTATCTATGGCTCATCGATGATCAAAATATGACATTTTTATTTCAATCGAAAGTATAACATATTAACATCCACTTGAGCTAGTTTCAAAAAGAATAAATAAATAAACATCCACTTGAGCGTTGTTGCCTTTTCTGACGGCCGAAGGCTATTGGGCGCACTTCTTCCTTCCTTCCGTTTCGGCCCATGCTCTCATTGGCCCAAATATGTTTTGTGGGTTGCTGCTCCCGCAAAGCTTTTTTCCATTCCACTGGCCAGCTTTTTGAAAAAAAATATTTTTCTTTTACAATTCATTTTTTCCTACCTGATTTTGTTTCCTTTTTCTTCCCATTATATCTTGATTTTTATAATATATTTGAATTAGTTTGAAATCAGGTCGCATCAAGTTAGCTGTAGCGATCCATGATATGCTCTGTGGTATTTGGGATTGGTCTGTGCCTCCGCTTCCTAAGTGACTAAAAGCATCTCCAGGAGTTTTTAAAATTCACCGTGTCTTGACTTCTTTAGCTACTCCGTACAATGTAGCAACACCTTATCTCAACTCACAGTATATGTAATAATCATCATCTGAGAGAAAGTTAAAATTCAGGCACCTGAATTTTAGCAAGTTCGACCTAAAATACAGTCATGTCAAGTATATTCAGCATATATACAGTAGTTATTTGTTCAACAGCTCTAGAGACCACTGGCATAGAAATCTTAATGGAGGCGGTCGCTTTCAATTTTTAGAGGCGGGCAAAGGCAACCGCCACCAACGTAAGACCTCGGTTAATAGAGCCATAACCGAGGTGGTTGCCCAGCCCGCCTCGGTTAATCCATTAAGGGAGACGGGCGAGTTAGGGTGTCCGCCTCCATGAATCATTTTTTTAAAAAAAAGCTCCAGGGAGCCCGATTGAGCCCACCGTCGAGCCCAATCAAGCCCGCCGCCATCGTGTCCAAGCTGCCCATTCTAGCTCCAGGCTCCCCACCGTTGTTGGATCTGGCCTCGCGCTCGCCGGATCTGGTCCCGCGGTGGCCGAATCTTGACCGGTCATCGCCGGTCTGGCCCCACATGCCATGGTCGGATCTGGACCCGCCCCCGCTGGAGAAGGACCTGCCGGCTGTAGATCTGCAAGGAGGAGAGAGCGACGAGTGATGGAGATGAAGAGAGGGAGACAGGAGGAGAGAGCGACCTACCTCTGTCGCCCAACCGCGCGCCATCTCACGCCGCGCGCCGCCAGGCCCCGCGACACCATGCCACCGCACACCGCTCACCGTCTGACCCCGCGGACCCACGCCACTGCGTGCCACTCGTCGTCCGACCCCGCGGAGCCTCGCCACCACTCGCCACGCACCGCCCGACCCCGTAGAGCCGCGCCACCGCGCATTGCACACTGCCCAACACCGTGGATCCGCTCCACCGAGCACTGGAGAGAGGGAGGGAAGGAGGCGGTCATCTGTTTTAGAGAGAGAGGGAGGCGATGGGGAGAGAGTGGAGAGCGGCGCCTGTGCGAGAGAGTGGAGACCGGAGGAAGGAGGGCGTCGTCGACTAATTGTGCCCGCCTCCGATCAGAAAAGTGCAACACCACCTAAAAGGAATCGTGTACTAATAGACTTTTCCCTAGAACACGCATCATAAAAAATTCAAAATATTTGGCACCTTTTGTTGTGCTCCAGCGCTGGTTGAAACTGAACACACATGATCAAGTCAACGGCACTGTACGTAGTATCAGTTGGTGTTTAGTCCGGCTCAAATTATTCGCCACTGCAATGTGAAGGAACAACATTTTATTCGTACAGATGTTGTGTACTGTAATCAACTAAACAACTTTGCACTATTTGTCACTGGCATCGCAACATTGTAGCACTTGTTGAAGTTGAACACACAAGATACACAAAAACACAGTATGGCGCCCGGCGGCGAGCGGTGGAGCCTGGACGCCGCGACAGCGCTGGTCACCGGTGGCAGCAAGGGCATCGGACACGCACACGCGATCGTGGAGGAGCTGGCCGGGTTCGGTACGGTGCAGGGGTGTACACGTGCGCCCGCAGCGCCGCGGACCTGGAGGAGTGCAGCATTTGCCTCTGTTGTACAGGAGTGGAATCACCCTGTAGTACACATGCCGAGGAATTCATCTGTATTGGAGTTGGAGCGATGCGTCGTGGACATTAGTCTGCCACCCGGCGGCCGACGGCGTCCACGGCGCATCCATTGTGGTGGCCATCCTCGACTACCTGCGACATGGGCATTAGTCGGCGAGCTCCTCCACGATCGGATACGTGATCCCCAGGGAGATAGGATACGTGACCCACGCTTGGGGTTGAGCTGGGCTTCTTTCGGTCTTGGAAGAGCCGGGCCGGTAAATAATACTCCGTAAATACTAACTGAGCAAAAAAAAAACGTGGGCCACTTTGAGATGCGCGCAATTCTAAAAAAAGAATACTGGAGCAATTTCTCATAACAAAAAACACAGAGACAGTAGCGTGGTGCCAAAAAAGAAAACCAATAGAACAAGCAGCAGAGGATGCAGTCCAGAACGCGAAATGAAAACGGCTCGGAAGAAGAAACATGAACACGACGAGCGTTATTATCTGCTGGCTAAATCACAGGCTAGATCAGGCACTAATGGTCCGGCCGCCGTCCACGCAGATGACCTGGCCAGTGACGTAGGACGCCGCCGGCTCCACCGCCGCAGAGGAAGGACACCATGGACGCCACCTCCACCGGCTCGCCGGCCCGCCACATAGGGACCCTGGATAACGATTGCTCCACGGCCTCGGGTGGTGCCTGTTAGGAGTAGTTAATTTACATGTCAACTAATTTCATGTAGGCAATTATATATACTAATTATGTCTCCATAGAAGTATAAGAGCATCTTCAGTAGTTCTCCAATACCTCCTCTATTCCCATAAAACTGTCATATTGGGGACAACTATGTTTTTTTTATTACTCTAGTAGTTCTCCAATACCTCTTCTTTTTTTAGTGGCCACCAATACTTTCCTCATCTCCCCTCAAAGAAAGGGGAGATACAGCTCCCCCAATACCATGGGGACCATTCCAACTACCACTTTTTAGCCATATTTTCTCTTACACTCCTGTGAGACACACCTTTCATATGGTTATTGGGGAGATATATTGGGGATACTGCTGTAGCAACTCCCCCAGTAAATCTAGAAAGTGATATTGGGCTACCCCAATAACATCTTATTGGGGGAGGTATATTGGAGGACAGCTGGAGATGCTCTAAGTACCTCTTTCGCCATGTCGATCAAGACGAGTCCAGGTGCCACACAGTTCACATGAATCTTATCGCTGGCCCACTTGCCGGCGAGGCTCCTTGTTAGTTGGTTCATTCCGGCTGTCATGCACCCAAATAAAACAAATGTACTATCAAGGACATAACATATGGTAGGACAAATGACGTATATACCTTCTCTAATTGCCATGTTTAGGTTGGTAATAGACATTAATGAGGTATACATGGGTCTTTTGGGTGCTTGTTATAATTTGGTACAAACTTTGAACTCTTTACACTACAAGAAATTCCCTTATACATGACGGTTTACTTTTGTCACAGACAAGTAAAAATACGTCACAGTTAACTATCGATGATGATCCAGTAAAATGTCACGTATTCCGCGTCATACATTTTTTTAGACCAAAATAGAACGTCACAGGTTGGTATTTTGGATCGTCATAGATTAGCTGACTGCATCTTATAACTAGCCTATATCCAGGCCTAGATCCAAACCATAGTGACGAAAAAAACATCACAAACTAGTGCCAAATCATCATTGCATCGAGATGGATCACAGCTCATAAGATACACCAAACATTGATTCATTCATGTATTAGCATGTCCATAACAGTCACATTGAACATCAAACTACAAATTGGCCTAGCTCACAACCATTTAGTTTGAATATCACAATAACTATGTTTGAACTTAAAGATTTGATCTGTAGGGAGTCTAAGTAACTAAGTTTGAACTTCAATCGGCTTGCTGCCCATGAGATGTGCTACCTGAAAATCAGAGTGAATATAAGTTAGGTTTGCTAGCAAAGATTCTAAAAAGAAGTGTCATCTATTTACTAGAAAGCTTTGAAACTAGTTAACTATTAGTTCAATGCATATATTTTGAGAGCCCAACAAGTAGAGCATGTGAATCTAAATATGATAGAAACAGCTTGCAGATTTAATTTTAGAATCAAAGTAGAGCTACAATATGTCCAATCCACACATCTAGCCCTTGTAAGTTCAGCTAATGTATAAATTCCCTTGCTGGATTGGAAAGCTAATGTATGAATAAACAGAAAATTATTCTTGTACAGTACCAACTTATACATACACTTGAAAAATTGTTATTCTATAATATTTAGAATATTGAAGTAGACATGAAGGGTAAAGATTGAATTTTTTATACCTTCAGACAATATAGACTTGGCGTGGCAACCAATCTTCATATTTTCATTAATCTTCAGAAACATGTTAATCAACCTTGATCCTGTTGGCTGCACACGGAAAATCCGAGGCTAAGAATCAAATAAGTACAATGGACAGGAACATTAAAAGTATGAGGCCACACCGTCTCCGCGACCTCTGAGCATGGCCACGATAGCCTGCTTTTTTAGTGCCGTTTGATATTGTTCTTATGGCTTGAATCACCTCCTTCCTATTTTTCACTATGAGTTTTTGTCTTGTCATGATTGGACTGAAGGGAGAACAGGTTTCCGAATTAACATGCATGTTGTTGGCTGAATCTTTTATTATATGCATACTCTACACATGGAGAAAGCACAAGGATAGAAAAATCTGGTAGTATGTGCTGCAGCCTAAATTCTTCATGCATGCTGCCATCGGTGCCAAACATATGCATTGTTACCTGCAAATACAGCCACAAACAATTTAAACGGCAAGCACATATACACAGAGCATTGTTGCCTAAATTCTTCATGCATGCTGCCATCAGTGTCAAACATATGCATTGTTACCTGCAAGTTTGATTTTTAGGTGACCCATATTTAACATAGACAAATACAGCCACAAACAATACTGATGGCAAGCACATATACACAGAGCCTTGTTACCTGCAAAAATGTTATCCATATTTTAGGTGATCCATATTTAACATCGACACCACATGTTATCTGCAAAAATGCAAAGTGTTGTCCAAGTTCAGCAGCCACTCGTCAAGCAAAGCCACAATTTAAATGAGAGTCTCTTGTAGCAAACAAGCCAATTTGTGTAGCATGAAAGGGGCATTTAACAAATGAGATATCAGTGCAGATCACTGTTGTCGCTACTCACCTGAAATTGAACACAATCCCTGCTCCTTTTGCTGAACACAAGATTCTACTGATAATTTCAATCCACATCCTGCAGGAAGAACAAAACAAGTTCTACTCATACAAGCATACACTTGGATTTGGATCTACAGATAAATTAGGGCTCCCTTCAGTTTGTATACAAAATGAAGGGAAGAGAAGGGACAGGCATACCTGGTGTACCTGGTGTTGTGAGTGCTCACCAATGCAGATCCGGACACCAGGATGCTGGGGTGAAGCCGGAGCGGGCGCGACGGGGGCGGGTCGCGGGGGTCGAGCTAGGCCGGGGCTGGGCCAGGGCCGGGGTTGGGGTCGGCGCGGCAGGGTTGAAGTAGACACCGGATTTAACTGGATATCCTCTACCTCCGGATTTAACTGGATATCCTTGATTGCTTCCCAGAGATGCACAAAATCATTTATTTCTGCTTGTGTGGTGGGAGGGTATATGTGGTCGATCCATTTGTTGTTTGCCAAAGCCTTTTGAACTGTGATTTTTTTGCGGCATGTTTTTTTGATACAAGTGTGGTGCTAAGTTTTTTGCTGTGTCACTGTTTATCCAAGGAGAGGTCCAGAAAGCTGTTGTTCGTCCATCTCCAATGTTGACAACCGTTGATGCATTGAAAAGGTCATGATCATATTTGTCGCAAGGAATCTCCAGTCCGTTCCATGCCCTTTGTTTTTGTTTCCATCTAAACCACAACCATCTTAGTCTTAAAGCTCTGGTGAACCTCTCAAGATCTAAAATACCCGGCCCTCCCTTCTCCTTTGGTCTGCATGTGGTAGGCCAATTGATCAAAGAATGCCCTCCACTGACTTTGTCTGGTGTTTCTCCTCTCCAGAGGAAACTGCGTCGCAATCGATCTATGCTTTTGATTAGCCACTTCTGTGCGTGGAACACTGTGAAGTGATAGATCGGTAGTGCCGATAGGACAGTTTTCACTAAGGTCTCTCTACCTGATGTCGACAAAAATTTTCCTTTCCTTCCCGGAATTCTTGCCCCTATCTTATCCACCAGAGGTTGTACTTCAACTTTCCTTAGTTTTCTGGTATGTAAAGGTAGTCCCAAATACTTCCCTGGGAAACTGTTGATCTTCCCTAGGAAGCATTGGATGAGAGTAGGTACCACTTCTGATTGTAGTCTGATTGGAAATATTTCTGTCTTTTCCATGTTGATTCTGAGCCCTGAGCATGTACCAAAAAATTGCAGATTTTTTTGTAAGCTCATTAGTTCCCCGGCTGACGGGTTTGCAAACAATGCTGCATCATCGGCATACAGAGAGCATCGCAGCCTCGCTGCTCTGGGGAGGACTGGCTGAAGGATACCTTGCTCTGCCGCTTTTTCGATAATTCGCTGTAGTGGGTCGATGGCGAGGATGAAAAGCATTGGAGATAACGGATCGCCTTGTCTAAGGCCTCTTGCGTGTTTAATGTTTTGGCTCGGGCGTCCATTAATGAGAATTTTGGAGGACAATGTTCCCAAGATTGTAGAGATCCAGTCTCTCCATTTGGTGCTGAACCCAAGTGCTCTCAATACCTCCAGCAGGAATGACCATTCTATTGAGTCAAAAGCTTCAGAAATGTCTAGCTTTATGAATAGTGCTGGCTTCTTATTCCTATGCAGCAATTGGATTACTCTCTGCGCATAAAGAAAATTGTCGTGTATACACCTCTTCTTGATGAAAGCATTCTGCGCGTACGAAACTAAATTGTTCATGAACGGGGAAAGCCTGTTTGCCAAAATCTTTGTGATGATTTTGATGAGACTGTTGATTAGGCTAATTGGTCTGTACTCTGCCAGAGTCATAGCATCTTATTTCTTTGGCAACAATACTATATTTGCTTCATTGAACAAGTGAATCTTTGAGGCTCTGTGATTGTAGAATCCCAGAATCGCATTGTATAGGTCCTATTTAATTATATTCCAACATTTCTTATAGAAAATTCCTATGAATCCGTCTAGTCCCGGAGCTTTTTCCAGTGGAAATTCTTTGATTGTGTTCTGCAATTCCTGCACAGTGAATGGATTATCAAGCTCTTCCAGGTTGTGTGGCGAGTATCCTAGTGCCGTCCAGTTTATTGTTCGGTCTCTTGAAGCTCTGGTTCCAATTGCTTTAGCAAAAAATTCAACTGCCATTTTATTTTTATCTTCATGAGAGATGGCAACCCCATCTTCACTTCAACTGCCATTTTATTTTTATCTTCATGAGAGATGGCAACCCCATCTTCACTTTGGATGGCACTGATGTACGTTTTGTGTCGTCGTGCATTGGCATGGATCTGGAAAAAACGGGTATTTACGTATCCATGTCAGCCGAGAATGCTGCCGAGCTCTTGCTTTTTGGATTACAGCTAGTCCAGTTGACTTTGCCTTTAGGTATTTTTTGAATTCCATCTCATCCGACGTTAGAGTGCGTCTTTCTTGTGCCCTTTCAAGCTCCAGAAGAGTAATATGAATGATGGCCTCTCTCAGTTTCCATTCACTGCATTGTGCACGCCTCCAAACCTTTAGCGCTCTTGCCGTGCGCAGTAGTTTTACATGCATGCGTAATAAGGGGTCTTGAGTGTTTACATGCTGCTCCCATGCCTGCTGGACCGTTTCCATGAATCCTGGCATGTTTACCCAGTACGATTCAAATCGGAAGCCTCTATAGAAGTCAAAGCTTGTATCGCCTTGCATGAATAGAGGGCAGTGATCCGAGCCCCTAGATGCCATCGCTTGCAGATCGGTTCTTGGGAAAAGGCCAAGCCAATCCGTTGTTGCTAGGAAGTGATCAATTTTGGTCATTGTTGCGTTCTGTTGGTCATTGCACCAAGTAAATCGTTTCCCTTTTAGCTCTAGCGGCGCAAGCTGTAGGTTATCAATCGTATTTTTGAACCTGTTGATCAATCTGAGATTTACTCTCTGATTATTCTTGTCTTCAGCCCGATATATCAAATTGAAATCTCCTATGATGAGCCACGCTGGCTCCATATGTTGTTTCAGATTGGAAATCTCCTGAAGGAAGTTGATCTTGTCTTGGTCGGCTTGGGGTCCATATACTCCAGTTAGGCTCCACGATAAATTTTCCTCCAACATTGTGATCTGAACCGAGATTGTGTTTTGAGTTGTTAGCACGGGAACCATTTGGAAGAAACGATCGGATGCTGCCATCAATATGCCCCCAGCTGTACCCACGGCCGGCAGAACTGAGCAGTTCCTTGCCAGCTCTAACCCTACAGTTTCAATGAGCAGGCTTTGGTTCCAATTCTGAATCTTGGTTTCTTGCAAGCAAACTATAGTGGCTCCCGATGAGATGATCAGGTTGCGTACACTTGCACTTTTAGCTCCGTCGTTGAGTCCTCTAACATTCCAACAGAGAATTAAACACTTTTGTTGTGACATTTATTCACACTGATTGCAACTAGATATCGATAAAAGCAAACTCGCCAAGTTCTTCGCATAACTGAACCGAAGGCAATAGAGCCCACAGGTTCCAACCATCCGCCGATGTCCATAGGAGTAGCTGAAGCCAACAGAGCCATCAGGCCATAGTTTCCCCAACATAACAAATTCCCAGGTTCTTGTGCCGATGGCTACAGTGCCAGCAAGCAGAGCAAGTCTCGTGAAATTGACTAACATGGGCTGATACGCCCCCTGATGGCCTCGCAGGGCCCAAACTACTACAAAGCTACTCCACCATTCCTTCATTCGCACCTGACTAGCATTGGTAGTGATTGCTGACATTGGAGAACAGCGTCAACTGCCCTTGAGGCATGGAAGCCTCAGGCCATCTTCTCTGGCTGTGTTGCTTTCTGCTTCTTGGGGGTGATCCCCTTCTTCATCTGCATGGTTCCGTGGTCTGCCAATACCTGAATGGCCTCCATCTTGTTCTTGTTGAGTGGCCTGTCGAAGTACTGTGAGAATGAATCAAAGTCAGTGATAGCAGCAGCTTGTTTTACAGGCGACAGTTCACCTAATTTTTTAGAGAGCAAGTCCTGGGCAATTTCAATGGTATGCTTTCCCACTCTCGACTTCGCCTTATTCGCTAAACGGGTACTTTGGCGTTTGTTGTTGTTTGTTGCTGTTTCTTGGGCACTTGAATTAGGCGAAAAAGGTTCTATAAGCTCTGGGTTTGGCAAGACCGGTTGCTCTACATTCATCGAGATGGAGTTAATGAACGAGTCAATTGCATCAGTAGCAGTTACATCAGCGCCGTCAGGCGGACTAGGTTGCTGATCTAGAGTTGGGACAGCACTCTGGATATTGGGACATTGTGTTACAGATTTTTGTATGCATAACTCTGGCTGATCCTCTACTGTAACCCTCTCAGACTCTTGGCACACAGAGACAGACTGCTGCAGTTCTATTGCATCCCTCGCAGGATCTGGACTCAAGATGACAGGGTTGGACATAAATTGGTGCAACTCTACCTCTGTCCTCACAGGCTCTAGACTACAGCTAACAGGGTTGGACATAGTTTGATCCAGGTTTATTTCAGTTTCCTCTGCTATAGCAACTCTTTCAGCACATAAGGAACTTACAAGCACGTCGCACAGTGGATCATAGTTGTTGATTTCCATCAGCCTGTTGTCTTCACTGACCTGCTTGATCTCCTTATGCCTTTCCTGATTGAGGGTTGGGTAGTCTTCTTCCCATGACCACCTTGATCACAATAGATACGGATTTCATCAAGCATCGGATCAAAACACTGGGTGCATCAACTGAATACAACTTAGAAAAGGAAAAAAATTCAGGTGGGCTCTCAGATGCAACAGCAGGGTGATCTCCACAGACTGAAAATAGTGGTACAGCAAAGGATACACGCTTTGTGCTCTTATTTTTAGTTGCTGGAGCAGGGGCGACTTTAGCTTTGTATGTGAGCTTCCTGGTCTGCTGATGGTGCCTGGAGCGATAAGATCCTCCCTCACGCGGAGCGTTGGTGCGGAAGTTGGAGCTGTAGCAGTCTGCCACCGCATTGCGGCAGCGAGTGACCCTGCCCCAGGCAGAAGCACTCCTGTGGCGCCAGTGGTGACCGCCGTTGTGGCCCCTGTCTTCGTCATCCCTTCTATGGTGCCTCTGCTCCTGGCGTCCATGGCCCCCCTCCCGGCGGCCGCGGTTCTCACCCTGCTCATCAGGAACGCCATACCTCCAGTCGAAGTCCCTACAACGCTTGCGGTTTGGTCCTCCTGGGCCCCCGTCGCCATTGATGAATGACAGGTCCTCCACCGTGGCCAAATGAGGGAGAATCTTGTAGGTCAGGGCATGTCTTGTAGGTCAGGGCATGTTTGAGTCCAGTTGGAGGATCATGATGTACCTGCACGGCGTCGGGGTCGGTGATTGTCAGCCACACCTTCTTCGGAATCTTGCATGGGTCTGCACACCAGGCCCAGAGATCATAGGTCCTGGTCCTCTCACGGTGGCGGGTGTGCTCCTCGACGTAGTGGATGGCGCAGGATCGGCGCAGGATCATTGCAGCCACGTCTTCCCCCCAGGCATGAGGTGGGATCCCCAGTGGCGGAGGACGGAAAGAAATTAAGATAGGGCGGAATCGATAATAAAGATAGATAGCAAAATAACATCTCTCATTAAAATGCTTTATACTCAAGACGTTGTGACCCTCAAGCACAAATATATAAAAATTCAGCAACCAAATTTACTAACTTTGTGAGCACTTCGAACCAAATTACAACAAATTGATTATTTGAAGACAGTAAACAACTAAAAAGAAGAGTTTCAGGTTTGAGGCCTTGTGGCCGTGATACAGGAAGGAGCACGAAGTGCAGTAACCGTGCCAATCTAAGACAACCTGTTGCAACCTTGCTGGAGGAGCGGGAAGGAGCAGAAAGTGCCCGAACTAGAAAGTGCTGGACTATTGGCCTGTCGCCATTAACGCTTGATGCCTCCTCGATGGCCGCCGGTGCCCTCACGACCTCACCAGTCACCACATCGTCCGACGCCGTTGCCTCGCGCTTTCGAGATGGAGAAGACAAAAGGGCGAGATCACGAATCGTCAGACTACAAGATTGAGGCCGGCAGCACCGCAGCAGGCCAATAACATCCTAAACTAATGAAAGCCCAGCGCACAGCCCAAGTAACGTTTCGTCTAATCGCTAAAAAAACTAACGTATGAACTGCTCATCTTCTACCTGCGGCTGCGTTCGTATTGAGACTCAGACGTTCGAACTTCCAAACCGCGCCATGGCTACTAGCAGCAGGAAGCGCTTAGGGGTAGGGATCCACGGTGGAGTCAAGGTAGGGCGAGTGCCCTACCTCGCCCTACCGGGTCCTCCGCCCCTGGGGATCCCCTCAATGCGGAGGTTGACGTGGAACTCCAGGTCGATGTCTTCTTTTTTGATAAGTCGACGGGAGGGGAGAGAATCCCCCACCTGATTTAAATTATAGTGTGGCTCCAAAAGCCAGATGTTTGAGAAACATTACAACGTTTTACTAAGCTTTTACATTGCGTTAACTAAGACTGAACACCATTTTTCAACAATTTCCTTGTCCTTATGTCTTCAGCTTCCCTTGTCTCATTCCAAGTGGCGAAGTTGAAAGTCCTGCCCCCGTCGACGATGCTTTGCTGACGGGTGACCCGCTGTCTGCAATGCTCATCAGAGAAGATGACCAGATATTGCTCTGGATAATGCTTAACCACCTGAAAGTCATGGACTTGGGTTACACTACGCTAGACTGCATTTGTAGGGGCGGCTCCAGATGGTTTGTAGCAACGGTTTTGGCAACCGCCCCTACCAAACCGTTGCTACAAATCACTAATTTGTAGGGACGGTTGGCCAGCCGCCCCTACAAATCGATTTGTAGGGGCGGCTAATGATATGCAAGGACGGCTGAATATTGGGTTGCCCCTACAAATCAATTTTCAGAAATCACGAAAAAAGGAGCAAAAAAAAATATAGCAATTTTTTTTAATCCGAGGAGGTCCCCACCGGTCAGCCACACACCCACTCTATGGTAGAAGCATTTTTTCACGATTTTTGCACACTTTGTGTCAGCCAGGATTCAAACCCTCGACCTCTCCCTCACGCGTAAAATCCTCTACCACTGCACTTCATAATCACTTGTATCTATAATCCATTTTTGTTCCCCACATATTATACAAAACCGAGCATAATTTT